>OZ024911.1:34263519-34863519 GCA_964017125.1 Flabesymbios commensalis | reverse complement strand
TGGTCCCTATTTTTTTTTGTTACTCATTTCATGTTTTAGACATATCAAAGTTGGGGGGGGGGGGTATGCACGTAGGGTAGTTGTAGCCCATGGCCTATAATAATCTCATGACAGACCCACCAAACACCACACATGGGCTCAATGCTGGGTCAACGTTGGTCCACCATCTACGTGCTGGCTCAACATTGTCCAAGCATTGGGTCAATGTCTCGTGTTTGTTGGAAAATGAAACAGCCCTCGAAACCAGGAGGAAAGTATTATTACACTTACATGGGCTATTTTTTTAAATCTGATAATTTTAATTTGGGTGGGTGTATTACAGTAACGATAGTGATTTTCAGAAGGTGAAATGTTCTCAAATTTCCTGTTAGGAAAAGGGTTAACCCATGTGTGCGCGAAACCGGGACGCATGCATGACTGGCGAGGTAGTCAGGCGCTCTAGCCATTGCGCCACATCCCCTTACCGGGTTAACCCATTCAGTGCGGGGTCCGTCTTTATACGTCACAATCTTACGTCTGTAGACGTCAGATTCTGACGTATAAAAACGGTCCCCACACTCAAAGAATAAAAATAAAAATAATGGCCGTGGACCCATAACACGGATATGGAAATAAAGCGGAAAGACTTTTTGATGATTTCAAATTGGAAAACCTCCTCTTGTCTCCAGAAAATATTTCAACGTTGTGAACAAGGGTCAACACAGCGTCGACATAAATTATCCTGTTTTCCCTGTTGCGATATATTATTTATATTATTATATGATGCCTACTCGTCTGACAGTGCACATACGTAATAAGCTAATAGGCCTACTCATATTACTTGGTCTGATAGTCCACCATACTGTCACTGCAAGCATTGTGTCACGAATAATGTACTGATTCATAAAAGCAACCCGGCCATAATGAAAATGTGTCCTTCAATGTATGTCTGGGTTTGCCTTTAAGTGCTAAGGCAAGCACGGCTATTGGCGTTTTTTAAAATCTGTTCCATTAGCAGGGTTAATGCACAGTCATTGTGAATGAAATGAGTGTTTTAACTTCAAGATTTGCAAATGTTGGTCTCAATTTCAACAGATATGAGCAATTTTCACTTGAAGTTGTGGGTCGTGGTAGCGATACACAATTTCAAGTGGTTGAAAATTTAAATGGATAACATAGCGGGGAAAGGGTTAATAACTACAAAGCTTGTTTGCAGTTCTGAGTATGATTTACTAGACATGCTAACTGCCACGCGAAAAGTGGAATTATTCTCATTTTGTCGTCTGTATCTTTGCAAACTCTTTCTCAATTCGCAATACACCACTAAAATAGGAGGTGTGGATTCTCAAATGAATATTCCTGGGCCTCCATGTTTGATACATGTGGCGAAATATACCTGTAACTACAACGTTTGCACCCGATCACGTGAACATCAGCCATTACTTTAGATTCACGTTTCACACATGTGTAGCGATTACATATTATAACAACATCTCTATATGTTGTATTCTTTTATAGTTGCCACGACCTTATTGACATAACGTATACATCACATGGTTATATGATAAAATATTAATTTAAGGATAATGACTTTACATAAGCATGATCATAGCTATAACAGGTCTTTGCAAAACTAACGATCAGATAATAATTGTCTTCTATTTCAACTCATTTAATTCCCATTCAAATTGTATAATGTAACTTTATTTATCATGAATAATATTCTGCAATAAATTAATATGATTTATCGTAGGAGGGCAATAACGCTAAGTAACTCAAGGCCAGACCCATACACGGTTATTGTCATCTTAACTTAACACACTACAATCTTGCCTATTTTTCAGACATATGTGCCACAATGATACAATTAGGCCAGCTTCTAATTTAAATTCCACAAATTTCACAAGAGCAGGTCAAGATCTAGATCATATGATGCTTCCGCCTTTTGACATCACCATATGACCAATGTTAGTTTCAACTCTACAACTTGCAAGCGAAATATCGGCCTTACTACAACATTTTTACACTGAAATGAATGCTACAATTGGATACAATTTATTTTGTGGAGGGGAGTTAAGACTTGCATGAAAATTAAATGCAATAACTTAGATACATGTTATTTGCGTAATAATTGTTGTATGTACATTGAGCTAGATGGATACCATTCAGTTACTGGTGGAGGAGGAGGGGGCGCTGGAGTTTTTTAACTGGACAACTTATTTATTTCACTTCCTATCTGGAGTACTTTTTTACGCTCTGTCTCAAGCAAAATATGTATTTCACTTTCTTAGATTGTTTTCTGTCCACAAAGTTGGATCCCAAACTAGATTTATTAGTATTGATCTGGAGGTTGAGGAGACGAGCAAAGCGAAGCTTCACAAATTTATAAGTAATTTGATGATGCCATGTGAAGAGAGGCTGATTTTATTTAGAGGCCATTAAATATGTATTTACAACATACATATGACATACTTCAAACAAATTATTTGTTTCAAAAAAGCTTAGTCTGAAAATATTTATTTAAAAAATACTCCAGTCCTCCCTGGAGATTGAATGGTGCCCCCTTATAATTGGACTTTGCAATTACCTCAGGTTGTCCTTGGTATGATATTTGGTTGTAACCGTGAAGGTCAACCCTAACATATAGACATCTTGATTCTCTTTCCTGTACACCTTTCCAATAATGTGTAAAACATCACATTTTTTGAACAATTTTCTAGTGCCATGCACATCAAAAAATAGAAATATTCAGTTATCCCCCCACTTTTCTAATTTAATGTGTAACATATCATATTTTAGCGTTTTTGGCCTCCCGAAGTGTCAGTTGCGCAGATGCCCTCTTACAATGCAGAATTATGCGCAGAATAGATACCAGATTGAGCATTGGAATTAACTTATTACGATTTTCTCTGATTTGACATTCACATAACATTGTAAAGCCCCCTTAGTGTATATAAACAATTACACGTACCTCTTGGTCGATTAGTTCATATTCTGACCTATCATGCAGTTTGTTATGTTTATAGGTGTTGGTTTACTGCACACGTATAATGAATATATTGTGCGGTATATAATTTACTTGGGAGTTTAGATAATAAAGCTCATCATAGCATTTTAGTCATTATAATAGTGTCGAAGTATGGTACGATTTGTCTTATTGTAGTCCCTGGTAAAAATAGTGTGGTTTGGTGAAATGCTCACTTGTTGCTTCAGTGATTTCATGATGGCCATTTTGATTTACAACAAAGAGGTCCACATCCGCCCAGATATCACTATAGGGGAACCAGCCAAGCATAATCAAAAGAGAGAAAAAATTATCAACCAAAACAATGTTAACTCCAGTTTCACAGCCATACCCAGTTATTTTGCTCATAGAATAGAATATTTTATTAAGCAGTAGGCTTGTAGCCCTTGTGCCATATACATATACAATTAAAATTTACAAACAGGTATTGTCAAGTAGCAAAATGAAATAAACATTTCACATTGATTTTAGCAGTATACCATTATAATATATATTAAGTATAATTAAACTAGGAAACATGAAATTAGACAAGGCAGTATAACATTATATAATATATTAACATGATTAAGTATAATTGTATAACAAATAAATTAGTAAACATGAAATTAGACAACATATTCAACTTCGTTTCTTATTTTAAATGCTTTGTACGTGTAATTAGCTAACTTGGTAATGATATTGGACTTTTTGCTTGACATGAGCTCAACAAATTTTAACATATTTGGACGCTGATATTTAGGTAAATATTTCCTACGTAATTCAGTATACATCGGACAGACAAGTAAAAAATGATATTCGTCCTCCAAATCTTCACAGCTACTACATTTCTTTCTATTAATGGTAATACATGAGGTTTATGCCACCTCCCGCTTTCTACAGTTAACCTGGTGCGTAGCCTTGTTAGTGCCACCCTATGCTGTTGTGTCTTGACAACATCGAGATAGTCTGTATTATTTTTGAAAAAATCATTATACAACACATAAAATGTACCTCTTGATGTGGTTTGCCATTCTAGATTAACCTTCTGTCCAAAATTATCGCGTAAGCGTTGTTTAAAATTAAATAAAAATAGTTTATCATTCTCAACACCACTGTTTAGCCACACATGACCGAAGCCAGTCATTTCCAGTAATTGTTTAACTTGTGAGACCCAGTTACTTTTACCATTATGTGAATTTATCAGTAACATATCATAAACATTTTCAATCAGTCTGTGTTCGTTAGACTTAACAATTTTTAGCCAGTATCTAATAATTCTTAAATAACGTTCAGATTGCATATTTAATCTACATAGTTCACTGTATACCAGGTTATTTTCTGTATTCCATTTAAGATGTAATATTTTCTTTAAAAATTGTAAATGTACACGCTCTATTGTATCACCTCTATTAAAACCCCACACTTTACTTCCGTAGCATAATATCGGTGTTATAAGCTTATCAAATAAACCACAATACATGGCACACTTAATATCGTCAAATTTTTGAAGCATTTTTTGTAATGAAAATATGGCATTTGTGCTTGACCAGCTAATTTTTTCTGATTTTCAGAAAATGAACCACCACTGGAAAATACCATTCCGAGATATGTGAAATGTTTTGTGACCTCAATTTGACTCCCATTATAAAACCATCTGTCATTCACGCTTAATTTTCCACCTTTGCAAAAAATTATAATTTTAGTTTTTTTAATATTCAATATTATTTTCCATTTATTACAATAATTTTCTACAATATCAAGCCCAAGTTGTAAATCTTGTCTATTTCTGATATAATTACGGTGTCATCACAAATAAACTTGACAAAACTTTTTTTCTATAAACAAATGCAAGAATTGGCTTTCTTATACCTAAAAACTTAAGAATAGACATATTATATATGTCTCTAGCGAATGTAGTTGCAAAATTATTCGTAGATATGTTTATTTTATATACGCTGGCGGCCATCTTGGATCTCGCGATTTTGAACATTTTCTCGGCCTAGAAAAAAATGCAAACCCTTTTTGTCTTGATCTTCATTATAGTCAGAGGCAGAATCAAGACAAAATGCACGAAAGTGTAGACACCACAGTGTAGACATCATAGACACCCCCTTTCACACTCACACTTTTGTGTAGAGATGGAGGGGTGGGTGTGTGAAAGGGGGTGCCCATGGATAAACAAACAGTCATTGTTATACGAGGATTTCGCTAAGAAAAAAGTAACAACTCAATATATCTACGTTGCCCATGTGTAGACTTGGTACATTATGACATGACACGTCGAAATCACCAGAATGCGGTGATAATGCAGCTTGGTACAGTTTTTCATCAATAATCGAAAAATAGAAAAGTGTAGACAGTGACTGCTGACTTGAAAAGTAAGCAGCTACTACATTTTGCCTTCGTACTGCAGTATATAATAATTTGTACATTTAACATGGGGTTATTTATTATGAATAATATAATCGTTTTAATTACAGATTATGGAACTGAGAAGATCATCTATGTTGCGATTTGCAGTATTGTCCGTCCCTTGCAGTGTTTATTTATACTTCTCATATGTGTTGCTTGATGCCGCATACAAAACAAAGACGATTCCGAATAAAACTGAAAGTAGGATGTACGAACATCCCCAGCGCACGATACATATACTACTACTGAGAAATAACCAGGGAATGCATGGCCCACACGAGCTGATATCTGGACACATATCGCCAACCGAGTATTGCGAGTTCCACGGAAATATGAACTTGCTGAATAAGAGTGACGCGGTGATCATGAAGGCGGAACTACTCAGGGATGAGGATGATATCCCTCCGCGAAGCTCACCATCCCAACAATGGATCTACTTTTCATGGGAAGCAGCCAAAGATAAGATTATTAAAAAACATCCAAAACACAGCAATCATTTCAATATGACGATGACTTATTCTAAACATTCTGACATATTTTTTCCGTATGGTAAATGTCGCGAAGTACAGACTAGCAAATCTGAGATAGAAAGTGAGATATATTCTATTTTAGAAAGCAAGAGCAAATTTGTAGGTTGGCATTTGAGCAGTTGTCGATCACAGAGCTCTCGTGAGAATTACGCTCGTGAACTTATGGAACACATTCCTGTGGATGTATATGGTAAATGTGGGAATAGGACATGTCTCAAAGGCAGCCAAGACTGTGAAAGACTCATTTCTACTTACAAATTTTATCTTGCATTTGAAAATAAACTGTGTGGTGAATATATGACGGAACAATTGTGGAAAAGTTACGAGAGGAATATTGTGCCTGTTGTGTTTGGAGGACTTGACGCCTATAGAGCCGTATTACCCGCACATTCCTACATCGCAGCCAGTGATTTCTCGTCTCCCAGAGATCTCGCTAACTACTTGGTAATGTTGGACCATAATCCAAAACTCTACCGCCGTCATTTCGACTGGAAATACACTCATATCTGTGGAGCTGTTACCCTACCAGAAAAGTCCAAGATCGTGTGTCAATATCTTCACAGACATATAACAGACATCAAAAACAGCTTTTCTTTCTTTGACGTGTGGTCGGCAGATTCTAATAAATGTGTTCATAGAACCACATACCTTCCCAAACTTGGTGTCACTGATCTTCGGTGGCGACCATTTCAAAAACGTGATGTGCATATTTATGACAACATGAGAAAATTGAGAAATGTGTCTACGTGATTTCAATTATGGCTCGTTCGGTGATGTTATCCAATGCTCGTATATAAACAGATTAATCCATCGTATATTACGAAAAATAAAGTAGTTACCTTTGATTTAACATACAATGTTCAAAAAAGGCATTATTACATCTAAATTATGATAAACAACGTGGATTCTTAACGCCGCACACTAAGCGTGATAATTATATCGATCTGCACAAGTTTATGACCTACATTTATGTATTATGTGCCCGTTATCTACCCATTGCCACCAAATACATACCAGTGTTGCATGTCTCAGAACTATAAGTCAAGTTCGAAGATGGGTGACCTTGACCAAGGTTTAATAATCTAAAATAGGAACCACATGGTCATCACATTGTCATTGGAATGTACACGGACCTATTATTCAAGTATCGAAGAAAACTTATCTTTCTTATGTTATCTATCAATTTGCGTCGTTTTTATATCAACCATAGACCTAGATCAAATATATATGTGACTATGACATTATTTCTCAATGTCAGAGAGGCTGACAGAGGATAATTTTTTCATCGTAATATCTTAGATTCGAGATTGCATTATATAGTCAGGATATGGCATTATAAGGTCAGGATATGGCAGTGTAGTACAGGAGCCAAGGGGTGTTTGCTTCCAAAAATGGCTCAAAAATCCAATGGCTCCAAAAATGGCTCCAGACCATCTGGGGCACATTTTTAGCGAGGGTGAACATTCTGAAACCCGGCAGTAAGCGAGTTATTCAGGATTTTGTAAAAAAAATGTAAAGTGAAAAAATCGAAAAAAATGGGGATTGTATACATTCCAAATGAACTATCATCACTATAAATCAGCCTACCGCGACACTTAAGCCATCAAAATGAAGATTGAAGGTCCTGCGATCGGATGAAAACAAATTCAATTTGATTGGATCAAGTTCAAGGTCATAAGAGGTCAAGATCTGACCTAATTTGACCTCTAGTCGAATTTCAGGTCCCTAGTAGTTGAAACGTCTTTAATTTTTTAGAGGATAATATTTTTTCTTGATTCTGTGCTATATTCTAATGAAGTTTGGTACATAACAGTTTTTTGAACCATTAAAGATGACGAAATATTTTTTTTGTACCACCAAGGCTACTTTCAATATCAGTAAATTCCATTAAAACGACATTATTTTAAACGGGCGAAATGTAAGGATTTTATGCATTCAAAAGGACATATCATCACAATAAGTCAACCTACAGCAACGTTTAAGCACTTAAAATAAAGAGTGGTGGCAATGCGATGGGATGAAAATGAGTTCAATTTCATCGAATGAAGCTCAAGGTCACCAGAGATCGAAATGTGATGTAACATGATCTTTGTTAAAAAACTTTGAAGAAATTAAAACAACTCCTGTATTTTAAAAAATAAATTATTTTTTATTCAATGCTATTTTCTACTCAAGTATTACTTGGGCAAGTTTTTAAAAAGCAATAGTTGTAACCAAACATCGTCTGATGACCTAATAGGGGTGAATTAAAATTGTGAAAAATCAGTAAAATTTTGGCAACCACTGATACTGCATGATTGTGGAGCATATATGGTCTCTTTTTGCAACAGTAATACAAACAAAACAGTCCATAAACGGACATAAAACTATATAAAGGTGTCCTTGTAGAGGCCTACATTTATCACTTTTTATAAGTTAGAATATAATATGGGATATAATACATCATCGATGGGACAAAAGGTATTAAATTTTGATCTTGGACATATCTAGAGCATCATTATTGTACTGGATTTTACAGGTTTTATTCGATATCTGATTGCAGATTTTGATCACATCATTAACGAAACAAATAAAGAACAAACAATGCCTTCATGGAGCGCATTTAACTCGCTGATCACAGACGAGCATGTAACCAAAAAAATATTTGTTTTCTACCAGTTCTTCCTTACCCTGTGACAGAATATTCCGTAATGTACTCGTCTCTAAGTAACTTCCAAGATGTTCTAAGTCAATTAGACCAATCTCATATGCTCGTCACGTCATCTGTGACGATGGTGTATATCATATCGCCCGTGAAATCTTCATGAATAACCCCCCCCCCCTTAAATTAAACAACTTGGCTTAGGTTCTTTCCATCTGGTTAAGGTAGTCATGGGAGGTATTGGCAAGTACATCGATGGAAGTGGTGCTGAGAGCATATTAACAGAGTCTAAAGCCTATGGTAAAAATGTTGTGAGATCAGTTATTGATGGATCTCATTACACTAGGTCATCAAAGGGACTAATGTTACTGAGTGAATGTATTGAGAGATTTCAATGGGCTGCATTTGTCTAAATTACAGGAATTAAACCCCACAGGAATGAACTTGAATCATTAAAGATAATGAACAAGTATGTAGCAATGAAGAATAGAGATGAGAGTGAAGTGCACTTGAATACATTCATGTAAAGCTCTTCAAAGTAATTGACGATTTAAATGCTTTCCTGTCTAAGAAATGTGTTAAATCAGAGACTTTCAATTTCTGCAATCGATATGTAAAAATGATATGTATCTTGCGAGATATCGTGTTGGCCGACCGCGAGGGCGACTGGGATCTTCATCTGCACAGCGTCCAAGCAGTTTTACCCCTGTTCGCTGGATGCGACAGGATAACCTCTGATAGGGATCTGTATATCTTGAGGATATGAGAAAGTTGCCAGAAGATGCACTCACAGTGTATGAACATTTCAAAGCTGGCAAGTTTGTGGTAAAACAGACAAAAAGTAAATTAAACTCAGTCGGTGGAAACATGTGTCTCTAACAGACGATTAATCGGTCACAGAAGAGCGCTGGTGGTATCATTGGCAGTACAAAAAGAAATCAGTTGCCTGTCGTTAACCTCCGACATGAAGTCAGTGGTGTTGTAACACCAAGTACAGAAGTTTAACATACCTGCGACGCGATCAGCTGAGATGTTGATGCAAGAAATAATGAAGTGCATAAATAAACATAGGAGTCCAATAACTGTTTCCACAGATAGAGACAGTGATGAAACAGAAACACTTCATATTATCCTAACACAAGAGATTATATGTCAAAAGAAATACGCGAAGATCTTCTTGAATTTGAGATCAGTTGTAATTCACGATACAAAATGTTTAGGACAGAGAGGTTTATTACAAAGCAGCGATCCATTTTTGACACCATCCATAGAAATAGCTTAAAAGCATTCAAATTAATGAAAGTCGAGAAACTCACTAGCCAATCTAAAGTGAAGGGCAGCAATAAACAACTAGCTGAAACACAGGAAATCTTTAACATTGCTCGTGTCCGACAGTATGACATAAACTATTGATTGTGTTTTGATCTTATAGACAATAGCTACCTCTTCGGCCACGAGGGACTGATTAAAAATACGAGTAAAAGTGATTTGCGGACAGAATTGGAAAAGGTACTCACAGAAATGTGTACGTGCCACCATAAGCATCGAATCAAGAGAATACTGCCACAATTGTTGATGTCATGTTATGCCTACGTCGCCTGCGCTTAGTAGTCAGCCAGCCAATTTATGCTATCATTTCAGCACATGACAAATGTTTGTTACAAGCAAACCAACAACACAGACATGACGTGTAGCCTGCTGACATCATTTTTTTCGATCCAAAAGTGTCTAAATTATCGAAAACAAAATGGCCGCCAACTGGCGCTATTATAACTTTGTCAATTATCCTTTTCTAATGATTTTGGTGTGTAATATAATGTTTTCGTGATCAAGGAACATGATTATGACAATAAAACATGATCGAAGTATTTTTTATTTAATAAAATCGTCATATGATGTGAAAAAATCAAGTATTTAGAGGTAAATCCAAGTAGTATCATTCTGTTATGTCTTTCTAGGCATAGTTTCCAAAATAAGGACGTATTAACTGGTCGTAATCGGTGTACTAAATTATTACAATAATATTGAGAAATAAACGTCACCAAAACAATTTGATCCATGATAATAGACGACAACTCATGATGTCGAGTTACAAAAATTTTCGGCATACAGCCGCAGGCAGGTGTGCACTTGCATGCCGAAGACTTACATTTTGTCAGGCAGCCACATGCTACTAGTTCAAGACATACCTTTGGAGCTGCAGGTAATGTTGACCATGCAATTGCCAATCTAATGCCCAAAGATAGCCATCCACCAGATGACTCAGGTGAACCAGCAAATGATTGAACACACTGCTTATCAGCGTGCAGCCATAACTTGAATTAATAATTCGCACGCATAGCAGAGCATCAGATGTAGGTGGTAAATGATCCAGTTTTTTCTTTCCTTTTCTGAATATATCAGTCCTGGCTTTGTCAACGCCATCTTTAACATCGGGAGCTATGTACAGATAGCATATGAATTATTCAACTGGCTCGAAAGGGCCATCACGACTTACCCTATCTAGAAGCAAAGGGTGCTGAATGAACATTTTCCAACAGCTTTTCTTCCCAAATCCAGCAAATGATGATGTGGTATCTGACGAGAGTGCGGAATCATCTGAATGATCTATTGCAATAGTCTTCTTTAAGGTCTTTGATACAGCAATTTTTGCTATATCACATGGGTAAAACAGGGGTACTGGGATGATTGCTAGTAGTAGTACTTTTCGCCCCCATCCGGGGAGGGTCATTAGGGATCTGTTTCGTCTGTTGGATGCTGTGTACGGCATTGTACGGAAGCACTAGTCTACAGCAATCATCCAAGGGCAGCTGCAGCCTCCTCGTATCTGGCTATAATCTTCGGGCGGATTACCCTGGTTCCTCCGCTCAAAAGCGGAGCCAATGCAGCACCCGCATCAGTGCTGGCGCTGATGTAGGCCGTGGTAGCCTTAAATAATCGGCAATAGCGTGTTTGACATTAGGTCTCTCACGTGGGATGAATGGAGTTTCCCGAGAGGGAGTGATCCTTCCTATTGTTACTCTGGGGACTATCCGACCCGAGGATAGCGGAGCTTCGCGAAATGCCACAGAGTTTCATCATTAAATTGTACAGCGAAACTCAAGTCTCCGGCCGTCTGGGCATGTCTGGGGCTATATCCCCTAGACATGCCCAGAACCCCTTATCGGGCGAGCGAAGGAAAACGCTCTCAATAACCCACCATGCCCTATCACCCCCACCCTCACATCATCATCTGTACATCATTCATCTCATCAATTGACTACAACGTTTTTATCGTATTATAATGTCACTTAAAAGACCTTTTGTGCCGAAAAGTGACGTAAAGCTATGATTTACTACTACTACTACTATGGGTAAAACAACAGTGATGACTTAGGATCTAGTTGACGGGATGTACTGGCACTTACTCGTACAATTTGTGTTACTGCCTCATATTTTGTCGGCCATTTTGTTTTCCGTTTCTACGACATTTAACACGAAAAGAAGGTTTGTCAATAACCCCCAGTGACGTTCTATGGTATAAATGGACATGATGAAGATGTATGTTTGCTTGTAGCAAGCAATTCCCATATGTTGAAATTATATCATATGTTGGCTCGCTGACTAAACATCAAAATGACGATTTTAATAAATAATAATAAATAAAAATAACTGCTATCATGTTTTAATTGTCATAATCGTGTTCCTTGACCCCGAAAACATTACATTACACATCCAAATCGTTAGAATAGGATAATTATTGACAAAGTTATAGCGATTTACATCAAATAATAGCGCCGGTTGGCGGCCATTTTGTTTTCGCAAATTTAGACACTTTCGGATGGAAAAAAATGATGTCAGCAGGCTAGACGTCATTCCTGGGTTATTAAACTACATGTCTGCGTTGTTGGTTTGCTTGTAACAAACATTTGCCATCTATTCATTTTTTTGATAAGATATCACATCTTGGCTGGCTGACTATAGCCCCTATGAAAACGTTTATTGACGTATACATTCCAGCAATTCTAATCGTATTAACTTTGTTCATGATACATATATTGAGGGATCAATAAAAGACAGTGAGGAGAAAGGAGATGTAAATGCAGTCCGATCGACTTGGATGAAGTGTTACCTGAGACACCGTTACCTGTGACAACGGAAGCCTATTGGGCTTCATCCATTAATAAAACTAATATCCTGCAACTAGATGTAAACAGAGGTAAAGGACGTCACAGACAGTATAATTTAATTAACGCCCACCACTAAATGAATTGTTTATAATAAAACTGCCAACTAAAGGATTATACATGTCCATATATGTCACTATAATGTATATGTTCACATATCCTGTTACATTTATTTATAAGTCATTAGTTTTTTGTCAATTTTCCAATGATTAAACACGTCTTAGACTTAGTTGAATTAGAGCTTTGTACTCCAGCAGCACCTCCAATGTGGAGTATCAGGCTGCGGGGGGGGGGGGGGGGGGGGGGGAAGAGGCTGGTAGACCAGCTGACTCTTGAACGCTGGCACGGTTTTAAGAATTAGCTTAGTGCCCATTGTTTTGGGCAAGTTCAAATTTTACTGGGCGAGTAGCACTTCAAATGCACTCGCCCGAATTCGGGGCGGGGCGAGTGGTATAATTAGGTAGTTATTCACACTGTTAATGGCACTTTTATTTAATGTCACAATATAGCTTTATATTATTAGGTTGTATCATTTTTTTTAAATACCAGGATATGACATTATATTGTCAAATTTTGGCATTATAATGTCGGTATATATACCTTTAATATCAGAATAAGCCTAATCCGTTATCACGGTCTACGACCTAACTACTAATCCGTTATAAAGCGCTACAAATCTGTTATAACGGACTAATAATCAGTTATACCGCTCTACTAATCCGTTATAGTGGACTACTAATTTTTTATAACGGTCTACTAACTGAATAGTAATGCGTTATAACTATCTACTTATGCGTTATAACGTTCTACTAATCCATATCCGTGATAACGGATTAGTGGACCGTCATAACGGTTTATTAATCCGTCATAACGAAATAGTAGTCCGTTATAGCAAAATAATATTCGGTTGCAAACCGTTGTAACGGATTTGCAGACAGTTAGTAGTGTGGGTAATTCAGAATAGGAGTAGTAGTTAGTCGCAGTTTAGATTTTTAGACTACAGTGACAGTTGCAAATCACAGTTCTATACCGGAAAGTGATTCTGACAGCCTGAGACGTAAATGTGTGGGATCCGTGTCAACTCGCCCCTCAGCCAACTGGGACCTTAATATTAGTGATATTAAACCTATCTACAAGACCAGCTATCAAAGCTGGTTTCAGGTGCTTAAGTGCACTAAAGAATTTAGTGCACTTAGTGCCCATAAAATTTGCGTTTCAGATACATGCACTTAAAATGGCTAGTGAACTAAGGGAATTTCAAGTGCAGTTGAGCCTTAACAATCATAGTAGGCCTAGTTGCTGAATTAATTTGCGTTTCAGGTGCATGCAATTAAAATCGCTAGTGAACTAAGGACATTTTAAGTGCAGTTGGGCCTTAACAATCATAGTAGTTGCTGAATTATTTCATTAGTAGCTATATTAGTCGTTTAAAACCTCGTATTAAGACTGTAGCCATAGGATTTTTAAATCCTGATGTACGACTAAAATAGGAAATTTTAAAAAATCCTGTAGGCCCTGGTCTTGGGCTAGGCCCTATGTGACTGCCTATAGTCTATAGATAGTCTAGCCTTTAGGCTGCCCAGACTGCTAAGGCATTCCGATAAATGTCGATTGCTCTGAAACATCTTTGAATAGTCATTATTTATAACCTTTCCACTCCACTCATATTATGGTCATTTTTTGTTATTGTAGTTTTGTATCTAACTTGTCATTATTTTAAGTTTTATAATTTTTTGTTGGTATCAAGCATCAAATGCGTTATTTAGTTAAATAGTTAGTATGTTTTTTGTTGTTATAGATTGATATCTAGCTCATCATTTTTTTAAACATATTATTTGTTTCTAGTTTCATAATTTTGTCACCATATGCCAGCCATATGCAATATCGTCACTTAATTACTTAGACAATCCAAATAATTTCCATATTTGCACTTTTGTTTCTTTCATTCTTAGCTCTCCCCCTTAAGTAAAGATTACACTTCTGCAATGCGAAGCCAAAATGCAGTATCTGATTACTTTACAAGTAAGCAGATACTGCCTTTTAGCTTTGCAGAGCAGATTTGATTTATTTTGTCATTTTTATTAATACATGTTGTAGGCCTAGGTAGTTGGTGAAATAAATTATATGTACCTTACATTTTATTTCACTATTTTATACTAAAGAGACTGGCTCGGACTAAAATCATTAAAAATTCGGTGATTTTATTTTGGCTTAATAATATGACTATATGATGTAAACATGTCCATATACTAGAACTGCAAAAGTTTTTTTAATTTTTGTGCTGCGCATTTACCAGTTAGGCCAGATATAGAGACGAAATTCCTGATTTCTTATTTTGGACAACCACATCAAAAATAAGAAATATGGGAATTTCGTCTCTATATGTAGCCTAAATGGTAAATGCGCAGCACAAAAATTAAAAATAAACACTTTTACAGTTCTAGTAAACACTTTTGCAGTTCTAGTCTATGGACATGTTTACATCATATGGTCATATTAATAAGCCAAAATAAAATCACCGACTTCTTGATGATTTTAACCTGAGCCAGTCCCTTTAAATAAATTAGCCATGATTGCACTTTTGCTTCTTTCGTTCTTAGTTCTCACCCCTGCATAAACATTACATTTCCACCATGCAAAGCCAAAAGACAGTATCTGATTACTTTACAAGTAAGCAGACACTGCTTTTCAGCTTTGCAATGAAAATTGTATTTCTTTTTTTTTCATTTTTATAAATACATTTTGTTTTAAACCCTAAAGTAGGTAGTTAGTGAAATAAATATTTTTATATGTAACTTATATATTATTTCACTAATTTATATTGAATAAATCTTTTTACCATATAAAATCTGTTATTATTTGTATACTGACAATATTCCCATTCATTCCAGCCAACCTATACAATGCAACAACATTCTTTTCATACATTATTTTTGCTCCCGCCTCTTCTTTTCCACTCTTAAATTTTTGCCCCAAAAGTCTTCAAAATACATTGAAATCCTGTAGTAGGTATAATTGATCCAAAAATCATCTGCCGTTAAAAATTAGGCTAAATTGAATTTTTTACAAAAATTTTGATTATCAAAAGAAAATGACCTAAGTAACCCATAATAGCCTGTAATAAGCCCTCAACAATTTAATGATTTTCCATTATTTTATGTCATTTATTCACTGCTATGTGATTGGATAGGGCCTACGTTTAGTGTTCGTATGCTCATGGAAATATTTTTTAAATATATCAGCATTAGTTTTTAAGATCCTCATTGCATCTTGTAGAAATTAAGAGGCATACCACAACTTTAATGAAAAAAATATTATAACTATGCAGTAGTGATATGTAATCTACCCAATTATATACATGTAATTTGGTCATTTTTCTGGATAAAAAATACTTGAATTTTAAGAAATGACCGTAGAAAAAAATGTGATCCAAGAGTAACAAAGCTGTACAAAACACAAAATTTATAGCATTTTGTATTTTGTCGATAATTTTTATTTCTTCAAATTATTAGCAAGTGCATAATTATGTATAATTTGTTATAATTAGATACCTCAATTTATCTATATATTAACAGCAGATAAAAAAATATTTTTGGGAATATTGTGTTTTCGGTCAAAAAAGTATACCCCCTATGTAAATCTGTCGCATCCATCCCATCTTTGTAAACCACGAAACATAATATTTTTTTCTCAATTTGATAGTCATCCGCTCTCCAAGTCGTATCATAATTACACGAACTTGGAATGGATAAGTATTGACACAATTACTGACAGATAGCGCAAATTATGACTTGTCCCATTAGTTCCCCACCCTTTCATGTCCGTTCCAGAAATTATATGAGGCCACTCGTGCACATTCCAAGCTATTTTATTCTACACCTTTTTTGTACTCGTCTCAACAGTAGTCGCTTACTAACTGCATTTTTTGAACAGTACAATCAATTTGATATTTTTTCTTCCAACACATCAACGGACTAAACCTATCATCATTTTTTCTTTTCATATTAACTGCTCAGAACTCGACATTATAACTTGAATTTCACTTGAAATATTTCTTCAATAACCAATATCGCCTCTTAAAAAAATCCTTCAGCACTTAAAAAATATTTTGGGCGCGACTATTACAATGTGATGCCTTGCATCACCTATAGTATTGTTGGCTATATTAATGCCGTCAATCTGTACTCAATAGGCAACTGTTGGCCTGGTTCAGGTCCTATAGTCCGACGGCCCAATAGTCCGACGGCCCATTAGTCCGACGGCCCATTGGTCCGAAGGGCCATTGGTCCTACGGACGACCCATTGGTCCGACGGCCCGTTAGTCCGACGGCCAATTAGTCCTAGTCCGACAGCCCATTGGTCCAAAGGCCCATTGTTCCGAAGGCCCATTGGTCCGACGGACGACCCATTGGTTTGACGGCCCATTGGTCCGATGGCCCATTTGTCCTACTGATCATTTTTAAATAACAACCTTGCACACGTATATTATCTGTGACAAGATACCTATAAAGAAATTAACTTTATTTAGTTTTGAGATTATTTGAACTGTACAGGGCCTACACATAAAGGTTTAAAACAGGGTGATTTTCATTCGATGCATTTCTAAGCATGATATAATGTATAGCTGTACAATAATTATGTCATGCCTATAATTACCAGACAAGAGTTTTTTAAATAAAATAATATTTTACTAAACAGGATAAATTGCGGTTCAATGTTTAGCATTTGTAATTATGGTCTGAGGATATAAACTTAGAAAATATAAAATTAAATATATATATTTTTTTTAAATTATGTAATAATGGAAATAATATAGGAACATAACTCAGTGAGTTTTTATTATATTTAAGTTTTATATTAAAGTGGGGAGGTTTCTCAAGTAGGCCTATTGTGAGACATTAATGATGTTTATTTTAAAAATACAGAAAAATTCTGAAAATGACAAAATTTACATTTTTCATAAAAAAATACGTTATTCGGTTAGTCTACAATATGTTTCGTCGTTTTATTGCTTAAGCCTATGAATATTTTATTACACATGTCAGTCACCTGTGTGTGCTATAATATAATGATTCAATGTGAAAGAAGGAAGTCTTTTGAATTTTGGTTTGCTGTGGCAACGTAGCAAGTATACCAAAAGCATGTTTATCAGTTAATCTTGTATTTCCTATTTTAGACATGCATGTCTAAAATTAAATCTCGTCCTTTTTTCTCTTTTAACTGGTAAATGCGTAACACCAAATTTAAAAAAAACCTTACACAATGTTGGTATATGGACATGTTGACATATAATGGACATATGTAAGGAGCCAAACTATAAAATACGATTTTGGCCTGATTGTGTCAATATATATATATATTTAATTATGATTTTCGTCTTTCTTTTTCGTCGCGAAAACTTTAGAAAACGGGGATAGGGATAATTGCACCATATTCAGTAGTTTTTACCCCTCGGCCAGTTGGACCCGAAGGGGTATTGTCGTCCCCTTCGTGCGCCACCGCCGCCGCACACACTCTTTTGGCTACTACACCAACATGGTTCAACAGATTAAATTCCTAATTCATACAAACATTCAACCCCTCCCTGCACTTTATTTTACCCAAGGTCAATGTCATAGGTCAAAGATTTAAAAAAAATCTTATTAACGCGATAACTCGGAAAATAATTATTGGATCACTCCAATTTTTTACGTGAAGTTACCCATGAGTATAGAGATGACCTGATTAGATTTTCAGCTTTCAACCGAAAATCAAAATGGCCGCCACCTGGCGATTAATTTTTGTTTTTAACTTTTTTTTTTTAGATTTTCCTCGAAACCTGGTATATATTGGTTTTCGGGATCTGCGAGTCTATTGGCATTGTCCGTTTTAGTGTGCGACTGAAAACAAGGCTATGGTGGCCATCTTAATTTTTTAATTTAATAATAATAATCTTGTTAACGCGATAACTTTAAAAATAATTATTGGATCTCTACAATTTTTTTATGTGAAGTTACCCATGAGTATGGAGATGACCTGATTAGAATTTCAGCTTTCCACCGAGAATCAAAATGGCCGCCACCTAGCGACTATTTTTTTTAACTTTTTTTTTAAATTTCCTTGAAACCTGGTATATCTATAAGTTTTTGGGGTCTGCAAGTCTATTAGTATTGTCCGTTTTCATGTGAGATTGAAAACGAGGCTGCGGCGGCCATTTTGGTTTTATCAATTTTTAATAAATCGTTCTTATTTTCAATTAATTGCCTGGCATATATAGAGTCACTGTATGAGCCGAGGGGTATTTGTGTGCTTGCACGGTATTTTTTTTTTATTAAATTTATATATAATTTTTTTCTTAATATCATAGTGATACAGCTGGGTGTTGTTCATATTAAATATCAATACAATATTTTTAAGGTAGAAAAATGTTATACGAGGCCTGGTTGTTTGTAGTGTGAACTTATGTTTCAAAAATATTGCAATTACGGCATGTTGCCTTAGTAATTTTACAGCATAATAGTAGTAGTGAGTACACATTTTTTTTTTGTTTCTGGGGAAATGATGAAACAAGGCAGAAGAAACGAAAATCGCACTTGCGAAATAGATTTTAGCCCCTACCAGGATTCACATGGATCGTATTGAATGCATTTCGCTGATTCAGTCAATTATCAACCAATTTTTATGACATTTTAAAGCAATAATAATTATGTTCTAGTGATGACTGGGGCATACCTTAAAAATATCATTGAAAAATAGTGTATGTGGTTTAAAATTTAATATCTTTAACATGATTGTACTAAATGTCGCCCTCTATTAACCCATTATTTTGGTTTCATATTTTTCATCGTAGTCGCCGTATTACTAGAAACTAGTGTGTGTAAAATCTTGTAAAAATCAGTTCAGTAATGACAGATTATTCAGTGAAATTTCACCTATTAATCTGAATCTGACTATAATCATGACAATACATATCCTATTTAGGGGTTATTTAATCGTAATCCCAAGTGATCATGTAGACCTATGTCATTTATCGAAACTTTTTAATTCTGGATCCGGATCGAATAGGGCCTAATCCAGATCATCTCCAAAATTTAATCAATTATTCCTTGGCCAGAAACACATCTTTACGAAAAGTTTGATACAGATCCGTTCATTGCGCGGTATAAGTTTGAAGTAATCCGACAGACAGATAAAAAATACCTTGATTTTCAGAGGTGATAAGAATAGTTTTCCGCTGCGCAACCCTCAACGTTCTTATGCATTATATTTCAACCCAAGTAGGCCTACATTATACAGGCTACAAAATTACTAGCGCTCATACTTAATATTAGGATTTAATAGATTGCAGTAGGCCCTATATATAATACTTTTTATGTAAAAAAAATTGCCCGCACCTTGCATAAATCTGTATTATACTCTGCATTATCAGGCTGATTATATTGTAGACCTATTTTGCTAAGATGGGTGGATACATTTGTGTAGTGGTTACGCCGAATGCTTGTTACGCCGATTCGCACCCCGCTCTGAAATTCAGGGTCAAAGTTACATGATGTTTCTTACCCATCCATCCCTATTGGGAGAGCTTCCGTCCATGTTTGGAGGACAGCGTCGTTTGATTCACCAGTCTCAACCTCCTGAGGAGGTTATGACTTGGTAAATAGTTTAGTGTGAGTGGCGCAACAATATGTAGCCTAATATGCACTCATTCAGTAGATGCTGGTTATTTTTACACATCTTTTTATTTTTTTAGTATTATCAAGGAATCTCAATATTGAATTTCCTTATTATTGAAGGTCGAATTTATTAGCTACAGCTATTCTACGAGTAGGACTAATGGGCCGTCGGACCAATGGGTCGTCGGACCAATGGGTCGTCGGACCAATGGGCCGTCGGACCAATGGGTCGTCGGACCAATGGGTCGTCGGACTAATGGGTCGTCGGACCAATGGGCCGTCGGACCAATGGGCCGTCGGACCAGTGGGCCGTCGGACTATAGAGCGGTCCCGGTTGGCCTACACTTGACCGTCCCAGGCATGCGCATTTTGCAGTTGAACACTGGTTTAAGCTACCGTTTTGAAAAGGCCATTATACATTTTTAGACCCCTGATATGTCTATCTAACAGAAAAACACAATAAAGTTTAGTCACCCAAGTTGGTATTAAATTTTGGTCTGTCCCAAGGTATATACGTACATCGAGTCTGTGTTCAATAGAGCATGTACACTCCCAGTAGGGTCTGTAACAGCGAGAATGAGGTCTTTATGACCCTAGTAACAAAGTCCTGATGACTGTAACGCAAACTTGGTGATAGGCTACGCAAACGTGGTGATAGTTTTCTTGCAGCGTGACAGAATACAAACTGATAACTGCTTAAAATGGTACGAAAACACATGATTGACATTTAAATTATACAAGTATGTATAAGATATAGTTGTCCTAGTCTCCGTGTACAAAATAACATGACATATTGTAATAATCAATTGTTACTGAGGTTGAGTAAATATAATGCTGATATGGTCGTTTTATGTTGTTGTTTATTTAAGATAATCAAAAATAAAGATTGTAAGTATTACTCCATATTGTTATCTGTTATAATGGATGTCTGTTACACTGGTGTTTATTAGTTATAATAGTCAGAATAATGAGATACAATAAATGAATGTAACAAAGTCTTAGTGATAGTGTAACAAGGTCTTCCTGATAGTCTTTGTTTATGTCACACAGTCTGGATGATAGGATCACAAGAAAGAATGTATCTATTATTGTCATGGAAAGTTTGGTGTTGCAATAAATTTGATCAGACACCCCTGATTTGGCCTACTCACATGGTCACATTTCACAAAGGGGGCCTTCCCGGACAGTTCCCGGGCTGTCTTTGGACGTTTTGTGGCCGTCCCGCACGGGACCCGGTGGGACCCCGACCGGGTGGCGTCCATTTTTTCACCCTGCGCGGGCCCCGGGTTACTTTTAATTCTAAATTAAAAGTGACCAGGATTCGCCAGGGATTCGCCAGGGACACGGGGACAATTTTTGAAGGATAGCACGCAGGGTACCCGCCCGGCCCCCCTACGGGACCTTGGCGGGAGCCTATGGGATCCTTACTTGACTTGTAGGGGACCCGGCGGAGTTCCGCCGGTGCCTTCAGGATGTCCGAGCGGGTCCCGGTCGCCGGGTCCCGGTCGGGACCTTTGTATAATTTCCAGGGGGATACACAGTTACAGAGAGACGAATTTATCAATGTTCAATCAATTAATCCATCAATAAATTAATCAACCAATTTAAGCTGACTTAAATCAACTTACATCACAAAATGTATACAAGTAGCCCAGTCTTTTATTTTCCTTACATTTGTGGATATACCTAACAACAGTTTATCTATATAGATAAGTCGAGTAAAAGAAGACATTACACAACCGTTTTTTATTAATAATTTAAAACATTCTAACATATATGTGCCTAATACTTTTCTCAATTGAAGGACCAACACTGTGCAAAATTGTGTGGACCAGCCACGGATCCATCCTGATGAAAAGTTTGAAGTATTCGTGGTTTTAGCCCTTGGAAAAGGGTATCGTATTGCCTGTAAGTGGGCTCTTAGAGCCAACAAGGGTCGAACAACCACATTTGTTTTGCGAGATTAAATTTGATTATATTTCTTGCTCTAAAAGCAATGCCACAAGGCTAACGTTGTAACGGTCTCGGGTTGTTGCAAGCCTAATATAAGCCTGAGGCCAACTAAATAACTATTGTCAGCAGTGTGAATATTGCCTTGCGACGCTTTCTGCACACTCATGGCAATATCGGGACAAATAATCCCAAAGTCGACCTATACTCTACTCTTATCGAATGACTTCAAGGGCTCTTCATAGTGCACAGTACCATAGACAGCACTGCACACTCCAGAGTGACGTCCATACATTTGAACAGTTTGGAACACAAACCTATATGTATATGCACAAACTCGATGACGAACCTCCCACCCATCCGAGATGCAAACCCAGTACTTCTGCGTTTCGAAGCCACAACTGAGCCGCATGAGCCATCGGGGCTGGAAATATTATATTGTCAGCAGCTTGCATCTCCCACAGTATGTGTTTTAACAAGAACACACAATAGGGACACGTCCCTATATATACCTTTGCCGGGACCCCTGAGAAGCCCTGCAGGAACCCTACCGATGTGCTGGCGGTGCCCGCCCGATATCCCTTACACCTTACGGCCCCCGGCCGGGTCCCGTGACAGATACTTGCGAGCAACGGGCGGGCCCCGGTAAGGCTTTTAGAGAAATGAGGACAAGTCTCTTCCGCTAGCTGGGCCGGCGCCCGCCGGGACCTGCCAGAACTCCGGCATAACACGATTTTATAATGACCACAGTATACAGTGCCCGGGGCCCGCCAAGATACCAGCCGCGCTCACTGCTCGGACGGGGCCCGGCTAATTGTGACCTAAGCATATTAACCAGGATAATTGGCAGCTAAGTTTCGCTCCTACTGGGCTCGGTTGGTTGTCATTAAAAAAAAAAAATAGCTAATAAAGAATGAAATGTGACAGTAGAACGATTGAACGCGAACATTTGCAAGAGTGTATAACACTCACAGGGTCGTGAAATATTCGTTGACATGGCAACATACATTGATGCATGAGATTGTGTTAGTTTGATGATAGTTAGAGACTGTTATTCGTGTAAAAAACAGTCAAAACTTAACTTGCTCTTCATGTTGTAGTATAGGATCATCAAGTTTGCGTAGCCTATCACCTAGTTTGCGTTACAGTCATCAGGACTTTGTTACTATGATCATAAAGACTTCACTCTCGCTGTTACAGACCCTACTGGGAGTGATGTAGGTTCTATTTGGGCCTTTGTCAACAAGCTCCTACAGTGGCTGTTCGTGGAGATATGGGTATGGTACCTCCTCTAGCCCGTCAATACAGAGAGGTGGCTAGGCAATATAAGCGACTAAAACTATTACCACCGGATCGGCTTAACAGTAAAATTATCATGTGGGCTTGTAATTTACAGGGGCAGAGAACCTGTGGCTGGCCCGGCCGTGCGACTAAAGTGTTACATAAGCTGGGTGTGGCTGATCAGGAGGAGCAGCTGGATTTTGTACAGTTAGTCTCCACAGCCTCTAGTGAACTTTGTACTGATGATTGGCGGAAAAATCTGGAGAAGGTCGAAGCTAAAAGGGGAAACGGCCTGAATAAATTGAGAACATATAGATTGTTTAAAAACCAGTATGCACCAGATTTGTATGTCAAACAGATTAAAGCACCACGAATACGCAGTGCCATGGCCAGGTTCCGCTGTGGCGTTGCCCCAATAAATATTGAACTCGGAAGATACTTTAACGTGCCTGCCTCTGAAAGATATTGTAATTTTTGTCCTGAGAAAATCGAAAATGAACTTTATGTTTTATTACACTGTACAATGTATACTGGTGTCAGAGAATCCTTATTCAAATATGCATCGTATATCAGTAGTGATTTTATGTCGATGGATGATGTCAATAAGATGACATTTATTTTTACCAATAATGCTATGCTTTTAAAATGTGCCAGAACCTGCTATCAGATTTTAGATATTAGGAAAACACTTGTAACCCTAGTGTAAAATGAATGACCATAGTGGATACGGGGCGCTGGTTCTGCCTTGGGTCAGTGTTGGGTAGACGTTGAACAAGCATGTACTGTACTTGCCGAGGTGGGGCCGGTGTCAACGAATATTAAGCATCCCCATATATTAGGCATCCCTGACAAGTCAAAAAGTCACGTGACTGTGTGGGCATGCGCAGAGAGTGTTCTGAAGTCACACAAAGGTGTCTTGAGCAATCCACCACACTTACATATTATTCTCTTTTAAAAAGATTTTGTTTTAATACTTAGTTTTATTAGTAGCAAACATAGTTTTACACACTTAAAGTTAATCACGCTAACCAATGTGTTAGAAAGTATAATCCATATCCCAGCTAGTGGTCGCTAGAATACTTTCCATTTCGAGACAAATGAGGGGATGCTTAATATTGCAATAAAAAGAACAAGACAGATGGTGGAAAATTAGATTCCCCCGCCATGTTTTCTAGCCTATTAGAATAAAAAACATAACTTTCACATTGACATATATTTATATATTAGATTATATGTTAACGACCTTTATACAGGGAATGCTTTACAAGGTTAATACGTATAAGACATGGTTATATTAGGCATCCCCTTCGCCATAGTGTAGCGCGGGCCGTTCAGTAAGAGCGCACACAGAGGGGTGCTTATTTGCTGACAAGTACAAGCAAGCCAACACTCTGGCAAGAGCTTGGCAAGTCGTTGCCAAATTAGACATCCCCCTCGTCCCGTGCAAGCTGGCTTGTATGAACAAACCATACCATGGCAAACAATTTATATTTACTATTGGGCCTATACTTTATTATCGATTGTCTATATACAAATTACTACTAAGGTTGCGATAGATATAAATTATATATTTGTTGAAATTTTAGAAAAAAAGTAATATAAAAAATATTTTTCTGATTGGAAAATTTTATTCCACCGTAATCATTACGCAATGATATGTTATTCCAGGTCTGTGCATATATATAACTTTTGTATAGAAATACAAAAACAAACTGGAGGAAGTGTAATCAAAACACGACATAGGCTACGTTTTAAAGCACATTTTCAGATAGGTTTGTCACAACTTAATGAATTCTTCAAATCCTCCTAATAAATAAAGTTCCATTTAAAATACGATTACACCTTAAAATACATATCGTTAACTGATCATACATATCATATACTGCCGACGACCACATTGAGTCACCCTTTGGTTGCCAAAGACAATTAATAAATTTTACAAAAAAAACCTTTTCATAGTTGCAATTATAAAATTCTATATCAGCATCATGTGGAAAATATTTGTAGTTTTTAGATAATTAAATGTATTCCCGTAATTACTGTTATCCGCTGTACCCATGGTACCCGTGGATACATTGTTGACACAACGCGTTAATATACAGTCATGGGCTCACAAGTGTTAATTGCGGCGGGGTTTCAAGTAGCGGTGTTATCACACCTCGTTCTTTGATTGATCAACATGAGAGGGTGCAGTAGCTGTGGAAGCCAAAGGTGCCAACATTGCGTCTCAGGAGTGTTATGTCTGCAGTAAATTTAGTGCTAGACAAAAGATTATAAGCGTTCACCACCAAATAATATTTTTTTATTATTATTTTAATAAACTTTAAAGCTTTACAAATGCATTACATACATAGATTGAAGCCATATCAAATTGCATGTTGACTTGCAATTTACAGTAAAAGATCTTCATTAGGGCGGCTGGCATACATTGGGAGTAGAATTTAAAATATATTATTTAAATATGAGGCAACATCTACTCCGGTGTTTTACAGATGGCGAATTGAAACCCTTTCCATCCAAGAAAAGAAGGAAGCGTGCAGCAAAGCTTACTCAGAGAGTACAACTTTACTGTACTTGTAAAACTACAAATAAATCGGACACTATGATTAAATGTTGTTCCTGTGAAAATGTATTTTATAAAAAATGTATTAACCTTGCTGAAGACGCTTCTTATTATAAATGTAATAGATGTTGATAATTTAAAATGAATGTTGATAATATTATGTAACATATTTTGTTCTTATGATATGTACCTTGTTACCTTGTTATCTTACCGTGTACTTTGCCTTGCATTAAAATTGTACTTTTAATATTGTGATGGTCAGTTTTATATGCTATTATGAATGTGACTACATTATTAAACTGAATTGAACGTACAGTATACTGTAATAGATTACCAATTATATTGTGATATTTGTATTTTATATGTGAATGTATATAATATATTTAATCTTGTTGTGATGGCAGTATAATATGCTACTATGAATGTGAATATAATCATATTTCTAAATGTAATTTACTCTTTAAAATGTACTGCAAAAAAATAATAATTAATAATTATATTAATACTGTTGGAATAATTGTATGATACCTTTGAATACATCTGTAAATAAATATTTGCATGTCAGTATTGGTTCCGATCATTCATTTATGCGGTGATGTAATATATTAGCACTTGATTTTGTGGCCATACATTTTCATCCGCTTGGGTAAAATGGGTAAATAGTATGAACTTTAACTGTTTTTCATAATCATTTATATATCATTTCATTTCTATCATCTCATATTATCATAATCAGTTTTTATCATACGAAACTATTCTATACTCATGTCATCTTAGGTTGATATTTTATTTTACAGACTCTTGTAACTCACATTGAGTGACCAGTCACTACATCAGCAAACTGTCATTTATGTATGATTTGTATTCGTAATGTAAACTGGATGAGACATTAATCAATATTTACTACTACGTAATCAGGTAGTAGGCCTACTCATATTGTATGGTCTGATAGTCCGCCATATTGTCACTGCAAGCATTGTGTCACGAATAATGTACTGATTCATAAAAATAACCCAGTCATAATGAAAATGTGTCCTCTAATGTATGTCTGGGTTTGCTGATATCACTATGAACCCTTGAAGCGCTAAGCACGACTGTAGTCGTTTTTAATCTGTTTTATTAGCAGGTTAATACATAGTTATTGTGAATGAAATGAGTGTTTTAACTTCAAGATTTGCAAATGTTTGGTCTAAATTTCAACAGATATGAGCAATTTGCACCCACTTGAAGTTGTGGGTCACGGTAGCGATGCACAATTTCATAATTATGGTTGAAAATTTAAATAGATACCGTAGCGGGGGAGGGGTTGATAATTGCATAGCTTGTTTGCAGTTCTGATTATGATTTACTAGACATGCTAACTGCCACGCGAAAAGTGGAATTATTCTAATTTAGTCGTCTGTATTTTTGCAAACAGTTTTTTTCAATTCGCAATACACCACTAAAATTAATAGGAGGTATGGAATATGTAATAAATTTTGCTTGGCTTCCATGCTTCGTGCATGTGGCGATGTCTACCTGTAACTACAAAGTTTGCACCTGCCGATCACGTAAAAATCAGCTATTACACGCCCGTTATTCCGTTGTTATTTAAATTGAGGTTATTTCGTGAAAATGACTAAACGTTAAGCATCAACTAGAAAACACCTAAAACTTGGATTGATGGTCTCCATGTTGAGATGGGGTGCGAAAGTTACACGTGGAGCCAGAACCCAAACTTTCAGGTTACGAGACGACACACTTGGCAACAAAGAGCGGTTCAACCCAATTGAGATATAGATGGGGACACTTAGTGACAGGAGATTGAACCGGATCTTAGACCCATAGTCATAAAAAAGAAGCATTATTTTCTATGACAACATGAAACTTCAAGCTGAACCCCCATCATGCTCGGTAACTGAACACCTTCTCAATTGCATGCGAGCGTGAATATAATATATGAGGGGTTCTATAATTTTAGGCACGAGTGATGATATTTCCCTTAAAATATGATATTCGCTGAATATTGTCCAAAAATGAAACATCAACTTAGCTTTGTTTGTAGACATAGCGTTGTCAGCAGAGCTTAATCTTCATATCTTCATATTTACATTTCTCAGTAACCCTTTTACAAAAGTAAAATATATTTAACAGGTAGTTAAACATTGGTATTATGATGTTGATCACTTAATTTAAAAAGAATCACTTGATGACACTTGATGAGTACATGACGTGTTCGGCCGACCTTCACATGAATGCCTTTTCACCATCAGGTCATTCCGATTGCCACATGACGACTTGAGAACGGCGGATGCTGGCGAACCACAGAAGTGTAATCAAAGTCCGCTCAATATCTGATTACTCAGATGAGCCTCTGCTCAGTCTCGTGAGCCCCGGGTGTCAGTGCCATGACACCCCTATGACCATCAGTTGTCACAACCCGCATAATTTGCTTTAATACCCCGTGCCACTGAGCAATTTGGTTGACCAGAGACTGACCTGCTGCTGACCTCAGTGACAAAAATAAAAAGGAAATGAATAGAGTTTTAGGCCACCTTTGTGCACATGTAGACTAAACTGGACCAGGATAACCTCCTGAAAATGGTGAGATGAATGAGATGACACTGCCCTCCAGACACAGGATTGATTTATTTGCCATACAAAGTGGATGTGAATACATTAAGTTCATATCAAACAGTATGGCAGGTTAACTGAGAACAGGCAATATGTCTATGCTAGCCAAGAACACAAAATCATAAAATTATTCGAATTCGAAACTCGAGCCCTGGCGGCCTGAGGTCGAGCACGCTATCTTTCGGTCACGAGCGCCCCCCAATATTGAACTTTTACGAGTGAGTGGGAAGAAACATTTCGTTTCTATGAAACTTGAAGGCCAGTTTGGTATGTTCAAACCCGCGATCTCAGCTTTTCCAAGCAGGCAACTTCAACCACTGCACCAGGGCCCCCGCCCACCTCAGGGACAAGCAAGGTCGGTGGTTCGTGTCCACCTTGGCTTGGGACATTTTTCAGACACCACAAAATATGTCATAGAAATATGTCCTTCAACAAATTAATGATCACTGAAATGAGCCTTAATGGTTCGAGTCCACCTTGATTTGAAACGAGCCTCAAAGGTTACTGGGGGACTCTAGGTTAATTAACCTAGAGTGTGCAGCTAAAAAAGTATAGCAGGGCACTATAAAGTCATATATGACATAAAAAAGAGGGCACGTCAAGGGTTCGAATCCAGGACGGTCACCCACCAAAAAATTAGTGAGGCTCTAAGTTGGTTGCTTAAGTTGGTTGATTGAGCAGAGTGGTTTGCGCTCGGTACACTCAGTAGGTACGATTAGTCGCCCATAACTAACTAACTAACTAACTAACTAACTAACTAACTAACTAACTAACTAACTAACTAACTAACTAACTAACTAACTAACTAACTAACTAACTAACTAACTAACTAACTCACTAACTAACTAACTAACTAACTAACTAACTAACTAACTAACTAACTAACTAACTAACTAACTAACTAACTAACTAACTAACTAACTAACTAACTAACTAACTAACTAACTAACTAACTAACTAACTAACTAACTAACTAACTAACTAACTAACTAACTAAAATAACTAACCCTGCCAGATCCGTTGGGGAAGGTAGAATTCCTGCTGCTTAATTACCTTGAAAAGCTGAGGTTTACCTGCTGAGTCTACTGAGCATGAACCACGTTGCAGATGGGAGTTTCCAATAGGTTAATTGTAATGGTGTGTGAGAAGTGTCCTGTGAGTCAAGCCAAGGAGGTCCTTGTCCCTCGCCGATAGCTCAATGGTAGAGCACCCCCGTACATAGGGGGAAGGTCGGTGGTTCGAGTCCACCTTGGCAAATACCGATATTCGGATTTGGCTTATAATTAATTAATTAATTAATTAATTAGTAACAGTTTATAAAGATGTCTATAAACTGATAAAATGAAGTAAACACCGACCCAATAATAACGACTATATTACAATATGCCCATATTTTATGAATATTTCACCCAAGTATCTCATGTCATATACATGTAGATGTGTTTATCCTAAAATGTTTTGATATTTGTTAAATATGATTCGTTTGGTATAAATATATAACATGCATGCTGCAGGCCTACAGTTCCACTTTACAGGTAGGCTTAATTACAAAAAATAATATCCAAGTGAACTGCCATAAGTGGCATAATAATATAGAAAGGCACACGGCAAATGAAAATTGGCTACATCTAAAAAACATGATGGGTGAGTCGAGGATCACCCTCCTGGTACCCTCAAGGGTTACCTGTCTACCACTGTAGGGTGACCATCTGACGAATTCAGTTGAAATCAGATGAAATGTCTTTTATCTGTCTTCTCAGTAACGGGCTGTAAGCGGATCAGTTATGTCGCGTACGTCGCACTAACGTGCGACCCAACGATGTTGATCAGAACTCGCCCGCATTTGTACAGTTTGGTTCTGGTCAGTGTCTGGTGTCCAGCATATCGCCAGTGGCATGGGGGTATTACGATTATTGGCGTTATGGAGAGTAATAATAACGAACATTGTCTCTCATCACGACAATTATTTCTGTTATGGAGTGACAGTAAACAAATATTAAATATTGATGCTAACACAGTTTAAAAGACAAAAGGAAAAGTTGCTATTTCAACAAGTGTCACTTGTTGGTTAAGATATCAAATTCATAAAAGTTTATATCAATTGTTAAATGAGTGAAAGAGTAATTTGTGACTATTTTTTCACTCCATAACGTTTTATTTTTGTTAGGGAGTTACAGAAAATACGCATTATGGGGAGCTTTTTTTACTAAATCTTGCATAGCATCTATGCAATATGATATGGTATGGTTATTTCTGTGTTTTTTCAAATGAGGTTGTAGTGGGCTTGAAGGTCGTAGGGTACTTGAAAGTTTAATGTCAGTATTTATGTGAAAAAATTCGCGTTATGGAGAGACGTCAAATAGAAATACTCACCCACAGACGAGATGGAGGGGTGTTTGAAAGGGGGTGCCCATGGATAAACAAGCAGTCATTGTCATACGAAGATATCGATGAGAAAAAGTAACAACTCTAAAGTAGTATCGTACGGCTTTTTTCATATTAATGGTCTGGGGGCTTATAATATTTTGTTGTTTAGATACGTAACGCGACTGACGGAATCGCCAGTGGACGTTATGTTTATTCAGGTGTCAGAATAGACCAGCACTTTAGGCACTGGACGAGCGATACTCAGAATCAATCTTGAAGTCGATTATTCCGAAGTGATCTGTTTACAGATCACCAGCCAGCAAATTCAGAGTTATGCTAGCTGTTAATTTTAGGTCAATTAAGACTAAAATTGACATGCTAGATGCTATTTTATTTTTAGGACAAGTTAATTGAATTTGAAATGTATAAACCTTTAGCTTGTGAATGTGCCATTACGTTCTCCCGGGCCTCTTGTTGGATCTTACCGTCTGGATAGATATATCATGTACCTTTCGACAGTCCCCATTAGGCGAAGGTTGAATTTAGCAACTAAGTTAGCGCCAAAAATCAGGTTAAACGATTGGTCTAATTTCATATTTCTATTAACATTAGTCCCATGAGGCCGGTGTGAATGACAGGCCAAACCACGTGCGTTTATGCCTATAATATAAAAGATTGCGCACAATGCGAGAGGTTACACTGGTAGAATGTTACAAAGAGGTTATTACTAGCAAAATGTTATTAGACGCTACACCACGTTAGAATGTTACTACAGTTTTTCTACACGTTACCACAGCTATACATGACAGTAACAGACATGCCACGTATTAGAAGTCAATAAAGATATATTACCAGTTAATCTCATCCATATATTCAGAGTCATCTCTTATATCCCACAACCCCCCGTGAGATAATGGTGGAGAACCGGGGCGCTAGTACTATCTCTACGTTGCCCATGGTGTAGACTTGATATATGAGACGTCGGAATCATCAGAATGCAGCGATAATGAAGCTTGGCACATTATTGTTCATCATTAATAGAAAAATAGACAAGTATAGGCCTACGTTTTTCATCCAGTAAAATTCTGCAATGCAAGGCGAAAAGACAGTGACTGCTCATTTGAAAAGTGAGCAGCTACTACATTTTGCCTTTGTACTGCAGCATATAAGAATTTATGCCTTTAACATGAAGTTATTTGATGTGAATAATAAAATAGTTTTAGTTACAGATTAAGGCACAGAGAAGACTATCTATGCTGCGATTTGCAGTATTTTCCGTCTTGTGCAGTCCTTATTTACACTTCTCATATGTTTTACTGGCTGCCGCATACAAAACAACGACGATTCCGAATACAACTGAAAGTAGTCTGTACGGAGATCACCAGCGCACGATACATATACTACTACTGAGAAATAAGCAGGGGATTCATGGCCCACATGAGCTGATATCTGGACACATATCGCCAACCGAGTATTGCGAGTTCCACGGAAATATGAACCTGCTGAATGAGAGTGACACGGTGATCATGAAGGCTGAACTACACAGGGATGAGGATGATATCCCTCCGCGAAGCTCACCATCCCAACAATGGATCTACTTTTCATGGGAAGCAGCCGAAGATAAGATTATTAAAAAACATCCAAAACACAGCAATCATTTCAATATGACGATGACTTATTCTAAACATTCTGACATATTTTTTCCGTATGGTAAATGTCGCGAAGTACAGACTAGCAAATCTGAGATAGAAAGTGAGATATATTCTATTTTAGAAAGCAAGAGCAAATTTGTAGGTTGGCATTTGAGCAGTTGTCGATCACAGAGCTCTCGTGAGAATTACGCTCGTGAACTTATGGAACATATTCCTGTGGATGTATATGGTAAATGTGGGAATAGGACATGTCTCAAAGGCAGCCAAGACTGTGAAAGACTCATTTCTACTTACAAATTTTATCTTGCATTTGAAAATAAACTGTGTGGTGAATATATGACGGAACAATTGTGGAAAAGTTACGAGAGGAATATTGTACCTGTTGTGTTTGGAGGACTTGACGCCTATAGAGCCGTATTACCCGCACATTCCTACATTGCAGCCAGTGATTTCTCGTCTCCCAGAGATCTCGCTAACTACTTGGTAATGTTGGACCATAATCCAAAACTCTACCGCCGTCATTTCGACTGGAAATACACTCATATCTGTGGAGCTGTTACCCTACCAGAAAAGTCCAAGATCGTGTGTCAATATCTTCACAGACATATAACAGACATCAAAAACAGCTTTTCTTTCTTTGACGTGTGGTCGGCAGATTCTAATAAATGTGTTCATAGAACCACATACCTTCCCAAACTTGGTGTCACTGATCTTCGGTGGCGACCATTTCAAAAACGTGATGTGCATATTTATGACAACATGAGAAAATTGAGAAATGTGTCTACGTGATTTCAATTATGGCTCGTTCGGTGATGTTATCCAATGCTCGTATATAAACAGATTAATCCATCGTATATTACGAAAAATAAAGTAGTTACCTTTGATTTAACATACAATGTTCAAAAAAGGCATTATTACATCTAAATTATGATAAACAACGTGGATTCTTAACGCCGCACACTAAGCGTGATAAGTCATAATTATATCGATCTGCACAAGTTTATGACCTACATTTATGTATTATGTGCCCGTTATCCACCCATTGCCACCAAATACATACCAGTGTTGCATGCCTCAGAACTATAAGTCAAGTTCGAAGATGGGTGACCTTGACCAAGGTTTAATAATCCAAAATAGGAACCACATGGTCATCACATTGTCATTGGAATGTACACGGACCTATTATTCAAGGATCGAAGAAAACTTATCTTTTTTATCTTATCTATCAATTTGCGTCGTTTTTATATCAACCATAGACCTAGATCAAATATATGTGACTATGACATTATTTCTCAATGTCAGAGAGGCTGACAGAGGAGAATTTTTTCATCGTAATATCTTCGAGATTGCATTATATAGTCAGGATATGGCATTATAAGGTCAGGATATGGCAGTGTAGTACAGGAGCCAAGGGGTGTTTGCGTCCAAAAATGGCTCCGACATCTCTCACCTATTTCTGATACCAGACCATCTGGGGCACATTTTTAGCGAGGGTGGACATTCTGAAACCCGGCAGTAAGCGAGTTATTCATGATTTTGTAAAAAAAATGTAAAGTGAAAAAATCGAAAAAAAATGGGGATTGTATACATTCAAAATGAACTATCATCACTATAAATCAGCATGCATTCATATCAGGACATATCATCACAATAAGTCAACCTACAGCAACGTTTAAGCACCTAAAATAAAGAGTGGTTGCAATGCGATGGGATGAAAATAAGTTCAATTTCATCGAATGAAGCTCAAGGTCACCAGAGATCGAAATGTGATGTAACATGATCTTTGTTAAAAAACTTTGATCGCGAAGAAATTAAAACAATTCCTGTATTTTAAAAAATAAATTATTTTTTATTCAATGCTATTTTCTACTCAAGTATTACTTGTTTTTAAAAAGCAATAGTTGTAACCAAACATCGTGTGATGACCTAATAGGGGTGAATTAAAATTGTGAAAAATCAGTAAAATATTGGCAACCACTGATACTGCATGATTGTGGAGCATATATGGTCTCTTTTTGCAACAGTAATACAAACAAAACAGTCCATAAACGGACATAAAACTATATAAAGGTATCCTTGTAGAGGCCTACATTCATCACTTTTTATAAGTTAGAATATAATATGGGATATAATACATCATCGATGGGACAAAAGGTATTAAATTTTGATCTTGAACATATCTAGAGCATCATTATTGTATTGGATTTTTACAGGTTTTATTCGATATCTGATTGCAGATTTTGATCACATCATTAACGAAACAAATAAAGAACAAACAATGCCTTCATGGAGCGCATTTAACTCGCTGATCACAGACGAGCATGTAACCAAAAAAATATTTGTTTTCTACCAGTTCTTCCTTACCCTGTGACAGAATATTCCGTAATGTACTCGTCTCTAAAGAACTTCCAAGATGTTCTAAGTCAATTAGACCAATCTCATATGCTCGTGACGATGGTGTATATCATATTGCCCGTGAAATCTTCATGAAGAACCCCCCCCCCCCCCCCTGAATTTAACAACTTGGTTTAGGTTCTTTCCATCTGGTTAAGGTAGTCATGGGCGGCATTGGCAAGTGCATCGATGGAAGTGGTGCTGAGAGCATATTAACAGAGTCTAAAGCCTATGGTAAAAATGTTGTGAGATCAGTTATTGATGGATCTCATTACAATAGGTCATTAAAGGGACTAATGTTACTGAGTGAATGTATTGAGAGATTTCAATGGGCTGCATTTGTCTAAATTACAGGAATTAAACCCTACAGGAATGAACTTGAATCATTAAAGATAATGAACATGTATGTAGCAATGAAGAATAGAGATGAGAGTGAAGTGCACTTGAATACATTCATGTCAAGCTCTTCAAAGTAATTGACGATTTAAATGCTTTCCTGTCTAAGAAATGTGTTAAATCAGAGACTTTCAATTTGTGCAATCGATATGTAAAAATGATATGTATCTTGCGAGATATCGTGTTAGCCGACCGCGAGGGCGACTGGGATCTTCATCTGCACAGCGTCCAAGCAGTTTCACCCCTGTTCGCTGGATGCGACAGGATAAACTCAGATAGGGATCTGTATATCTTGAGGATATGAGAAAGTTGCCAGAAGATGCACTCACAGTGTATGAACATTTCAAAGCTGGCAAGTTTGTGGTAAAACAGACAAAAAGTAAATTAAACTCAGTCGGTGGAAACATGTGTCTCTAACAGACGATTAATCGGTCACAGAAGAGCGCTGGTGGTATCATTGGCAGTACAAAAAGAAATCAGTTGCCTGTCGTTAACCTCCGACATGAAGTCAGTGGTGGTGTAACATCAAGTACAGAAGTTTTGGTGAACTACGAGTTTAACATACCTGCGACGCGATCAGCTGAGATGTTGATGCAAGAAATAATGAAGTGCATAAATGAACATGGGAGTCCAATAACTGTTTCCACAGATAGAGACAGTGATGAAACAGAAGAGATTATATGTCAAAAGAAATACGCGAAGATCTTCTTGAATTTGAGATCAGTTGTAATTCACGATACAAAATGTTTAGGACAGAGAGGTTTATTACAAAGCAGCGATCCATTTTTGACACCATCCATAGCAATAGCTTAAAAACATTCAAATTAATGAAAGTCGAGAAACTCACTAGCCAATCTAAGTGAAGGGCAGCAATAAACAACTAGCTGAAACACAGGAAATCTTTAACATTGCTCGTGTCCGACAGTATGACATAAACTATTGATTGTGTTTTGATCTTATAGACAATAGCTACCTCTTCGGCCACGAGGGACTGATTAAAAATACGAGTAAAAGTGATTTGCGGACAGAATTGGAAAAGGTCCTTCACAGAAATGTGTACGTGCCACCATAAGCATCGAATCAAGAGAATACTGCCACAATTGTTGATGTCATGTTATGCCTACGTCGCCTGCGCTTAGTAGTCAGCCAGCCAACATATGCTATCATTTCAGCACATGACAAATGTTTGTTACAAGCAAACCAACAACACAGACATGACGTGTAGCCTGCTGACATCATTTTTTTCGACCCAAAAGTGTCTAAATTAGCGAAAACAAAATGGCCGCCAACTGGCGCTATTATAACTTTGTCAATAGTTATCCTTTTCTAATGATTTTGGTGTGTAATATAATGTTTTCGTGGTCAAGGAACATGATTATGACAATAAAAACATGATCGAAGTATTTTTTATTTAATAAAATCGTCATATGATGTGAAAAAATCGAGTATTTAGAGGTAAATCCAAGTGGTATCATTCTGTTATGTCTTTCTAGGCATAGTTTCTAAAATAAGGACGTATTAACTGGTCGTAATCGGTGTACTAAATTATTAGAATAATATTGAGAAATAAACGTCACCAAAACAATTTGATCCATGATAATAGACGACAACTCATGATGTCGGGTTACAAAAATTTTCAGCATACAGCCGCAGGCAGGTGTGCACTTGCATGCCGAAAACTTACATTTTGTCAGGCAGCCACATGCTACTAGTTCAAGACATACCTTTGGAGCTGCAGGTAATGTTGACCATGCAATTGCCAATCTAATGCCCAAAGATAGCCATCCACCAGATGACTCAGGTGAACCAGCAAATGATTGAATACACTGTTTATCAGCGTGCAGCCATACCTTGAATTGATAATTCGCACGCATAGCATGTAGCTGCAGAGCATCAGATGTAGGTGGTAAATGATCCAGTTCTTTCTTTCCTTTTCTGAATATATCAGCCCTGGCTTTTTCAACGCCACCTTTAACATCGGGAGCTATGTACAAATAGCATATGAATTCTTCAACTGGCTCGAAAGGGCCATCACGACTTACCCTATCTAGAAGCAAAGGGTGCTGAATGAGCATTTTCCAACAGCTTTTCTTCCCAAATCCAGCAAATGATGATGTGGTATCTGACGAGAGTGCGGAATCATCTGAATGATCTATTGCAATAGTCTTCTTTAAGGTCTTTGATACAGCATTTTTTGTTATATCACATGGGTAAAACAACAGTGATGACTTAGGATCTAGTTGACGGGATGTACTGGATGTACTGCTACTGCCTCATATTTTGTCGGCCATTTTGTTTTTCCGTTTTTACGACATTTAACACAAAAAGAAGGTTTGTCAACAACCCCCAGTGACGCTCTATGGTATAAAATGGACATGATGAAGATGTATGTTTGCTTGTAGCAAGCAATTTCCATATGTTGAAATTATATCATATGTTGGCTGGCTGACTAAACATCAATATGACGATTTTAATAAATAATAATAAATAAAAACAACTGCTATCATGTTTTTATTGTCATAATCGTGTTCCTTGACCCCGAAAACATTACATTACACATCAAAATCGTTAGAATAGGATACTTATTGACAAAGTTATAGCGATTTACATCAAATAATAGCGCCAGTTGGCGGCCATTTTGTTTTCGCAAATTTAGACACTTTCGGATGGAAAAAAATGATGTCAGCAGACTAGACGTCATTCCTGGGTTATTAAACTACATGTCTGCGTTGTTGGTTTGCTTGTAACAAACATTTGCCATCTATTCATTTTTTTGATAAGATAACACATCTTGGCTGGCTGACTATAGCCCCTATGAAAACGTTTATTGACATATACATTCCAGCAATTCTAATCGTATTGACTTTGTGTATGATACATATATTGAGGGATCAATAAAAGACAATGAGGAGAAAGGAGATGTAAATGCAGTCCGATCGACTTGAATGAAGTGTTACCTGAGACACCGTTACCTGTGACAACGGAAGCCTATTGGGCTTCATCCATTAATAAAACTAATATCCTGCAACTAGATGTAAACAGTGGTAAAGGACGTCACAGACAGTATAATTTAATTAACGCCCACCACTAAATGAATTGTTTATAATAAAACTGCCAACTTAAGGATTATACATGTCCATATATGTCACTATAATGTATATGTTCACATATCCTGTTACATTTATTTATAAGTCATTAGTTTTTTGTCAATTTTCCAATGATTAAACACGTCTTAGACTTAGGTGAATTGAAACTTTGTACTCCAGCAGCACCACCAATTTGGAGTATCAGTCTGCGGGGGGGGGGGGGGGGGGAAGAAGCTGGTAGACCAGCTGACTCTTGAACGCTGGCACGGTTTTAAGAATTAGCTTAGTGCCCCTTGTTTCGGGCAAGTTCAAATTTCACTGGGCGAGTAGCACTTCAATGCGCCCGAATTGGCGAGTGGTATAATTAGTTAGTTATTCACACTGTTAATGGCACTTTTATTTAATGTCGCAATATAGCTTTATATTATCAGGTTGTATCATTTTTTTAATACCAGGATATGACATTATATTGTCAAATTTTGGCATTATAATGTCGGTATATATACTTTTAATATCAGAATAAGCCTAATCCGTTATTATGGTCTACTAACTGACTACTAATCCGTTTTAAAGCGCTACATATCTGTTATAACGGACTACTAATCAGTTATACCGCTCTACTAATCCGTTATAGTGGACTACTAATTTTTCATAACGGTCTACTAACTGAATAGTAATGCGTTATAACTATCTACTTATGTGTTATAACGGTCTACTAATCCATATCCGTGATAACGGATTAGTGGACCGTCATAACGGTTTATTAATCCGTCATAACGGAATAGTAGTCCGTTATAGCAGATTATTATTCGGTTGCAAACCGTTATAACGGATTTGCAGACAGTTAGTAGACCGTTATGACGAATTAATATACCTCTATACCGGACTAGTAATCCGTTATAACTGATTAATTAATAGTCCGTTATAACGGATTAGTAGGCCGGTAGAACGGATTAGAAGTCAGTTAGTAGACTGTTATAACGTATTTTTAGTCCTCTATAGGGGATTAGTAATCCGTTATAACTGATTCGTAAGCCGTTATAACGGTTTACTAGTCAGTTAGTAGACGTTATAACGGATTAGTAGACAGTTATAACGGAGTAGTAGTCCGTTATAACGGATTAGTAGTGCGCTATGACGGATAAGTAGTGCGCTATGACGTATTAATAGACCGTTATAACGGAATAGTGGGCCGTTATAACGGATCAGTCCGTTATAACGGATTAGTAGACCGTTATAACGGATTAGTAGGCCGTTATAACAAATTGAAAAAAATGCACTAAATGCACTTCCGTAGAATCATGAATTGGAGTATTAAATATTATACAAACAGTAACTGTTCATGAAATATTATCTAGAAGTGTCAAACGATTGGTGGCGTGTGTAGCTAACAATGATTCATCTCACCATTCTTGGGGTCCACGGTGCGGGTAAGACTATTCTGCGATGCCCAGATTTCATAGCAGCAGTGTCTGGCTCTTCTTGATTGCAGAGATTGCACAGCTAGAAGCAGACATGGCTATCTCCACAGACGTAGTTGGTGATGACTGATGTGACTTGTCGTTAATACCATTACCTGCTCCTCCAGCACCATTGAAAGTAATGTCAACAGCAGTTATGGCAAATATGTTTCTTAGTATTTATATGGGAATAAACCATTGAAAAGGTCACCTGAAATAAATGTATAATATTATTACGTCCATAAAACTGTAGTCACTGTAGACAAGTGTCCATAGAAATGATGTTTTCTGCTGATCCAGCTTAGCCTGCGTGTGCTCAAAATATACAGAAAGCTCAATTCATTCATTCGTTCACCACTACAGTTGGATATAGGAAATCAAAAATAGTACTTCTCCTATACAAATAAATTGATAAGAGTGCACTAATCATGCTAATTATAGCAAAAATATTAGCAAATTATTGTGTGAATCAAAATATCGGTAGAGTAATTTGCTTCTCCGACCTAAAATATGTTCATATAGCTGATATAAATCTAAAACGAGTGATAATTGACAATTTTTAGAGGCCCCATTTTGAAATCTAAAATGGCGGCCACCTGGTGTGAATTTTAAATGGCTATTAAACTCAAGAAATAGTCAATGTAATAATATATCATTGTGTCAAGTTTGGTGTCTACTGCTTATCCCTGACCCAGTTTAGGCCCTGTGTGTTCACAATATGCGTAAACAGTATTAGGCCCCTATGCATTTCTGTTACGATATACTTCATCGATGCATTCACCTTTTAAAGCTACAATTGGAGATATGAAATCGAAAGTATTACTTTTCCTTTGATAATCAATTGATTTAATTGCGCTAATCCGACTAATTATAGCAAACATATTTAAAACTAGAAAAGAAGTTGCCGAACTCCGACGCCCGGCCTTAGTCTGTTTGAGTGTTTTAGACAAAATATGGGCCTAATATTTTCTAAACATAACTGTATTGGTTTTCCTTATAGGCTAGAATCCTAAATGTCCAGGATATAATTATTGAAAGAACCAAGAAGACAAGTATATCTTCAACGTGTAGGCCTATTCCTTCCACCAACATCACCGGTGCTGGCCAACATCCATGTGAGGAACGCGAAGCGCGGGGCCCTTCGTGAAATTAATGTCGATACACTGGTCTCAACCTTAACTCGACGAGGCCGCCATTAACGTGATCGCCTAGTCACATTTAGAAAGGAGAAACAAGGCTGTTTCTCTAAAAACAGCGGGGTTCGAAACCGAGACGCATGCATAACTGGCGAGGCAGCCAGGCGCTCTAGCCATTGCGCCACTTCCCCAACATCCATGTTGTGCCGCGTGTCTTTTTCTCCCTGAACGTACTATGACATACACTAATAAGTCAGTGTACGCGTCTATACGATGTACCTGGTACACACAATGTAGGCCTACCCAAAGGACAGCAGGTAGCGATCTTGATGATCCCGACTCCCGGTAAAGAGTCGGGATCATCTGGATCGCTACCTGCTAACCTACCTGGGCCTACCCACCCAATACAGGTTCAATGTTTGGCCAGCGTCGCAGCCTATTGCTTTTCCAATGCCGGTCAATCGTATTCGACGCTGACCCAACATTGAAACAGAATTGGATGATTGGCCCCTGTTTGCTTTGACTGCCATACGGGTGCACTGACCCTTTATCCCCCGAAAGGCCACTACCCGGATAACACGATACATTGGCCCAATTGTGAAATATTGTCGGCGACGCTGGGCCAACATTATTCCCACCAAAAGCTCATAACCACGAATATAATTGTGAATATCTTTTTTTATAACTTTTTAAACACGAAAGTACCTAACCTAGGGACCTCAAACGTTATATTAGTGGGGTTGGTAAGCCTTCCAGGGCTGTAGGCTGGTCTCCTTGCGGGGGTGCTATTTTCTCATGTGGAACTATTGGCAAGCGCAGCGAGCCATAAGAGCAGCTGGGGGTTTTGGGGGCGCTGTAAGCCTCCCCCCCCCCCCTGGAAAATTTAGTCGTTTTGTGACTTGTGAGAGCGCCTGACATAAATTCTGGAGACATGATGGATTTATTCATGCACATGGTCTTTTTGGCCTGACAAAAAAAATTGTATCCAGGCAAACCAAATATTACTCAGAACCTTCGAGTCGACAAAGGACTATTCAAACAAAATAGTTAGGGGCCTGAATCTATTTTTGAAATATAATTCAATCATTGGAAGAGTAAATATTATTATTTTAATTTAGGCATAAACCAATAACATAATTATACTGACAAGTACATACTCAAGTACATAATATATCCTGCATCCATAATATAAACTTTAAACTTGATGAAAAAAATACCCATCACTACATAATCATTAATGCAGGATTTTCGTATTTATGCACATTTATTCCTGTGAAGTAAAATGCTCTCGTTCCAGTAGGCTACTTGACTATGGCAAATATGGTATATGGACAGAAGACAAAAATAAACAATTGTTTGCTGAAAAAAATACGTCTATTTTTAGGCTAGCAGTATCAGCGTATTGACAAGAGTCATCGTTATAATGTTGATTATAAAAGTGAATCTAGTTCAAACATACATATCAACAGCTACTTTATCTCGTCCAAATCAAATTGTGCATCAAAATTAAATCCACCCCTCTATCCCAGTATCTATCACCCCCCCCCCCCCTCCCCCCGCCGTTTTTCTTGATTATGTGAAGTGTGTTCTGATCCCATATTATAGGCCTACCCCTTCTAAACATCTATATGCGAGCCTCCCAGAATCTACCCCTCCGTCCCAGAATATACCCCCCTTTTAAACATCTATATGCGACCCTCCCAGAATGTACCCTTCCCTCCCAGAATATACCCCTCACCCATTTCAAACATATGTGCGACCCTCCCAGAATATACCCCTCCCTCCAAGAATATACAAGCTTTTTATATAAAGCAATATTGTCGACACACCTATAATCTACCCTACCCTTTTTTCACAACTATGTGCGAGATTCCCATGATCTACCCCTCCCTCCCAGAATATATCCCCTCTTAAACATCTATGCCACCCTCCCAAAATCTACCACTTCATCTCTGAATATACCCCCCCCCTTTAAACAGCTATATGCGACATTCCCAGAATCTACCCCTCCCTCCCAGAATAGGATACCCCCTTTTTTGACAACTATATGCAACCCTCCCACAAACTACCCCCTCCCAGAATATACCCCAGTTTTATATAAAGTGACGCTCCCAGAATCCACCCCTTCCTTTCAGTATATACACCCATTTCTACAACTTTATATGCGGAGTTCCCAGAATGTATCCCGCCCTCCCGGAATATACCCCACATTAGATATGCAACCCTCCCAGAACCCCACCCATCCCTCCAGAATATGCCCCCTTCTTCACCACTATATATGCGACACTCCCATAATCTACCCCTCCCAGAATATACCTCCCTTTAAACATCTATATGTGACACTCTCGGTATCTCCCCTCCGTCCCAAAATATACCCCCCTTTTAAACATCTAAATACGACCCTCTCATCATCTACCTCCCAGAGTGTGATACTCCCCTTTTTGACAGCTATATGTGACCCTCCTATAATCCACCCCTACCACCTTTTATATAAAGTGACGCTCCCAGAATCTACCCCTTCCTTTTAGAATATACCCCCTTCTCTACAACTATATGCGACGCTCCCAGAATCTATCTCGCTCTCCCAGAATCGACCCCACCCTCCCAGAATACACCCCCCTAGATATCACCCTCTCATAGTCCACCCTTTCCTCCCAGAATATACTCTCCTTTAAACATCTATATGCGACACTCCCGGACTCCACCCCTCCCGCCCAAAACATAATTGTTAAGTTGGAGAGGGGTCACCAATGTTGATGCTGATAGTAGGAATCCAATCTCAAACCTGTTTTCAATCTTGTACCAGCCGGCTCAGCGGTTGAAGGTAAAATCAAATATGATAACTAGATGAAGTTCATTTGTTCACTTTATTGTATATCAACATTGCTATGCATAGTTCGCTGCGGGGTGTGAGGTCAGGCCATATTAGCCAATTTGGCGCTCCTCAGAGCGACGCGTCTGCTCTGGTCGACTGCTCGATTAGAAGTGACGAAATATGCTCGAAACCGTGGCGTGGGGTGGATTTGGCGCGAGTGAAACTCGTCGGTCTCAGATCTCGCCAAGCCCGCCCTGATTCTCACAGAATCCACCCGTCTCTACTGCCTGGATCAGTGTGAATGCTCTAGAAGGCATTCATCCCTGGGGACTGACTCTGTTCAGTGTATTAGGATTGTGACAGTGCCGCCCACAATTTAAGGGGTTCTAGCCTTGATTTTACCAATCATGTGCGAACCTTGGCCTTGAGGTGGGCCTGGCGGACCTTCTACATGTATGTCCCTTCGAGATTGGCCAAAGTGTTCCCAAACGTGTTCGCTGGGAAATGAAACAGTCCCTCGAAATAACCTTGGAAATATCAGATATTGAAATGTACAGATCCCATTTTTGATGATCACATGACTCTGAATAAATCAATATTCTTAACATAGATTCCTAGATTTATTCCAGAATTGCAAAGCTGTATTATTCTGCTATTGTATAGCAGACACAGATTGTCTGTAACACATATATTAAATGAAATATGACAGTTTGTTAACCTATACCCCTTAATTTACATGTCACGTAAAGTGCCTAATTGGCCAAAAACACGTATTTCATAAAAGTGTGATTTTCTCAAAATGCTCAAGGCTGCCAGAGTGGCATCCACTTGTTTCTGAATCAGGGAACCATGTGTGTTAAAGCAGCCCCTTGGGATGACACCAATTTTCGTTTTTAGTTCCGTACTGAAGTAGTGTATCCCACGGATAATGTTTTAATTTTTTTTGGAATTTTCATATTTCTACAAATATTTTTAATCAACATTTCTATGAAACCAGAAGTAACCCAAACAAACTATTTGTTTACCTGAAGGACGATTGAATGTTTTCACAGCATTGTGCCACATGCTGATGGCATCGGCCCAGCGTTGGGTAGACAATCAGTGCTGCAGGTGTGTCCTCCCGTGTCCTGACTATGATACACCAATTAGCGGCGACTGGTTTGATCTTACCGTCTGATACCTGGGAATATGTGATCTAAAGTGCTGAATATTGCTGACTTGTTTTGTTTACATGGCAATATACGACCTGGAAATACAACTATTTCACTCTTTTTCAGTGCTTTAAAATTGTTTTTTGACTTTTTCGCATTTTCAGTTAAGATCAGTAGGCTATATAGCTTCATATAAATTAAATTATCAAAATTGACAACATTGAAAATGTCTCATCCCAAGGGGTCCCTTTAAATAAATGCAATAAAACATTTGGCACACCTGAGTGCAAGGTTTTTTTTAAATTGCCCCTGGACTAGAGGAGGAAAGTATTATTACACTTACATGGGCTGTTTTTTAAATCTTCAGTAATTTTAATTTGGGTTGGGGTATTACAGTAACGATATAGCGATGGACAGCTCACAGAAGGTGAAATGTTCTCAAATTTCCTGGTACGAAAAGGGTTAACCCTTTCAGCGCGGGGACCGTCTTTATACGTCACAATCTGACGTCTGTAGACGTCAGATTCTGACGTATAAAGACGGCCCCCGCACTGAAAGAAATAAAATATTAATAATGGTCGTAGACCCATAAGAGGAGTATTCAAATGAAGCGGAAAGACATTTTGATGATTTTAAATTGAAAAACCCCTTTTGTCTCCAGAAAATATTTCAACGTTGTGTACAAGGGTCAACACAGCGTCGACATAAATTATCCTGTTTTCCCTGTTGCGATTCATTATGATGACTATACTTGTCTGACAGTGCATGAGTCCTTGGGCCAGGGGCCGATTTTTTACGATTTAGTACCAATCGGGGTGACTAAACTTTGTTGTGTTTTTCAGTTAGATACATATATGAGGGTCTAAAAAAGTATGATGGCCTTTTCAAAACGGTAGCTTAAGGGCAGTATTCTCAGTTTTAAAGAGAGGGGGACCGAAAGCGTACATCTATGAAATGTGTAACAATAAGGCCTATATGTCCAATGTTGTTCTATATTATCTATTCTTTTCTTGATGGAATCAAACAATACATAATTATTTGTATTTTTCCACAAATTAAAAAGAAACACTAATTATAAATTAATAAATTAGGGTTTAATTTTTTAGACGTTTCAGATTAGATACGTTGTAATCATGGTAATAGTGGTATGCTACTTTGTGATTGTTATGTGATTGGGCCAAACCAAAATGTAATACCATTCGGGGTGACCAGAAAAACTACTCTAGATGGTTTTGTATGCCTTAGAAATGAACAAAAATGTATGATGACCTTTTCAGAACGGTGACTTAACCCTTAAAGCGCTGAAATATTTTTGCATAAGCCATGAAGACTGAAGGGACTTCTTCAATTTCAAAAAATCATAAATGTCTTAGTTAGCGCTTTCCGATTCATTTGAATACCTATGTTGTGGGTCAACGGCCATTATGAAACAAAGTAATGCTTTCAGCGCGGGGACCGTTTTTATACGCTAGAATCTGACATCTACAGACGTCAGATTATGACGTATAAAGACGGTCCCCGCGTTTAAATGGTTAAGGAAGTTATGAGATATTTTGTATCTTTGAAGAAAGAAATGTTTGATGAAGTCATTGATTCACTTCGTTGCAATTTTTGTCCCTTATCGGCATTCTGGGTGTCATACCTCAACCTTGTATAAATCATGCTCAGATTACCTCGTTCACCCAGAGAAGGTAATTGGCATTTACACCTGTACACGATTGGTGTTTTGGTTTCTTGGTGTTTTTCATACGACAGGCAAAAGTATGCTAAATACTTGATGGCATGCCATTCTCAAATGACAAGACTTCTAGAGGAATAGGGCGGTCTCGGCGGTTTGAAAGAAACAAAAATGTTTCTTCCCCATCCACTCGTAAACCTCAGTATTGTTTGGAGCCTCCGTGACCGAGATGTAACGTGCTCGACCTCAGACCTCCAGGGTTTGAATTTCGAATCCTGTGTCTGGAGGACAGTGTCATCTCTCTCATCTCACCATCCTCAAGAGGTTCTCCCAGCCCAATTTAGTCTGTATGTGCACAAAAGTGACCTAAAGCCCGATTTCTTTTATTTCATTTCATTTTCCAGAGGAACACCAGAACATTTACAAATATTTTGCAGGTGATGGCTTCAGCGTTCAGATTAGCAGAGGAAACCTTTTTGGTCGAATACCTGTTAAGCAGCTGTGCAGTGTTATTGAAAGCGACTCTCCACATAATCTTCATTCAGATCATCACGTGTTAAAAAAGATGAAACTGACATTTGCAGAACTACTGCAAAGCAGTTGGACAAATCCTTTTCAAAATAATCCTTGCGATAAAATTAATCTTTCAGCTAGTACAACTGCACCACCTGACATTTCCAATGACCTGTTGCTAGCACATGAAACTGAGCAGAAGAAATACCAGGATTTGTACCATGACCGTTCTTAAAACAGAAGTAAAGCATTTTATCATAGGTTGCCAAAACGGAAACAGAAAAAAAATCACTGATACCTGGATACTAAGAAACAACAAAGAACTAAAACAGCTAATAAGGAGAACATACTCAAGGCAGACCATAGACTCTTTGGAAAAGTGATCCTCATTGGAAACAGCAGAAATCTGGACATGCGTGAGGTATCAACACATCCTCTTGGACCAATCATTTACTCTGCCAATTGTGATGGTACAATGAAAAAAAAGCTGTGCTTGCGAAGAAACTTACAGACATGGTGGACCCGGCTGAAACTTCAAATTCACCTTCAGCATCAATCATCGATGGAATGAGTATTGTGCAAGAGGTACACGTGAAAATACCACGGTAAGTGATGTATCTGATGAGTGGACGTCATTGTGAAAGAACAGTGTTTTTGATGTGTACAATGAATATTCCATAAAGGCTGCTGAGAGACAGAATAGAGGGTCTGATCAAGGATCTTATCCATATAACCTCCTTGATCTGATCAAGGGTTTTGCTCTCAAGCATCATAACTGGACATAAAATAAAAAAATTAGAGACGATTGCTGTGCTGTGGGACCAGTAAAACTAGATTAATTCAATTTTTAGCTACTGACTGGAAGAGTCCAGATAAGCTGCATGAACTCTACAAAAAAATTATGTATGTGACATGTGGGGAAAATTGCTACAAACTGACAGATAACTATATAACTGAGGTAGGTGAGTGACGATCAATTCATTAAGAAGCAAATACGCGTATGTTGCTTCATGCAAAACATGCCGCTGAATATTACAATGATGTGATTCTTGTGGCAGATGACACTGAAATCCTAATTATTTGACTTGCATTTAGCACGATCATACAGTGTCATTTATATATGCGAAGTGGTACTAAAGTTCGACAGAGATCAATGGATATTACCTTATAGAACTACATTTATAGGGCTATATACACTTATAGGGCTACATTGTTACTTAGGATGCGACACCATAAGTGCCTTTTGGGATCAAGGTAAACTTGGTGCCTCGACACTAGTCATAAACAATCACAAATTTAGAGATGCATTGGCAAATCTCGGTAGAAACTGGGCACTGCCATCAGAACTCTATGGCGTACTCCAATAGTTCACATACCGTTTATATTGTCCCAAATCAATAACGTGTGATATCAAAGTTATGAACTTTTCAGTGATAAGAATGACACCATGCGGAAATAGCTATTATACCAGCATGTACTAAGGGCTAACTGTCAAGTAGGGGTATAGCACACGAGTTTGGTCAGTTGTCCTGATATCCTGTTCCTCTCGTGTACTTGTAAGCGTATTTGTAAACTACAACAGTGTCAATGTCTTAAAATTAGATTTAAATGTACAAATGCATGTACTTTACAGTACTGGATAAACATGTATAATAACGATGATGAAGAGGCTCTCAGCTCCTAATGCTAAGATATGGGTAGCATATGCTTAGTTCAATTATATTCTCGAGATATTAATTTGATTTTTACTTAGTTCTGATTTAACAATAAGAAAGAAATAAAGTTGTTTTATGTTCTGTTGTAAATACGTAAACACTGACCATGCTGAAAAAAAACATTGTTTACGATCATCATTACTGTTGAATTCAAATTTATACAGGTGAAACGGATCTAATAAATTGCGCTGAAATAACCGCCATATATACTGGTATTACAATGATTACAGTGTATTTAATCGAAAACGTCTACAGAAATGAACCCTATCATTAATTTAATATAATTACTGTTTCTTTTTAATTCGTGGAAAAAATATAAATATTTATCATATTTTTCCAACAAGAAAATAATAGATAATATAAACCACCATTGAACATAAAATAATAGACCTTATAATATAATTGTTACCGTTCTGAAAAGGCCATCATACATTTTTGTTCATGTCCAAGGCATACACAACCATCTGGAGTAGTCACCCGAATGGTACTAAATAATATGTATTTAATATTATATATAACATAGACATCGAGGGCATGGAGTGCTAATTTCAAATCTCACGACACTGATTGATGTGTGAGAGCTTCCATCCGGGAGAATTGGCGAGAGAAGGGATGGTTTACTTCCGCTGTAAACTTTCAACCATGTGCTTTTTGATCGTTTTTCATGGGTATATTACCATTGTGTTGATCACAATTTCTATGACAGTCAAATTACTGATTAACATCAATATATTTCAAATCGTAACAGATGTATTCGATAAATGAATAAATTATAATAGTTCCTTCTGCTTCATTATCAAAAGTATTATAATATTACAATAAGAATAAAACATCCAAGCACATAAAGTATGCTTCTCCCAAGAAAATGTGCGACCGGGCAGTGCACATGTGTGGACATAGATCATAGACGTATACACACCATCTCCAATACATCCAGCGACTAGGCAGCACATACCCAGCAAACACAAAACATTTGTATAACATACAATGTTGGACCAACGTCGAAGACGCTGGGCCGACGTTGTATAAATGTTATACAAATGTTTTGTGCTTGCTGGGTATGATTCGACGTCTATACATGTATTCAATTCAATATATAGGTAGACCGGAAATCAGTTATCCCTTTTCCTAGCCGCGCATGCGAGCAGTACGTTCACGATGATTTCGCGCCAGTCGACAGTCCATTCCTGTCTATGTCCATGTATATAATTAGTGTTTCTTTTTATTTGTGGACAAATATTAATATTAATTTTTTGATTCCACCAAGAACAAAATAGATAATATCGACCAACATTGGACATGTATGCCTTATTGTTACACATTTCATAGAGATACAATTTCGGTCCTCACAACAAGTGCTATGAAGCACGCATCTGTTGGATAATTATTTACAAGATATACAAAGAAATAGTTTTATTTAATGCCAGTTTGATTGTCTATAACTAGAATATTTACTTGAAAATTCTCGAATATTATAGACATATTTAAACCAGTTATATCAATATAGTTGAGAAATACACAAGTTTTAGAGCTTAAAATTGGCGGCCGTCTTGAATTTGTTGGTGAAATACTGGTTAGATCATTTCTAAAACATCGAAAACGTATTCCTTGATCCAAATTATGTCAGAAACGATGTACTATGGATTTTTGCAGGACTTATAGATGAAAAGATCCCGTATCATCCCCCTCTTTAAAACTGAGAATACTGCCCTTAAACTACCGTTTCTAAAAGGTCATTATACATTTTTAGACCCCTGATATGTGTATCTAACTGAAAAACACAATACTGTTTAGTCACCCAAGTTGGTATTACATTTTGGTCAGGCCCAAGGTATATACGTACATCGAGTCTGTGTTCAATAGAGCTTGTAGGTTCTATTTGGGCCTTTGTCAACAAGCTCCTACAGTGGCTGTTCGTGGAGATATGGGTATGATACCTCCTCTAGCCCGTCAATACAGAGAGGTGGCTAGGCAATATAAGCGACTAAAACTATTACCACCGGATCGGCTTAACAGTAAAATTATCATGTGGGCTTGTAATTTACAGGGGCAGAGAACCTGTGGCTGGCCCGGCCGTGTGACTAAAGTGTTACATAAGCTGGGTGTGGCTGATCAGGAGGAGCAGCTGGATTTTGTACAGTTAGTCTCCACAGCTTCTAGTGAACTTTGTACTGATGATTGGCGGAAAAATCTGGAGAAGGTCGAAGCTAAACGGGGAAACGGCCTAAATAAATTGAGAACATATAGATTGTTTAAAAACCAGTATGCACCAGATTTGTATGTTAAACAGATTAAAGCACCACGAATACGCAGTGCCATGGCCAGGTTCCGCTGTGGCGTTGCCCCAATAAATATTGAACTCGGAAGATACTTTAACGTGCCTGCCTCTGAAAGATATTGTATTTTTTGTCCTGAGAAAATCGAAAATGAACTTTATATGTTTAATTACACTGTACAATGTATACTGGTGGCAGTGAATCCTTATTCAAATATGCATCGTATATCAGTAGTGATTTTATGTCGATGGATGATGTCAATAAGATGACATTTATTTTTACCAATAATGCTATGCTATGCTTGCCGAGGTGGGGCCGGCCCCTTGTGATCAACGTGGTGGCAGCGGGCGTGTGACGTTGATCTGATGGTGGTTTGATGTTGCGACATTGAGGGTGGACTATTGGATCGATTAATAGATGTCTCGTGTTCGCTGCGTAACTACCCGGCAGACACGTGTACGTTCGCCCGGTGCTGTTTCGGTGTTAGGCCAGCATCATAGACGCTAGGCCGGCATTGAATCGGCATTGGGTCGACGTCTCGTGTCTGCTAGACCTGTACCAATTCATTTTACAATATTATCGTCATCGTGGATTGATGATTATGTTGTAAAATGGGTAAAATGGGTAAATGGTATGAACTTTAACTGTTTTTCATAGTCATTTATATATCATTCCATTTCTATCATCTCATATTATCATAATCAGTTTTTATCATACTAAACTATTCTATACTCATGTCATCTTAGGTTGATATTTTATTTTACAGTCTCTTGTAACTCACATTGAGTGACCAGTCACTACATCAGCAAACTGTCATTTATGTATGATTTGTATTCGTAATGTAAACTGGATGAGACATTAATAAATATTTACTACTACGTAATCAGGTAATAGGCCTACTCATATTGTATGGTCTGATAGTCCGCCATATTGTCACTGCAAGCATTGTGTCACGAATAATGTACTGATTCATAAAAATAACCCGGTCATAATGAAAATGTGTCCTCTAATGTATGTCTGAGTTTGCTGATATCACTATGAACCCTTTAAGCGCTAAGCACGACTGTAGTCGTTTTTAATCTGTTTTATTAGCAGGGTAATACATAGTTATTGTGAATGAAATGAGTGTTTTAACTTCAAGATTTGCAAATGTTTGGTCTAAATTTCAACAGATATGAGCAATTTGCTCCCACTTGAAGTTGTGGGCCACGGTAGCAATGCACAATTTCATAATTATGGTTGAAAATTTATATAGATACCATAGCGGGGAAGGGGTTGATAATTGCATAGCTTGTTTGCAGTTCTGATTATGATTTACTAGACATGCTAACTGCCACGCGAAAAGTGGAATTATTCTCATTTAGTCGTCTGTATATTTGCAAACTGTTTTTCAATTCGCAATACACCACTAAAATTAATAGGAGGTATGGAATATGTAATAAATATTGCTTGGCTTCCATGCTTCGTGCATGTGGCGATGTCTACCTGTAACTACAAAGTTTGCACCTGCCGATCACGTGAAAATCAGCTATTACACGCCCGTTATTCCGTTCTTATTTAAATTGAGGTTATTTCGTGAAAATGACTAAACGTTAAGCATCAACTAGAAAACACCCAAAACTTTGATTGAAGGTCTCCATGTTGAGATGGGGTGCGAAAGTTACACGTGGAGCCAGAACCCAAACTTTCAGGTTACGAGACGACACACTTGGGCAACAAAGAGCGGTTCAACCCACTGGCAACTGTGGCGCTGCTCATGGGAAGCTATTATTGTTGCGATATGCTGTTGTTCAGTCTGATGTATAGTATACTCGCTCGCTACGCTAGTACGCTCGCCTGCAATTGAAATATAGATGGGGACACTTAGTGACAGGAGATTGAACCAGATCTTAGACCCATAGTCATAAAAAAGAAGCATTATTTTCTATGACAACATGAAACTTCAAGCTGAACCCCCATCATGCTCGGTAACTGAACACCTTCTCAATTGCATGCGAGCGTGAATATAATATATGAGGGGTTCTATAATTTTAGGCACGAGTGATGATATTTCCCTTAAAATATGATATTCGCTGAATATTGTCAAAAAATGAAACATCAACTTAGCTTTGTTTGTTGACATAGCGTTGTCAACAGAGCTTAATTTTGATTTTAAGTGTTTGGAGTGGCCAATTTATGTTACGGAATAATCTTCATATTTACATTTCTCAGTAACCCTTTTACAAAAGTAAAATATATTTAACAGGTAGTTAAACATTGGTATTATGATGTTGATTACTTAAAGGGACTGGCCCACGCTAAAATCATCAAAAAATCGGTGATTTTATTTTGTCTTCTTAATATGACCATATGATGTTAACATGTCCATAGACTAGAACTGCAAATTTTGAAAAATTTTGTGCTGCGCATTTATCAGTTAGGCTAGATATAGAGACGAAATTCCCGATTTCTAATTATTGACAACCATGTCAAAAATAGGAAATACAGGAATTTCGTCTCTATATCTAGCCTAACTGGTGAATGCGCAGCAGAAAATTTTAAAAACTTTTGCAGTTCTAGTCTATGGACATGTTTACATCATATGGTCATATTAAGAAGCCAAAATGGTATGTTCAAACCCGCGATCTCAGCTTTTCCAAGCAGGCAACTTCAACCACTGCACCAGGGTCCCCGCCCACCTCAGGGACAAGCAAGGTCGGTGATTCGTGTCCACCTTGGCTTGGGACATTTTTCAGACACCACAAAATATGTCATAGAAATATGTCCTTCAACAAGTTAATGATCTCTGAATTGAGCCTTAATGGTTCGAGTCCACCTTGATTTGAAACGAGCCTCAAAGGTTATTGGGGGACTCTAGGTTAACTAACTAACTAACTGACTAACTAACTAACTAACTAACTAACTAACTAACTAACTAACTAACTAACTAACTAACTAACTAACTAACTAACTAACTAACTAACTAACTAATTAACTAAAATAACTAACCCTGCCAGATCCGTCGGGGAAGGTAGAAAAGCTTGAAAAGCTGAGGTTTACCTGCTGAGTCTACTGAGCATGAACCACGTTGCGGATGGGAGTTTCCAATAGCTTAAAGGGACTGGCCTAGGCTAAAATCATAAAAAAATCGGTGATTTTATTTTGACTTTTTAATATGACCATATGATGTAAACTTGTCCATAGACTAGAACTGCAAAAGTTTTTTATTTTTTCTGCTGCGCATTCAGCAGTTAGGCTGGATAAATAGGCGAAATTCCCGTATTTCTTATTTTTGACATGGTTGTCCAAAATTAGTAATCAGGAATTTCGTCTCTATATCTAGCCTAACTGGTAAGTGCGCAGCGCAAACATTTAAAAACTTTTGCAGTTCTAGTCTATGGACATGTTTACATCATATGGTCATATTAGGAAACCAAAATAAAATCACCGATGTTTTGATGATTTTAGCCTGGGCCAGTCCCTTTAATTGTAATGGTGTCTGAGAAGTGTCCTGTGAGTCAGGCCAAGGAGGCCCTTGTCCCTCGCCGATAGCTCAATGGTAGAGCACCCCCGTACATAGGGGGAAGGTCGGTGGTTCGAGTCCACCTTGGCAAATACCGATATTCGGATTTGGCTTATAATTAATTAAATAAATAATTAATTAATAAATTAATTAATTAATTAATTAATTAATTAATTAATTAATTAATTAATTCATTCATTCATTCATTCATTCATTCATTCATTTATTTATTTATTTATTCGCCATGACCATCTGAAATAAGGGGTCCATGCAGTGGGTAACAGTTTATAAAGATGTCTATAAACTGATAAAATGAGGTAAACACCGACCCAATAATAACGACTACATTACAATATGCCCATATTTTATGAATATTTCACCCAAGTATCTCATGTCATATACATGTAGATCTGTTTATCCTAAAATGTTTTGATATTTGTTAAATATAATTCGTTTGGTATAAATATATAACATGCATGCTGCAGGCCTACATTTCTACTCTACAGGTAGGCTTAATTACAAAGAATATTATCCAGGTGAACTGCCATAAGTGGCATAATAATATAGAAAGGCCCACGGCAAATGCAAATTGGCTGCATCTAAAAAACATGATGTGATGTCATCCAAGTGAAGGAGGAGTACCAGCTCACACATGGGTGAGTCGAGGATCACCCTCCTGGTACCCTCTGGTTACCTGTCTACTACTGTAGGGTGACCATCTGACGAATTCAGTTGCAATCAGATGAAATGTCTTTTATCTGTCTTCTCAGTAACGGGCTGTAAGCGGATCAGTTATGTCGCGTACGTCGCACTAACGTGCGACCCAACGATGTTGATCAGAACTCGCCCGCATTAGTACAGTTTGGTTCTGGTCAGTGTCTGGTGACCAGCATATCGCCAGTGGCATGGGGGTATTACGATTATTGGCGTTATGGAGAGTAATAATAACGAACATTGTCTCTCATCACGACAATTATTTCTGTTATGGAGTGACAGTAAACAAATATTAAATATTGATGCTAACACAGTTTAAAAGACAAAAAGAAAAGTTGTTATTTCAACAAGTGTCACTTGTTGGTTAAGATATCAAATTCATAAAAGTTTATATCAATTGTTAAATGAGTGAAAGAGTAATTTGTGACTATTTTTTCACTCCATAACGTTTTATTTTTGTTAGGGAGTTACAGAAAAAACGCATTATGGGGAGCTTTTTTTACTAAATCTTGCATAGCATCTATGCAATATGATATGGTATGATTATTTTTGTGTTTTTTCAAATGAGGTTGTAGTAGGCTTGAAGGTTGTAGGGTACTTGAAAGTTTAATATCAGTATTTATGTGAAAAAATTCGCGTTATGGAGAGACGTCAAATAAAAATACTCACCCACAGACGAAAGAGGGGTGTGTGAAAGGGGGTGCCCATGGATAAACAAGCAGTCATTGTCATACGAAGATATCGATGAGAAAAAGTAACAACTCTAAAGTACTATCGTACGGCTTTTTTTTATATTAATGGTCTGGGGGCTTATAATATTTAGTTGTTTAGATACGTAACGCGACTGACGGAATCGCCAGTGGACGGTATGTTTATTGGGGTGTCAGAATAGACCAGCACTCTAGGCACTGAACGAGCGATACTCAGAATCAATCTTGAAGTCAATTATTCCGAAGTGATCTGTTTACAGATCACCAGCCAGCAAAGTTATGCTAGCTGTTAATTTTAGGTCAATTAAGACTAAAATTAACATGCTAGATGTTATTTTATTTTTAGGACAAGTTAATTGAATTTGAAATTTATAAGCCTTTAGCTTGTGAATGTGCCATTACGTTCTCCCGGGACTCTTGTTGGATCTTACCGTCTGGATAGATATATCATGTACCTTTCGACAGTCCCCATTAGGCGACGGTTGAATTTAGCAACTAAGTTAGCGCCGAAAATCAGGCTAACCGATTGGTCTAATTTCATATTTCTATTAACATTAGTCCCATGAGGCCGGTGTGAATGACAGGCCAAACCACGTGCGTTTATGCCTATAATATAAAAGATTGCGCACAATGCGAGAGGTTACACTGGTAGAATGTTACAAAGAGGTTATTAGTAGCAAAATGTTATTAGACGCTACACCACGTTAGAATGTTACTACAGTTTTTCTACACGTTACCACAGCTATACATGACAGTAACAGACATGCCACGTATTAGAAGTCAATAAAGATATATTACCAGTTAATCTCATCCATATATTCAGAGTCATCTCTTATATCCCACAACCCCTGTGAGATAATGGTGAAGAACCTGGGCGCTAGTACTATCTCTACGTTGCCCATGGTGTAGACTTGATATATGAGACGTCGGAATCATCACAATGCAGCGATAATGAAGCTTGGCACATTATTGTTCAGCATTAATAGAAAAATAGACAAGTATAGGCCTACGTTTTTTATCCAGTAAAATTCTGCAATGCAAGGCGAAAAGGCGGTGACTGCTCATTTGAAAAGTAAGCAGCTACTACATTTTGCCTTTGTACTGCAGCATATAATAATTTTGTCGCCTCGGAGCTAAAGGATCCTATCTGACACTCGTCAGATAGGATCCTTTAGCTCCGAGGCGACGATGTATGCCTTTAACATGAAGTTATTTGATGGGAATAATAAAATCGTTTTAGTTACAGATTAAGGCACTGAGAAGACTATCTATGTTGCGATTTGCAGTATTTTCCGTCTTGTGCAGTCCTTATTTATACTTCTCATATGTTTTACTGGCTGCCGCATATAAAAATAACGACGATTCCGAATACAACTGAAAGTAGTCTGTACGGAGATCACCAGCGCACGATACATATACTACTACTGAGAAATAAGCAGGGAATTCATGGCCCACACCAGCTGATATCTGGACACATATCGCCAACCGAGTATTGTGAGTTCCACGGAAATATGAACCTGCTGAATAAGAGTGACGCGGTGATCATGAAGGCGGAACTACTCAGGGATGAGGATGATATCCCTCCGCGAAGCTCACCATCCCAACGATGGATAAACTTTTCATGGGAAGCTGCCAAACATAGGATTATTAAAAAACATCCAAAACACAACTATAATTTCAATATGACTTATTCTAAACATTCTGACATATTTTTTCCGTATGGTAAATGTCGCGAAGTACAGACCAACAAATCTGAGATGGAAAGTGAGATAAATTATATTTTAGAAAACAAGAACAAATGTGTAGGTTGGCATTTGAGCAGTTGTCGATCACAGAGCTCTCGTTAGAATTACGCTCGTGAACTTATGGAACATATTCCTGTGAATGTCTATGGTAAATGTGGGAATAGGACATGTCTCAAAGGCAGCCAAGACTGTGAAAGACTCATTTCTATTTACAAACTTTATCTTGCATTTGAAAATAACCTGTGTGGGGAATATATGACGGAAAAATTGTGGAAAAGTTACCAGAGAAATATCGTGCCTGTTGTGTTTGGAGGACTTGACGCCTATAAAGTCGTAATTACCCGCACATTCCTACAGCGCAGCTAGTGATTTCTCGTCTCCCAGAGATCCCGCGAACCACTTGATAATGTTGGACCATAATCAAGAACTCTACCGTCGTCATTTCCACTGGAAATACACTCATATCTGTTGAGCTGTTACCCTACCGGAAAAGGCAAAGATTGTGTGTCAATATCTTCACAGACATATAACAGGCATCAAAAACAACTTTTCTTCATTTGACGTGTGGTCAGCAGATTCCAATAAATGTGTTCACAGAACCACATACCTTCCCAAACTTGGTGTCACTGATCTTCGGTGGCGACTATTTCAAAAACGGGATGTGCATATTTTATGACAACGTGAGCAAATTGAGGAATGTGTCTACGTGATTTCAATGATGGCGGTGATTTTATCCAATGCTCGTATATAGACAGATGAATCCATGGTAGAATTTTTAACTTGTTCCTTGGATCATTAATAATCCGCAGAAAAAAAGTGTCCCAAAAAAGGACCCTGATAAGGTAGCTAATTTGCATAATTTCAAAATGGCCTCTGTGAAAATAGAAATGTACACAATAATTTCTTCATTCTTCTAGTTTTACTGGAAAAAATGGATTGACATACAGACCTGTAAAGATAATACGAAAACACAAAATGAAGTAGTTACCTTTAATTTTAGCATACAAGGTACAAAAAAGGCATTATTACATCTAAAATATGATATGATATGATATGAGCACGATAAGTCATACATCGATCTGCACAAGTTTATGACCTACATTTATGTATTATGTGTCCGTTATAATTCCCATTGACACCAAATACATGCCAGTGGTGCATGTCTCAAAATCATAGGTCAAGCTCGAAGATAGGTGACCTTGACCTACTTTTCAAGGTGAAATAATTAACAGGAATCACATGGTGATCGTAATTCACACGGACCTATTATTTAAGGACAGAAGAAAACTTATCTTTAGGATATATATGCCTTCAATTTGTAATTTTTTAATATTAACAATAGACCTAGATCAAAGATGTGCTACTATGACATTATTTTTTAAAGTTAGAGAGGCTGATAGAGGAGAATGTTGTCATCGTAATATATTAGTGCCTACATTTTTATAGCTTTCATATCCATACAGTCAGGGAACTAAGATTTTTTACAATAAGTGCCCACAAGATCGATAATCTATGCTAATATACACAACAATTCATTGTTGTTACAAACAGGATAACTAAGTTACACGAGTGTCATATGCCATACCGTGCTGGGTATGTGGGGTGTGTGAGCAGTCCCACTGAAATACATTTATAGTTATATACCCAACTCTGATTATATAATAGCTTGATATTCATATCCATACAGTCAGGGAACTAAGATTTTTTACAATAAGTGCCCGCAAGATCGATAATCTATGCTAATATACACAACAATTCATTGTTGTTACAAACAGGATAACTAAGTTACACGAGTGTCATATGCCATACCGTGCTGGGTATGTGGGGTGTGTGAGCAGTCCCACTGAAATACATTTATAGTTATATACCCAACTCTGATTATATAATAGCTTGTTTTAACTATTATATACATAATATAACATATTGATGCCCAAAACTACAACGGCAGGCCCGGCAGGGGTGTTTGTAAATAATTTGACATTGGCTCTTTGATTAGGTTTGTTCTTATCTATAACCAACAATGATACACACAATCATGTTTATTATTTTTGAAAGATAAATCTAAAATACCACTATTCAGTCGTTTTTCTCTAAACATTAGGGTACATACTATTTTCTTTCTACCCGGCGATCTGTGATATCATATAATATTGCCATACCAAGTTGAACGCAAATGTCATATCAAACTCAATGAAGTAGTGTCATTTTATAATAGCTTAACGCTGCATTATGACATAATATGACATTCTGTGGTCCGAATATTGCATTATAATGTATGATATGGCCATATAACCCAGGATATGCTTAACATCACTATGTGATATATGATTGTCAGAATATTACATTTTGATGTCAGGAAATGACATTTTAATATCAGGATATGACATTTGAATATCAGGATATGACATTATAAAATCAGTATGATGCATTTTAATGTCAGGATATGGCCATTTAATGTCTCGATATGGGAATTATATGATTGGTGATTTCACTATAATAGTCAGGATATGTCATTATAATTATAAGGTCAGTATATGCCACTTTCATGTCACAATTGAGCTTTATATTATTATTTTATATAATTTTAATATCAGACTATGACATTATATTGTTATAATTTGGCAATATAATGTCAGTAGATATAAAAATAATATCAGAATATGCCAGCCTAATGATATGATATAGCATGCAAAGGGTGTTGCATTGTCATGTGTAATTGTGTAATTGTGTGAAGACAAATCCACTTTGTGGCTATTACGCATGAAGATGATAAACATGTTGCATGAACAAACGTCAGATATATGACTATATGAAATAGTGAAACAAAAATTGAAACGAAAACTTGGTATATGGCAAGATATTGAGCCATGCAGAAACATGTCAGTGTAAAATCTACAGTGGTCCACTAACGTGTGACCAGAATATGTGTTAACGTAATCAAATCAATGTATTTACAGAGAAAGTGTATAGTTTATTGTAATGTACAACAGAGACAACGTACTGTTCTAAACTACGATTTGAATTGGTTGAGAATACAACATCGTAATATCAGGATATTGCTGTTTAACATCATTATTATATGACAATATTGTTTGTCGAGAGATGACATTTTTTTATGTGGCAGTATTTGGTCAGGCGACAGCATTTTTATATCTTGAATTAAAAGTCATTTTAATGTCAGTATATGACAGCATGTCCTAATTTGGTAATATAATGTGAGGATATGCCAGTTTAACGTCATAAAATATATACTCTTGACTGAAACTAGATTATTTTATGACGTCATAGTCATCTCATGCAATCAGACCCAGAGATCCCAGGGGCTCGTATCTGAAGAATCAATTAAATACTAGATGGCTGACAGAGGACATCTTGACAAAGAAATGACATGGTATTGTTTTATGCGCATATTTTATGCAAGATGAATGAACTAAACCTACATTTCCCAATTTTGCCACCAGATCAATTTAGTCTAAGAGCACCAATCCAGAAATGAGGTTTCCTTCAAAACCAAAGCTAACTTAGATTTAACTTGATAGGATGGTAGCATAGGCCTTCTAGGTGGTGTGTGCAAGCAAGTTGTGGTATCATTATTATGTTATCCCTTTCCCTTCATCAATCTCTGATTTGTCTTAATTTCCCACGGTATGTATAATATAACCATTCATAGGCAAAGATTATTATATTTATAGACATGCGGCTCTGGTCAGCTTGTTTGCAAATTCAAATGCAATGTCAATAGAAACAATGTGGCAACATAGAAAATAACGTTTTATTATTAAAACATTGCATAGGAAATACATTGTATTTTCATACTGCGACGTCAAAAATCATGATTTATTATGTACATTGCCGGGCTATTAAATAATGTTTATATAATGATTCCCCACATGCAATCTCGATCATGGCATGTTTCTGTATATAATTACTGTAGATCTGGTAATATTTTAATAAGGTTTTAATTTCCGCGGATTTCGTGAGGAGGGCAAATTCGCAAATTCAAGAATCTCGCGATTATTATTATTGTAATAGCGCTACTAAAAAAATGGAAATTTAACCCCTCGAAAATTACCAGATCCAAAGTAAGTAGTTATTTTCCATTTCTCTTACATAAGGAATAAATAAGAATTGGGCCTTTTTTCGTTGTTATTATTTCCCATCATTTAGTAAAGGAAATGAAAATGTGAAAAAAATACCAATATTTGATCAAGTTTCAATATTATGTATAAATACAGTAATACAGTTTTTTACATGGATACATATTATGTTTATATACTATCATTTTTTTCGTTAGTATTATGAAGTGTTCCTTTGACAACATAATCACCATGAACATATCTACCGATAACAGACAGGGGATGATCCCAAATATCTTCACCTTGTAATTCCAAGTTTTGTCAATATTTTGAGAACAATTATGGACAAAAGTGGCCTAAAAATGCTTCGGATCACTCCCACATAGGCCTACTCAGCACAAGTCATCTGCATCAGAGACTGTAAAATTATGGGGTACATTTTAATAAAATAGAGTCCAGATATTCTTGTCAAACTGACTTGCACCTTTAATCAATCACAGCGTCACGGTATTCTCGATTCTCAGATCTTAGGTATCTGATTGATCAATCGTGGCTGCTGCTCGTGATCGATTGATATGAACCTAGGGTTACTGATTGGCAGTGATTGGATGTTTTCACATCCGTATCCCTGGTCTACTTAAAGCCGTCTTCAATTTCTGCCAGAATTCATCAACTTGATTTTGATGTTCTGGCCACTGAATGTAGGTATTTTTTCTCAGCAAAGCTCGAATAGATCTGGACATATTTTCCACGTTAGACAATTCACCTTTAATTATTGGTATTATAATGTCCACACCTTCATCAAACCCTCTCACACGTGCCATCTTATATTCAAAATCACACCAACCGCTTTTCAGAAAATTTTCGCTCAGAATTACAACCGTTTTTCTACTTTTTTCAATAGCAGCAAGAATACTTTCCTCGATGCTTCCGCCAACTATAAAGTTACGATGATGTATGCATAGTTTAAACTCGTCATCTTTCTCCAAATTTGGGACGATTTCAGTGGTGACAAAGGTGAGATCACTTTCGTGAAAAGCAACAAAAGCATCATACTCATAATATTGTGTATCATGGATTTCATGATATTGTTTCCACTGGTATGTGAGCTTCAAACAGAATATCTTGATTTCGAATTTGTGGCGATAAAAGACCATCGCTATCAAAACCATGAGGACAACAAAGCTAAATGTTAAGGATGATATCAAAATCCATTGTTTACTACTACATTCAATCGCCAAATCAGTTGATATTTGTTCTATATGGATAAGGTATTCGAAATGTCTATTGTACGTACACCTGTAGTTTCCCCAATGACTTACATTTACCTTTGTGATCATTAGCCATTGGAGAAAAAAGAGTGACTCACAAGAGCAGACTAGAGGATTGTCTTTTAAATCAATAGTAAAACTCCCACTACATTTATAGTTATATACCCAACTCTGATTATATAATAGCTTGTTTTAACTATTATATACATAATATAACATATTGATGCCCAAAACTACAACGGCAGGCCCGGCAGGGGTGTTTGTAAATAATTTGACATTGGCTCTTTGATTAGGTTTGTTCTTATCTATAACCAACAATGATACACACAATCATGTTTATTATTTTTGAAAGATAAATCTAAAATACCACTATTCAGTCGTTTTTCTCTAAACATTAGGGTACATACTATTTTCTTTCTACCCGGCGATCTGTGATATCATATAATATTGCCATACCAAGTTGAACGCAAATGTCATATCAAACTCAATGAAGTAGTGTCATTTTATAATAGCTTAACGCTGCATTATGACATAATATGACATTCTGTGGTCCGAATATTGCATTATAATGTATGATATGGCCATATAACCCAGGATATGCTTAACATCACTATGTGATATATGATTGTCAGAATATTACATTTTGATGTCAGGAAATGACATTTTAATATCAGGATATGACATTTGAATATCAGGATATGACATTATAAAATCAGTATGATGCATTTTAATGTCAGGATATGGCCATTTAATGTCTCGATATGGGAATTATATGATTGGTGATTTCACTATAATAGTCAGGATATGTCATTATAATTATAAGGTCAGTATATGCCACTTTCATGTCACAATTGAGCTTTATATTATTATTTTATATAATTTTAATATCAGACTATGACATTATATTGTTATAATTTGGCAATATAATGTCAGTAGATATAAAAATAATATCAGAATATGCCAGCCTAATGATATGATATAGCATGCAAAGGGTGTTGCATTGTCATGTGTAATTGTGTAATTGTGTGAAGACAAATCCACTTTGTGGCTATTACGCATGAAGATGATAAACATGTTGCATGAACAAACGTCAGATATATGACTATATGAAATAGTGAAACAAAAATTGAAACGAAAACTTGGTATATGGCAAGATATTGAGCCATGCAGAAACATGTCAGTGTAAAATCTACTGTGGTCCACTAACGTGTGACCAGAATATGTGTTAACGTAATCAAATCAATGTATTTACAGAGAAAGTGTATAGTTTATTGTAATGTACAACAGAGACAACGTACTGTTCTAAACTACGATTTGAATTGGTTGAGAATACAACATCGTAATATCAGGATATTGCTGTTTAACATCATTATTATATGACAATATTGTTTGTCGAGAGATGACATTTTTTTATGTGGCAGTATTTGGTCAGGCGACAGCATTTTTATATCTTGAATTAAAAGTCATTTTAATGTCAGTATATGACAGCATGTCCTAATTTGGTAATATAATGTGAGGATATGCCAGTTTAACGTCATAAAATATATACTCTTGACTGAAACTAGATTATTTTATGACGTCATAGTCATCTCATGCAATCAGACCCAGAGATCCCAGGGGCTCGTATCTGAAGAATCAATTAAATACTAGATGGCTGACAGAGGACATCTTGACAAAGAAATGACATGGTATTGTTTTATGCGCATATTTTATGCAAGATGAATGAACTAAACCTACATTTCCCAATTTTGCCACCAGATCAATTTAGTCTAAGAGCACCAATCCAGAAATGAGGTTTCCTTCAAAACCAAAGCTAACTTAGATTTAACTTGATAGGATGGTAGCATAGGCCTTCTAGGTGGTGTGTGCAAGCAAGTTGTGGTATCATTATTATGTTATCCCTTTCCCTTCATCAATCTCTGATTTGTCTTAATTTCCCACGGTATGTATAATATAACCATTCATAGGCAAAGATTATTATATTTATAGACATGCGGCTCTGGTCAGCTTGTTTGCAAATTCAAATGCAATGTCAATAGAAACAATGTGGCAACATAGAAAATAACGTTTTATTATTAAAACATTGCATAGGAAATACATTGTATTTTCATACTGCGACGTCAAAACTCATGATTTATTATGTACATTGCCGGGCTATTAAAAATTGTTTATATAATGATTCCCCACATGCAATCTCGATCATGGCATGTTTCTGTATATAATTACTGTAGATCTGGTAATATTTTAATAAGGTTTTAATTTCCGCGGATTTCGTGAGGAGGGCAAATTCGCAAATTCAAGAATCTCGCGATTATTATTATTGTAATAGCGCTACTAAAAAAATGGAAATTTAACCCCTCGAAAATTACCAGATCCAAAGTAAGTAGTTATTTTCCATTTCTCTTACATAAGGAATAAATAAGAATTGGGCCTTTTTTCGTTGTTATTATTTCCCATCATTTAGTAAAGGAAATGAAAATGTGAAAAAAATACCAATATTTGATCAAGTTTCAATATTATGTATAAATACAGTAATACAGTTTTTTACATGGATACATATTATGTTTATATACTATCATTTTTTTCGTTAGTATTATGAAGTGTTCCTTTGACAACATAATCACCATGAACATATCTACCGATAACAGACAGGGGATGATCCCAAATATCTTCACCTTGTAATTCCAAGTTTTGTCAATATTTTGAGAACAATTATGGACAAAAGTGGCCTAAAAATGCTTCGGATCACTCCCACATAGGCCTACTCAGCACAAGTCATCTGCATCAGAGACTGTAAAATTATGGGGTACATTTTAATAAAATAGAGTCCAGATATTCTTGTCAAACTGACTTGCACCTTTAATCAATCACAGCGTCACGGTATTCTCGATTCTCAGATCTTAGGTATCTGATTGATCAATCGTGGCTGCTGCTCGTGATCGATTGATATGAACCTAGGGTTACTGATTGGCAGTGATTGGATGTTTTCACATCCGTATCCCTGGTCTACTTAAAGCCGTCTTCAATTTCTGCCAGAATTCATCAACTTGATTTTGATGTTCTGGCCACTGAATGTAGGTATTTTTTCTCAGCAAAGCTCGAATAGATCTGGACATATTTTCCACGTTAGACAATTCACCTTTAATTATTGGTATTATAATGTCCACACCTTCATCAAACCCTCTCACACGTGCCATCTTATATTCAAAATCACACCAACCGCTTTTCAGAAAATTTTCGCTCAGAATTACAACCGTTTTTCTACTTTTTTCAATAGCAGCAAGAATACTTTCCTCGATGCTTCCGCCAACTATAAAGTTACGATGATGTATGCATAGTTTAAACTCGTCATCTTTCTCCAAATTTGGGACGATTTCAGTGGTGACAAAGGTGAGATCACTTTCGTGAAAAGCAACAAAAGCATCATACTCATAATATTGTGTATCATGGATTTCATGATATTGTTTCCACTGGTATGTGAGCTTCAAACAGAATATCTTGATTTCGAATTTGTGGCGATAAAAGACCATCGCTATCAAAACCATGAGGACAACAAAGCTAAATGTTAAGGATGATATCAAAATCCATTGTTTACTACTACATTCAATCGCCAAATCAGTTGATATTTGTTCTATATGGATAAGGTATTCGAAATGTCTATTGTACGTACACCTGTAGTTTCCCCAATGACTTACATTTACCTTTGTGATCATTAGCCATTGGAGAAAAAAGAGTGACTCACAAGAGCAGACTAGAGGATTGTCTTTTAAATCAATAGTAAAACTCCCACTACTTGGAACACTCAGCCACAAATGTGTGTAATGTGCATCTAATTGAGTAATTAAATTAGAAGAAAGATCCAAATGTGTCAACTTTACAAGATGATCCAAGTGAAAATCTAAAAATTGTAAAGAGTTATGACTTAGATTCAAAACCTTTAGTTCTAGTTGATTGATGAAAAGAAACGGCGGTACAGACTTAATCATATTGAAAGCGAGGTGCAGTTCCATTAAATGTGGCATATCGTTGAAAATTGAACAGCTATTGTAATTTGCAAATTGTTCTCCTATTCTGTTATAATTAAAATATAAAATACCAATAGTATTTCCCAGATTATATTTAGAAAACTCTGGACCAATGTAATAGCAGCCATTGTCACTAAAATCCACTGCCATAGGAGAAGGAGGGGGGTGCACCAATATGAATGGACCCTCTAAAACCTGTAATCCATTGGAAGCATAGTTTATGTATTTCAGTGCATAATTTTTCCCATGGATAAAAGTTTTGTTCAAATGTTTGAGATCTATTGTTAATGATGCTGATAAATTTGCGTACTCCAGATAAGGTGAAATAGCTATGTGTGTTTCATCTCCGAAGTGAAATAGTACGTCATTGCATGTATCATTTAAGTCCTTATTGCGATAATCATTTACATGTGAGTTTGGTAGTTCTTCATATAGACCTACGTCTGTTGCATCAGGGAGTCGTTTGCTCTGTGATGCAGCGCTTATATACTTCAAATTTTTAAGAAAGTAGATATCACAAATCAAAAGTTGTGTTTGTACCAGCCGATTGTACTCAACTGAGAGATATTCTAAATAAGGAGTGTGAATTCTAAACTTGGCGTCTATTATCAATATATTATTACTGTCCAATACTATTTTTTTAATTCGTGTGTTATGTAATCCTGTAGTGAATGATTCGTCTAAAGTGATAAGGTCGTAATTATATGGAGCTGATTTAACGAGGTACAATGACTCAATGTGTGTATGTTCCAAACCATACAAAGATTTGGATATATTTGCGAATCCGAGTTCCGCGTTGTTGCTCAAATCCAAAGTTTTCAAGCTAATGAAATGGCTAAACGAATGCCTTGTAACGTCAATCAAATTGCTGGATATAATTAATTCTTCAACAAACGAGTTATTTTGAAAACAAGAGAACGTCTCGTCGTGAATGTACGTTTGATTTCCTTTGACGACAAGCGTATTAAGTTTACTTAATTTTGCAAATTCATAACTGAATGTCGCATTTGGAAAACCATCCAGCTGAAGATACTTAAGGCTAGATAATTGTTCAAATACCTCACCATCCACGAAAGAGCTATTCTCGATGATGTTGTTGTCAATCTGAAGATGCTCTAAATTACAGAGATCTTCAAATGTTGATGGCCTTAATGAAGACATTCTAATTTGGTTACTGTTCAAATTTAGAACAATCAGTCTCTCTAGATTTTTGAAAGCAAAGTCAGTAATATTGTTGATAATGTTATGCGATAAATCCAGATTAGATAAGATGCATCCTTCAAGGGAATATTCAAGGATTTTTGTGATTCTATTGTTGGCCATATTGAGATGTGTTGTACTTTCAGGTAGATAACTTGGTAGACTTGTGAACCCTTTTCTTTGACAATTCACGTAAGTGCCACCGTATGGTGAATCTTGTCTGGTACATCCTTCTGGTATCTCATCACCTGCAACACATTAAATTGCATGATTTCACTATTCTGCCGTACAAAGCCTTTTTTCATTTTGCAGACCAGTCTGAGCCTTTCATTGCTAGTAACTGTAATTTGAGGCAAATTAAATGGTAACAGATGCGGACGCTCGTTCTCAGTCAACGCTGTGCTGTGCATAGGAGGCGTGTACGTGCCTACCTACACTTAAAAAAAAACATTTAAGCCATTTCACAAGAACAAGGAATAGTCTAGACCTCTGTCTTCCATGTTTTATCATATAATTTGCAGAAGGCGGCACAAAGCAATATTCACTCTCTCGTTCGTCATCCGAACGAAATAAAGACTGTTGAATGACAATTAAGTAAGTACCACATGACGTGAAAATGCTATCCGTCATTGGGTCGGTGTAAAAAACACACGTTGGCAAATTTAGATGATTGGCCGATCTCGTGATGTGATAGTCTGAGCCACTTTTTCATTGGTAGAGGTAGAAAACCGCACCTGGTCCGAAAATCATTGTAGGGCTATGCGATATGAACAGTCCTAAAAGCGTTAATAGGCTAGTCGATATAGCTGTAAAACACTGATCTGCGCGAGAAATCCATCTTATCAAACTCTTCGTTTTCATGTTCTTCAACACCTCTGGCATCACGGAAAAACGTTGTAAATTTCAACAATTTATACAAATTACCTTAATTTCTTTTCCATCCATCACATCTTGGGACCAAGTTTTCTGCACAAAAATCTTGGTAATTATTTATTGTTTAGCAAAGCTGTATGAACAAGTGAACAATTGTATTCTGTAGAAAAAATTATTATCCTATATTTTACAACTTCTCTACAATTCTGAAAACGGACTATTCGCAAAGCGCTGACAATACAATAATTTTATACGAAGAAAGTGAAAAAGTGTAAAATAAACTCTTAATTATTATGTGCGGTCTGAAAAGCAAGCTCAAGCCACCAGATTTGGAAGAAACAATAAATCACCATAACATGATAATTCTGACTGAAACAAAATCGTATGATCTTGATTCCATTCAAATAAACAATTTCAAGTTAATAAACAATAATCGAAAATACAGAAAAAAGGCTTCTGGTGGAGTCTCTGTCCTTGTCTATAACTCTATTTATAGTTACGTCACCGAGATAGATATACAATTTTTAAAAATACACTTTTCGGATATCAATGTCTAAATCATTTAATGGTAAACCGTTAGTAATTGATGTGAAATACAACCCATCAGAGGGCTATCCATATGCTGACCCAACAGTATTTGATTTCATAGACGAAACTATAGCAGACATCAAAGTAAAGACGAATCCACAGCATCTTGTATAATTCGAGATTTTAATGTCCGTACTGTCAAATTATCACACATATTGGATAGTGATAACGATATTGATTTCATTATTGTAAAAAATTTTTAACCAAATGGTTGTTCCTATCTTTACATTATGGTTGCGAAATATGGGGAAGTGACTACATCGATATTATTGAGAAATTACAACTAAGGCATTTAATAGATAATTAGAGTAGATGAAAATAAATTTAATTGTTCAAATATGGTGTAGTCGGAAATCCTCCTCTAAATGTACATATTAAATCTGGAGTGCTACTATCATGCTACTTCTCACTTATCATGTGTGACCAAAATAATAGATGTAACAAAATTTCTTCAATATTATTTAGATTACTACTTAAATTGCATGTTGTGGATGTCCATACATCACAATGGCTTATATTTGTCAATGACACAATAAATAATATAGGTTTATCTGGTGCTCTTAACAGCCAGTCTCCACCGGCAAGCCGTGCGTGTTTTAGACAGTCAATGAAAGTGAAACTGCGAGATACAGTTTATCCATCAATTGATAACAGAAATCAACGAATCTGGAAAGTACTGGCTGTATAGAACAGGTTGTCCGGGACAACCATGTATGTACCAAATGTGACATTGCACGACGAGACATTGGCGAAGAATTTCATGATTTGTTTGTATTTGATTTTTTAGGACGGAGAGAATAGAACTTCTGGTAATATACTCAGAAATTTATGCACCTTCATATCTAAAATTATGAATAGTTTTTATTGTACCTACAATAATTATTGAATGATTACATAATATTTGTTTACTCGACGCTTCTGCAGATCATAATATTATTTATATTGAATATTTATTGTGTGTACAAGTAAATTTAAAAGGATTGTATGTTCATTATATCGTATTAACTATGTATATCCCAGCTTTGCCCTTTACTTGCTTGTCTCCCGCCCCCCCTCCCCCTCCTCTGGGCTAGCGCGCCTGGTATCCGCCACTCAGATTTTTATTGCTTCGCATGTCTATACAATTTCGCTCTCACTCACCGGCACAACTCGGGTAATTGCCGCTTGTTCACATTATGTTACATCGTTTGAGCTCGCTGTAAATTGAACAAACACCGGAGGTAACAGGAAGGGGTTGTAGTCCACCAGCCTGTTTGATCACAGGCAGTTACGTGATATATTATTGAAGTTTGTTATAAAAGTCAGGGCCAACAAAATGAGAAAAGGCTCTTATTAAACGTTGCTCGGCATTTTAGTAACAAATTAGAGTAGAAATTGCCATCCACTTGTTTTTACATAATTTGAGTGTGGAGAATTTGAATCTGCTGGATGACATTATCTAATTTACATCATTCACCTTCAAATTAACAAAAACAAAATAGCCGTCAAAATGAAAATGAAACCCCTTTTTTACATGATGTGTCGGACAAGAATGGACAATTCAACTGTTTTCGCTCAACTGTCATAGGGGGTTGTTTCACAGAGAAAAACTTCTGTGTGATTTGGAGGCGAGGAATTCACTTGCATTGTCTTTTGAATAATTTGACCAATATTTGACAGTCAAACCAAGATGACCGCCGTTTTTTTGTTTATTTACATGTTTTTATTATTATTGCAATACACATGCTAAGAATCATGTGACAGTTAAAAGTCCATAAAAGTAAAATGATTGAAAAATTTGCAATATTCTTTTTAAAAGCTGTGCCCCAATGTATTTTTGTACAATTGATAGGTAGGAACTATTTATAGAACATTGATCCTAATTTATTACCGAAACCTGAAACAAATTCCTTAACAAAAAAATATTCTACCATTGTATAGTAGAGGGTCTTAGCTAACTTCTGACAATTTGTTTACGCTCAACTGTCATAGGGGGGATGTTTCACAGAGAAAAATGTAGGATGGCTGAAATCGGTTACGTTAAATGTAGTATTATTTATGAAAGAAAATAATATCAACTGCAGAAAAGTGACAGGGATCCTGTTTCTAAATAGGCCCCCTATATATCAGTTTTGTAATTGTGTAAGAAGTGATAGAAAAAATACTCACAACCATGTTAATATAATTACCAAGAACATGATTTGCTCTGAACAAAACGGATTTCTAAAAGGCAAATCTTGCAGTATCCAACTAAATGTTGTTTAACATGAAATTGGTTTATAGTTTGACAGTTAAAATCAAACTGACATAATATATTTAGATTTCAGTGTGGAGATTTTACCAATGTATCATACAGACTGCTTCTTCACAAATTAAAAAATGTGTTTTCATTAGTCATTTGCTGGAGATGTTTACGTCTTATCTAACTGATATGGTTAAAGCTGCATGGTTAGATGTTTAATCTCGCGCCTCGAAAGGTTTGATCCTGGGACATTTGTTATTTTAGTTATTTATTTGTTTATTTGTTGATGATGCAGCATGTCATAGGAAAATATTAAGTCACAATTACTATCAATTTCTTCAGAATGATTTAAATAGTTTATATGATTATGGGGAACGTTGGTGATTATGGTTCAGTTTTGAGAAATGTACTAGCTTATCTGTTATTAAGAGTTTATTTTGAATATTTATTTCTACTATTAACAACATACCAGGTCGCAGGGTACGATGTATGGAGGATCTTGGTTTTTCTGCTTTTCATGATTTGTTATGGAATCCCCTTAGTATCCAAACGTAACAAAATGATGGGGATGATAAAACGTTATGTTGGTTACAAAGCTCATATAACTGTTACATCCTAATTGTTCAGTGCCGTCGGTCCCTTTAAAGTTTTAGAACGTTATTTTGATTGTGCTGTAATATGTGTTCATGGGCGAGGGCATGCAAGTGTTACATGTGTATGTGAAACCGGTCATCATTGTTTTACCCGGTGATGTGCAATTATGCAATTTTTATATTTTATGTTATTTTAATAAATATTTATACACATTTCAGACGACCAGCTTGCATGGATAATATGGTACATATATTGTACAATGTCTGTTTCTGGTGGCCCAGTCATCTTAAAACAATGATTTTTACAAATTTAGCGATATTTATGTGATAGGCCTACATATTAATTGTAATTATTTTTATGTTGATGGCAAATAAATAAATAAATGTAGATGGGCAATCATAAACTCGGATGTTTGGCGGCCATTTTATTTTTTTATGTTGCTTATTTATTGTGAAACTACTTCCAATTCTTTAATAAGCACATTTGTAAACAAATCGATGATTAATTATCACTCCCTGTGTTATTTCTGTGAGAAAGTCAGCCATCTTGTATTTTACCCTGTTAAAAATGCTCCAATGAATATCCAGAGTAAGCAAATTTTGTATGGCTAGTCCAGACCTTAACCAAGACCGTGGTGCAAAATTATTTTGGTAAAGAATTTGTTTCAGGTTTTTTCTAACTTTCCCTGACTAATTAAAAAGAAGAAAGAGAAGTCTATCCACAGAAGGATAGAAACATAAAATGTCCCTGTACCTCAGTACTAGCGGCACATCTTCCTCTGCAAGGCTGGCTATTCCTGAGGTCGTAGACCGACCTTGCTGAAACAGGGTTGAATCCGCCTATTGGAGTGGGGACTTTCAAAAAATATTTTTTCTGTTTGACCCAAGTTTGACCTCTGGCATGAGTGTTGTTTTAATGTGGGGCCACTGTCTACGACACCGGCCCTACATTAAACAACACATGTCTGCTGGCAGAGTAGCTCACCGGGAACGTCTCAGACACAGACCACCACATCTCACCGCAACGTGCATGAGGGTTGAATTAATGGTGAGCCAACGTCGCAGACAGCGGGCCAACATTAAAAAGACATTTTTTGAAAAACTAATGAATATTCAATATCTAAATCTCCCTCCCTACCCCAATAGGTGGATGGTATGGCTAATTCAGCAAGGCTTGGCCTGACGGCCTCGCTGTGTCAAGACTTGCTGCCAGGAGGATGTAGCGGCAGGGCTTCCTATGTAACACAAGAAACAAGGCTGACTTAACTAACAATGGAGTTACCTGGAAATTTACCTGAACAAAAATGTGTTATCACAGCTGGTGGCTTAGCAGAAGCTTCTAAGGTTTTGTGCAAAAGACCCGAGGTTGATTTGGAAGGCTTGAGGAGCACACACGAGGAGGCAGATATGCCATTAAAATTACATGTACACACTCCTTCAGTCGATATTGTTGACAAAGATGATTGTATTGGTGTTTCCTACGGGCCCATTATCCTGATAACAAAGATGTGCACATTAACGCCGACACCTTCAAAAAAAACCCATTCAAATCCATCTTAACAGCTTGGAGTCTACAACCTGAATGTGCTGCCATTCTTGGTATTCTATTGCTATTCCATTTCTAACTGGTCACACAAATACATTTCACGATATTTTCTTCAGAAATGTTAAGCTAGTGCCAGGATTTGTTAAGGAATCAAGAGGTAGTAATACACATGATACAACTGATGAAGATAGGTTAGTTATATTCGAGAAAGGAGCAAACCTGAATTATTACCACTAGCAAGCGATACATTTAAAAACCAAATTAGAACTGATCCCTTGAGACACATTGATCTGGCTTAATTCACTGGGCCTCAGCGATAAATTCCACATACAGACCATATTGACAGTAGTTCAGTTGCCAGCCCCATCATTCATGTAGTGGACCGGGATTTTCTTTGAAGTCCAAGGTTTTTTCATTGATTTGTGTTCATATTTCAAGCTTTTTCAGCTTTGTTGGCGTTGCGCCAACTTTGGGGAGAATTTTTTATAAGCTGATTTGCATAATTGTAATACCATTTTTTCGAATAACTTTAACCCGAGAAAGTGATTTCTGGCGTTATTTTAGCAATTAAAGGTCAAGGTCAACTGAAAATGTCAAGGTCAAAGCTGAAATATTGCCAAAATATTACTTTATGCATGTTTATATGTCACATATGTGTTAATTTTACGGGAACTGTTTCTATCCGTGCCCGTTTAAACATGTATGGGTCTTTATAAACATTATTGGATATATGCCAGCTTGGAGGAGAGTTGAGTTAAGCTTATTTGCATAATTTACCTAATTAACATAATTGTCCATTATAATAGGATGAAACAACTTTATTACTGAAATATGCTATTTGTAATTCTATGTATATGTAGCGCCACATTTTAAGTTTGAAACGACGTAGTACTTTTTGCTAACTTTGGAAAAACATCTCATGATCTAATTTGCATACTTTACGCTAATTAGCATAATTAGCAATTCCGATAATAGGGCTACAGCTTTTTATCAAATATGCTCGAAAACATTTTTAACAACACTTTTTCGAATACCTTTGACACGAGTGAGTGGTTTCTGGTTATGTTTGCAATTATATGTCAATTTCAACATATACGATCTATGTCAAGAGCTAATTAGTATATTGTTTTCTAATTACATAATTGGTTCTTTGAATCAAAGAAGAGAGAATAGCGGTTTATTTATTGGATCTAGAATCATGCGTAATACTAAACAACTTCCAAGAAATCCATTCCTGGTGTTATTTTCACGATTTGATGTCAAGGTCCATTCATTACTACATTAACAGCGTAGGCACGTCTAGTTATCAACATTTTGTTAAATATGTAAATTCGTATAATAGTCACATAAAAATTTAAAGCTGTGTAATTACCCCTTTTATTAAATAAAGATAAATCTTATATGTGAAGCGTGTGGGTGAATGACGTTGTATTAGGTAAAATTACAAAAAATGTAGGCCTAATGATGGCGCTAGCAGCTAAAAATGCATGATGATCCTGTTTGAAATAGCGAATCTGGAGGTGTTTTTATTTTCTTTAATAAGTCTTTATACAAACCTCACCATATATAATCCTTAACTCAGTTCGTTAAATACGTCTATATATAAAACTCACCCTATAGCATCCTAAACTATGCGCTAATATTGAGATAATTATATAATATGTTAATTAATACACATATTTCACCATACCTAGCATAACCAACTCTCCTGAGAACTATCACAGAACATATTTGCTAAAGTTCTTTAATGAGATCAGAACACAACAATGTGAATATCTAAAGCTACAAATAATATTTAACCTCTTATTTAATTGTTCACATACGGGTGACATTGAATGTGTGTACCCTTGACACCAAATGTTGGTCACTGGCTTACACAGGTATACATCATATATTTCCATTGTTATTTTTTTCAATATTAATTAGCAACACTTCATAAAATCTGAAAATACTCAAACTCCTTCTTATCTAGCACCACTGGTGTAGAAGATTCAACGTCCACGATCATGCATTGTCTCACGTATTTATGATATACTAACAGTCATATGTGTAAAAAGCGTTTGGACAATTTCGAGCAATTTCGAGCACTTTTACACTCGTCACTGCCTAATTTTGTGAAGCGCAGTGACGTCACTCGGCGAAAACAAGGTTATATAACACCCCCTCTCCCATACTTCAATCTGCGAAACGCAGTGACGTCACTCGGTGAAAACAAGGTTATATAAGAGCCCTCCCCCATAGTTCATTGTATTAGCCAGCTCGGTAAAAACAAAGGAGGTCGAGGTCATTGAGTTTCACAGAATACATACTAGTATTATAAGTTTTAGTCGTTGTGTTAAAATGTCTTCTTAACTAATTGAACTATGATTATGTGTAGTTTCACATATTTAACTGATAGCTCTTGCTTTTTTTTGTGGGGGGAGGCGGTAGAGGTAACGATTCACAAATAATGTTAAAACAATGTCAATTTAAGCATATAGGAATAACATCTTGTGAATTAGAAATATTGTTTTCACCAATGTAAAGACATGGATTACAATACTCTAATTCAGAAGTAATTATAACTCTATAATTCATTATAACCAGACATAGATAAGATTTCTGTTATAACTCTATACTCTGAATATATAGTGTCATACGATGACATTATTGTATCATAATCTGACATAACTGCATCATGGTATTGTAGGGTCATATTTTCACATTGCAGTCAATGGGGATATAAAAAGGGGTATGCCATTACGCCGTATTGTTATAATATAATGTCAATATCACAACAATTAAAAAAAAATATGTGATATCATAATGTCTATAATTGTAAACTATGTCCTTGAGTCGATGTATTCTGTCCTTGTAGTATAATATTATTTAGAACTTCATATATATTGAGATTAGGCAATCCTGTAATGTCCTGACATCATGACGTCCTATTATCTCAGCTCAGTGAAATGAAGGACCACTACTGGCTTGATAACCTAAATGCCATGATATGTTAACATTAAAATTTCCTTTATTGCAATATATAAAAGTAACATTGAATGATAGTAGCGATATAATTATGAATATAATAATACAGTGTCGACACCTTTCACAATAGTGTCATGCATTCATTGCATTGTCAATTCTGATATTATAATTACATGATATTACGATGGCAATATGCTGCCATAAAAGCAACAGTTTTACCTAATATCTTAATATAATTTTGTTTTATTATAATGCCATAGTCAGACATCATTAGGTCTCATAATCACAGTTTTCAATCCAGACACGATACTGTGATATTATGATACTAATGTGGTGGGTTCTATCATGTGAATCTCATTTTTCATTTGATTCTGTCATATCCTGAAACTATTCTTATTATGTCATATCCAAACACTAATAAAGCCATATTCTGACATTATAATATATCATCATGATATACAGCTCTCATATTCTAACACAATAGTGTTTTATTTTGTAAACATATTGACACAATAATGATTTTTGTAAACATATTTTATTAGTCCTATATAGCAATTTTCTTTAAATTGATTTAACATATTTTGACATCATGGTTTCATCACCTGCCACAAAGCGGCATATTCTGACATAGGCTTGTCATTGATTCCATATTGCGATTATACAATACAATACAACTGACACTACAGTGTCATATTTCATAGGTATGATGCTATATTATGATATCTGACTGAATTGGTTACGAACGTGTTAAATCTCGAGGTAGTAATATATATGTCCATCTTCCGAAACATAGTAGGCCTATTATATTCTGAGATTATTACACTGATATATACTGTGAGTATAGTGTAATTTTTCGATATTATAATCTGATATATTGAGATATTTTCATATTCGTGTAATTATTCTGTATCGGCGTTGGAATCTTAACCCTTGTACTACAAGGTCCGTACGTAGACGATTTGAAGCCAGTTCAAAACAAAATTAAATGACTTTAAAATCGAAAAAATAGTTTGTGAAAGTTGATCATTTCTTAAAAAAAATGAATCTGAGAGATGTCTGTTTAAATAAATAAAAAAACTTTTCGTCAATGAAGGGGGAAATTGCGTTTGCAATTCCAGCTTAAATTGGCGAAAAATAGAAACAAACAATTCAGCAGCAGAAGGGTTATATATCGGGATTACGGTCATATAGGTGTGATGATTTTGCAAACCCTACATATCATCATATCTGCACTTGTGAATATTATTTAATGATTTGGCTCAATAATACATTGACTTGAAAAGTTTACCTTGATCTTTAATCGCAAAGTAACATCAAAATCGTGTTCAATGTATTTGAATGAAAAAATGTGCTAAATTTGACTTTCAACATACTAATATTGATTATTACTAATATATAATATGGTGCAAATCTAATAATGAATGCTTAAGGAACCCGATATGTTTGGGTTTGACAACTAGCGACACGAGTTTATCTATATTTTAACAACATTGGCATTAACCTTGAACTTGGCATATTAAGCTGAAATTGACGTCTAATCGCAAAAACAACATCCAAATCCACTTCCTGGTGTCAAACTTATACGAAAAAGTGGTATTACACATGTTTCTGGAACTATTTGTTAAATATCATAGTGGTTAATTATGTTAATAAGCGTGAATTATGCAAATTACCACATGAGATGTTTTTTCAACTATGTCAAGCATTTCTCGGTCGCGTCAAACCTATTAAATAGCATTACACATAAATAGCATTTATCTAGAGATTATTGGTAAAAAGAGTTGTTTCATCACATATAATTGTCAATTATGTTAATTAGGGTGCATAATGCAAATGAGTTTAGCTAACATCTAAAGTGGCACATATCTAATAACATTTATAATGATGCAGACATACTTAAAAGAGCTGGAATTGAAATACACCTGTACATTTAAACCACGTGTCTCATATAAACATGATCAAGTCGTATTTCCCGATTATTTCTGCCTTGACCTTGACCTTGACATTTATAGTTGACCTTGACCTTCAATCGCAAAAATAACGTCGGAAATCACTTCCTCATGCTAAACTTATTCGAAAAAGTGGTATCACACTTGTTTCTACGCATATTTGTTAAAAAGTTGTATTATAGAAACGGCTCAGTATGTTAATTAGGGTGAATTATGCAAATTAGCTTCTAAAAAACTCTCCCCAAAGTTGGCGCGATGCCAACAAAGCTAAAAATGCTCCCAGGGTGTATATGAAGACTTATCAATAAAAAAAAACTTGAACCTTAAAGAAAATCCAGGTTCACTTTTTGGCAACTGGACTACAGTGAGTTGCAGTCTGTACTTATGACACTTGTTCCTGACCCAGATGCTTACTTGGATCAAAAAGGGTTAATGCTAACAGCTGCAGTTGCTCCACAGGTTGTGTTACACAACGTTGCAGCTGTCGCAAATTCATTGGTATTGCCAATGCCAATATCAGTGTATCAATACTACCAAGTGATATCATAAACGAATATTAGGCTTTCGGCTAATTCTGTGTAATCATGATAGTACTTAAAGTGGCTGAAATCGATAAAATCATCTTCCCCACTGCAAGGCTATGCTTCTCCTAAGGTCGCAGACCGACGCCTTGCCACAACAGGTATTGAGGTAAAATTCTATAGTGTGTTGATATGCTTGGTATTTGGAAAAGTGCACTGCTTATAATAGTGGATATGTAAAAAAACGGCGGCCATCTTGGATTTTAAGGTCTAATATAGGTTACAGGATTCTAAAGACATCAGGAATTTCTCGACTCAAAATCATATACAAACCATGAATTGTGCAAACCAAACAAACCATACACTAAAAGACAGCACTCTCACACAGTTCAAGCCATGGACAGATGACAGTGCTGCAGGAGTGTAAACAAAACATTGAGAAATGGGTTCTTTTTTATATCTTTGTCGCCATTTTTTTTTGTTATTTGAAGGTAAAAAACACAAAATAGATAATGTCATCCGACAGATTTGAATTCAGCACACCAAAATTATGTAAAAACAAGTGGATGACAAATTATACTAAAAAAATGCCACACATGTTTACATATCGGTGTTTTTCTTAGTATTAGCCTATACACGAGGTGTCGTTTATGGCGAAATGAGGGTTGATTAACATGCATAAATATCAGAACATTTCGGAGGTAGCGGATCTATTTACTATCTTGTAATCGACAATGTCAGAAGACCCGGGCAGCCTCATTCAGGGCTAGCTATCCCGAACAAACAAACACACTGTACTGCATCTTTGAGAAGCATTTACTAATAATGTAGTATTACCAGATTGAATCTCACCTTGACAAACTGGTTTCCGTTGATCTTGCATCTCTATCTGGAAACTGACTCTAACCATCAGTAGTAGAAGAAGACATCGTGTTAACATGGTTAACGGACAGGAAAACATTGTGTCCATGTGACCTACAATACAAGGGAATTGTAAGACTATATACCTATAAGCTTTTTTATGCAAAATGATTGCTCAGTGTCCATCACAACATGCACCAGACTGATGCAATTGTATTTTCAGAGCGACTGACACAGATCTTTTGCAATTGGTCGAGAAGGCTATCTCGACCAATCACATGCTTGAGATCTGGGCTTGAAAATACACGCCCATACTGCTGAAGATCAGAAAACATTGTTTTTTTCAGGTATTTATGGCGGTACTCCTACACGAACATTATTTAATCTCGCAAATTGTACGTGTAGATATACATATATTTGTGACACGCAATATCCCAGCAAACACAAGGCGCTGGCCTAATGTTGTGTTAATGTTGGGCCAGCGTTGAAGACAATCAATATGTAATACTCTCACAAAACAATTGCTTCCTGATGTAAAGTGGTGTACATGGGATGCTGAAAGCTGACGCATACTTTTATTATAAGCATACTTTTATTATAATATTAGTTATTAGTCCCTAATGTGCAAGGTCTTATCAGTAAGCGTGTTCAGAGTGTTCACACAGCCATGTGTGTGTATATCACTTGGTGTCAAGTGATCTTGTCTTCAATTTATGCCCACTTAACCCTTGCAACGCTGAAATATTTGTATAAATCATAGAGCGTCAGACCAAAGGGTTTTTTCCACTTTAAAATCATCATAAATGTCTTAGTTGGCTCTTTCTGATTCATTTGAATACCTATGATCTATGGCCATTATAAATATTGTAACTCTTTCAGTGCGGGGACGGTATTTTTACGTCAGAATCTGATGTATAAAGACGGTCCCCGTGTTGAAAGGGTTAAGAGTGCTTATATGAAAATGTATTGGGCTTTTATCAGAGGGTCCATAAACGTGAGCGTACCAGCTGTAACGTACGAATACAGTAAAACTACAGGCAAACGTTTAGGACTATCAAGATCATTATATCATAAAGTTATTGGGAATATATATATAGAAAAAACTCAAAACACGCAGTGTGAATTAATCTATGCATATAAGTTGAAAAACGTGGATTTTAATTTGAATGATTCGTTCACATCCACGACTGATTTTCACGGTAAAAACGAGGCATTATACTGATGTTGTTTTAATGCAATATTAAAACAACACTGGGTCAGCGCCTCGTGTTTACTGGAAAATGAAAAAAACTATGATATCGATTCGCTTATCACAGTCTATTACTCAGGCCTATCAACATGATCTGTCCTGGTTGGCGACCCTTTTGTATAAGTTTCTTCTCTCTCAAAATATGCACTTTGAATAAGTTCAAGCTTTAATTATTATGTGCTTACCTATCATTATGATCAACGAATCGGATCACGACAGACTCACTGATCAAATAGACGGACTGGCAGGTCGGATCGACTTAAAGCTAAGAGAGTTTAATTATGTTGAAAGGTCTAAAAGGTTCAATGGTTCCAACTTCAGTGAAATTTTCTCATGAATTCGAAGCTGTGCGTCTTACAAAATTCATCCTGACCAAACATACTGAGAACATGTTCCAGGCACCATTACCGTAAAACGCACTTTCTCCCGATTTGCGTAAACCGGTACATCAGTGGTACACATTCTGGTGATATTCTGGTGATTTCTTAACTCACTTTAAAAACCCTATGTGGAACAGAGGAAAGCCTAGATCCAACCAGAATGTAAACCTTTCGTGTATTTTATATAACATGGCATTGATTTTATTTTTCTATGCATGCAATTTTGAAATGAATATCATCTGTGAATCAATCAATCGCGTGTTCTGTTGTTGAAACTGTACTGTGTATTGTCATATTACAATGCTAAATGACAATACAATATTACAATACAACATTACAATCTTATGAAGCAATTCGCCTGAAATTTGGCAATAGTATAAAACTGGTATCCGTTAACATAGTGTGCAGGCAAATATGGGGGAAGTATCATTTTTGTCAACAAAAGAGGTCAACAAAAAATGGTAGTGAAAAACAGAATATTTTAATCATTTTTTTGGGAAAACTCTGGGCACGGCATCGTGGTGGAAATGTAGAGGTTATACGTGAAACTCTCAAACTATCCTCCTGAGTAAAATTGACTAACACAATTGAAACAAAACAACAATGCCACTTTATTATCATCCACTTTAGAAATAATCACTATTTCTTTAAAACATTTGTTCCAAACCACTGCTGCACTGTCAAATATGTCCTAATTAAATATGTCCTAATTATTCATTTGTCCTGTGTATGAGATCAGTTACTGAACATTTATTATTTCGTTGAAGATCCTCTTGCTCTCAACAAGACATCGACATGAAGGGTCATTCCGTCAAATAGTCGTGCCATGGGATTATTTGGTATTTCATTTCAGATCTGAAGGACACTCACTCGTAGCTCTCCCAAAGTTGTTGGAGGGCTGTGACCGAGTACTCCAGGCAGGCACTATAATATTCTTATCCGGTCTGCTTGGAGGGTACTGCATAGCCTGGATCCCCTGGTCTTCAAGCCGCTGTGGTGTAGCCGCTGCTCCGTGAGGTGGTGTATCGTTGTCCTGTTGCAACACACGTGAATGGTGCACATCTCCATAGATGTTCTCACCATATTGTCTGAGGTATTCCTCAAGACTGTAGTAGTAGGCCTACTGTAGTAGCATCACGTTAAAATTAATCTGTTATAACAAAGGCTTCCTAACTCTTCGTTTTCATTGTGTGAAAATTATGTAAAATACAAAAAAAAAAAAAAAGAACAAAGATGAAAATCTAACCTCAGCCTGAACGTGAATAGACTGATATATATAATAACGATGTCATGAACCCTACGCAAAAATGTCTGTAGTTTTCGTGCAGTAGTATGTGGACGGAAACGAGGCTCAGGTACCATAGTGCGGACCCAGAGGTGCGGAGCTCACGAGCAATTGTGACACGGGAGCGCCCTCTACCAGACGTATCTTTAAAATACCCCCTTTCTCTGTATCATTTAAACGTTTTTGATTTAGCACCCCTGCAGCAGCCGAGGACTCTTCCGATATGTATTTAGCTGTAGCTGGCATTAGCTAAGGCTACAGCTTGTGTCCTTTTCTCATTGGATAAGTTACGTCATCTCCCCATGGCCTTTGATTTCTTTGTGCCAGAGAATTGGCGATATTGTACACGTAGTATTTTTTTTTTACAAATATTTTTATTTACAAACCACATATCAAAACATTCATACATGTATACTAATTATTCATTTTTACAAACAATACAAATAATAACCGGTGATCTATGGTTCCCAGCAAACACGAGACCCCGAACCAGTGCTGACCAGTGTTGGTGCATCGTTTCCGACTCTAGGCCACCAACACTAAATCAACACCAGCCAAGAACCGCGCGCCTGCTGGCATACCCGTAATTACACATAATTATAAAAATAGCCTAGCAAAAAACATTCAACAACTATATCTTTTTAAAATTTTAGTTCCAAATTAGTCCATTTTTCGTTTTTCTTAGTAGTAATATATTCCAATTTTTTTACATTATCAATGTACATCCTAAACTTGAAAATAAAGGTATTGTTTCTGCAAATCTCGAAATGTAAATCATTTTTTTGGCCAAGAAAATGAGGAAACTCTCCTTCATATTCTCCGTTCTAAAAAATATTTCATTTTTTGTCACTTGTTCCATGTAAAATATCTCTTAAAAAATCCGTCCGAAACAATTGTGTAAAACGACACTCCGAAAATAAATGGCATAAATCTTCAATTTCTTCATTACAAAATGTACAAAACCAGTCTTCTTGAAGTTTACATGTGTTGAGCCAAAAATTATTTATAAGTATATAATGTAAAAAACAGTACACGTAGTAATCGTTGAGAAAAGTGAACAAAACTCGATGAGCACATGGTCGCGTTGATCACCGAGAAGTATTTCCAATTCTCCCAAAACATATGTCTAATCACTTATTTTCACTATGGTCTAAAATGTATGGATTAAAATCCTTCTAATTTTGCACAGAATGTCAAAATATATTTTTCTGAAAGCTTAATAGATCAACAATACAGAACAATTTGAAAAAAACTGTTATAATGAGTGACCATTTAGGAAAACACTGCCTAACAATATTAGAAGCACACAGTACAGCAATTTCTTTGTCGAGGTTGATCCATATTTTTAGAGGGCGGTGTATATAATAACAACACTCGAAAATAGCCCGCCGCCATTATTGAACTTCTCCGGGAACTGGTTCATGCAGAACAAGAAAAAAATTGAGCAGAATCCCTGAAAAACTTTCGAAGTTATCGCACCCACAGCGTAAAAATTATGACGTATAATGCGATAAATCAACGATTTGATTTTTTTCTATTATTGAGCTTGTCTGATAACTGTTATTAGCATGAAAAAAAGTTTGCAGCTATCGATAAACGGTAAAATTAAATGTAAACGTTAGGATGTAAAATGTGATAAATCGCGATAAATCGGCCATATTCTCAAACATTATTGTAATTGTTCGAAAACTTGTTATTAGCAAGTTCACAAGCTGAAATTAACAATGTAAACTGTGATAAATTGCCATGAATCGGTCGTTTTGATTTTTTTTATCTATTATTGAACTTGTTTGAAAACTTGTTATTATAGCAGCATGCAGTACACATTTCAGAAGTATATAGGGTACTAGTACATGATACATGGTGCCCACAAGGAAATGTTAACGCCGACGCCGTCAACGACGACGCCAAATTGCAAAAAACGACCTTTTTAGTTAATTATTAAAAGCGGGGAAACTTTCTTGAAGTGGATTATAACCTTGTTACCTGGTTATAAAACATTATTTCAGACATTTCTAATTCTAATAGAGAGGGACATGGCGCAATGGTTAGAGCGCGAAGCTTTGCCGATGTCGCTGCCTGCCGTGCGGTTTTGAGTCCCGCTTGGTGCAGGATTTTTAGAGAAATATCATGTTTTTCCACTCTCAATATTGGGACATTGTTTCGATGTTGTGTCCTTGGGCAAGGCACTTAACCCTCAAATGTTTCACTTGAATCAGGTGAAAATGAGTACCTGGTAGGAAAGAGATGGCAATATATTATACACATTTTAATAATACCATGGTGAAAGCACGCACAGGTTTTCAACGGACATATCTCGCGATGCACGCTGGTATAAATAAATTACTATAAATAAATGTTCATTGCTGTGCCAGGTTGTCTATTCTGAATAACTGTTGAAGAATTGAATAGCCAGAATGACGAGACTAGCATCCCACCTCGACTAGATTTCTTGAGATGATCATTTAACCCTTTAACCGCCAAATTATTCAATCTGAATTTTCACCCACTTGAAGTTGTGTCTCGCTGACGCGATCCACAACTTCAAGTGAGTGAAAATTATTCAGATTTGACAAAGTGGAGGTCAACTGTTTTCAAATATTGCCGATTGATGTCACATTTTATATTTAACATGTTTAAAAGGTGGTACTTAATGTGCTAATAAAAAATGAACACCCCAATATATGCGGCACCGGCGGTTAAAGGGTTAAATGTGTCAGTGAGATGCAACGACAAGATATATTCGTGTTCACGTGATGTCTTTCCCAGATGTAGCACCTAACGTCTGGATGAATGGAACTATGCATCGATTGTGCGGAGATAGAACCAAAAGGAATCGATTTAATGTATCTCAGATCACTTGTGGATTAGGTATTTTTAATGTTACTATAAATGAACATTTGTGTAAATAAAATGTGACGAAACCTGCGACGTTTAAACTGTTTTAATATGTAGAGTAGCACTAATAAGACGTATATTTGTTTCCAATTATGATACCATTAAGTTCAGCAGGATGAGGGTAATATTAAACTCCAACAACAAATGGGAATTTCGATTTTTAAATTTACTTATATTTCAGTTGGTTATCGGATTGGAAAAAAATCTTGGCATTAAGATTTTTTATGAACGTTTTGACGTTGTTGGGCTACATTTTTTTATGAACGTTTTGGCATTGTTACATTAACCGTAGTGAATGATTCACGCTGATATCCCAGTCATGAAAATGTACAGGCACTATTTTTTCAGTGATACGACAACCAACCTCAACTAACCTGAAAATAGCATTGGAACCATTGTATAGTATATTTAGTCTCTATATCATGTAATGAATCTCGCCCTCTATAAACATGATAAACCTGTTTAATTCGCTTCAGATTTGCATTACATGTCAAATGGTCTAACTTCTCAAATACCTCATTTTCAGAGTAGTCGTCGCATGACTAGAAAATAGTATGGTTAACATTTCATGAAAATTAATGGAGAATTGACTGAGAAATCAGCGACAATAATTCACCTTGGTTAATAACATGAATCTGGATATATAATTTAAACAGGTCTCAACGTTTTTTTATTAATTTTGGCACAATATTGAACTAGCAATGTTTCAATGCTCGTGTTTGCTGCTTATGTACATCGAATAGGTCGTTTTCAGCCTTTTCGGTAAAGTATATCTTCTGCGGGGTGATGTAGGCAGGTTGTCACTGAAATGTTAGAATGTTAAACAGTAGGTTCGGATCTACGATTCTACCAATTACCCTTTCATTCACTAATCCACAGTTTAATTATCATACTGTCTCATCTAGGGCTTTCTCATTGCCGTACCTATTATTGAACAAAAAATACTTACCTATGCGACTATAATGGGACGATCCACTAGATTCCTTGAACTCAAATACCAAAAATTATGAAGACGGAAATGATTATTTTTTTAAGTTGAAGCCGCTACTGTTAAGTCTGGCGAGAACAGTTCGCTTTTATCATTAGAATAGACCGGTTTGAAGTGGCATGTTGTCAAGATGGATATTATCTGCTTCCGGACCATAAATCCACATATGGTGGCGTGCAGACCTCTCCATATCACATAAAACTGACTCAAGTACTGCAACATGTATCAGTGTGTATAGCAGCATAAGTTCAAAGCTGTCTCAAATATATTAAAAAAAAGAAAGGGTTCACCCCACCACAACCCCCATATATTTTAACTCATAAATAATTTGGTTTGTTGACCTTTATTCTTTGAAATACTATTCTAAATCTAAATAAAAAATGAATAAAAAATTATGTTTTTTCTCGTAAGCCTATATACATTCATGTACTTGCTCGACTTTTCCCTCTCTTTTTAAAAAAATATAATATTCTCTTTACTCGTACAAAGTACAATCATAAACATATACAAACTAAAAAAAAGCCTTCAATGCATACTACTGTCTGTTGATGTGTTATTGTTTATTATTTATTTGGGCCATCTGTTTTGTAAGAGAAGGTCAAAACATTTTGTGTAAATTAGATAACCTGTCGCTCACCTATGTTTGTTCGTCTAAGCTACATACATACGTGAAAATTATCACGTCCCCCATATTGTGATTGCTGGGCCTGTTATACATAGGGGAGTACATAGTCTGGTTGATATTTGAGATATTGTGCATAGCAACTGACCCATACAGAAATTGATATTTTAACATTTCGAATTCGATGTGTACCAAGCTTAACTATTCGATTTTGTTGTCCTTAGACCTCCTCCAACATCGAAAATAGAATCCATCCAATATTAGGATGGACTACATATTAGGGGTCATTTTCATGTCTATACCCATATTTTCGGGTATGAGGAATTCATTGATACCCATAAAAATGTTTATGTATCATATGTATTGTGGAATCTTTGAAATCAACAATAAAACTCATTTTTAAATCAAACAATTATTTTTATAGCGTTATTTATTCTGTGTTAAGGTAAACAATTCATTTTGGTAATTTCTAAATGATGGATGTTTCGTTGATAAACTTTAAATATCCAAACAAAAGGCCTAACAGCAATAGCGTAGAAACTGAATAACTTCTATAATATTTCATTGGTTTGCAAATGACCATTTTACAGCGCTCACAGAGGAAAAGTAGTACAAGGATAATCTGGCATCAACAAAAAAGTGAGTAGGAGAGGTTGACGTCCATTCGAAAAAAAATGGAAATACGCTTATTTGGTTGATACATGTTTTGTTGATCGATAGCGGAGAAACTGGAAAACTCCTACAAAGGACATTGTATTAAACGCAATATTGGTCTTTAAAAATCTGAGGATTTAGAGGAAGTGGGTGTGCAAAAAAACAGGGGAAATCATGGTCGTTGGTTGTTGTCCATTTTATCCAAAAATTATTTGACTTTTGATTTAATTTTATTTTGAAACTTTAAATTATGCATGAGCAAAAATAATAGGGAAACCTGTTCATTCACCACTGCGCATAAAAGATCTGCAGATTCCAACAAGAATCAGAGAGGAACATTTTTGTTTTATAGTATATGTTGGTATGTAATTCTGTGTCATGTTCATGTTGATTTTGAATGCATGTTTTTCCCACTAATATACAACCCATACATCAACAAAAAAACTGTTTCTATTTTCCGCCAAATGGCTGTCACCGATGGCAAAAATTGTCAATAATCGACATTAAAATTGGGGTTAAAATTGACCTCGAAGGTCACCTTGAATCACAAAAATACCATAAAATTACTTAGCAGTCAAAATCCCATGAAAATGAGGTATTACACATGTTCTTAGCTTAATTTGGTAAATATAAACTTTTGAATTACTTGAGGTCGACCTTTTGACATTGAAGATGACCTTGAATCATGGAAGTAATATAAGGAATGGATTTTCTAGTAAAAAATACACGAAAAAAAGTATTACACTTGTTCCTACCTTTGTCGAAAAATCCTATTTTACCTTTAACTTGACATTTGACCTTGGATTCTTCCCACTAGTCCCACCGCCATCTTAGATTTTTAACAATGCCAGAATGTTATTGTAAATAATGAGTTCCCCAACTCTTAGAATCATGGTTTTATTGTAAAAGTTTAAGCAACTTTCACCGATTTTTACGGCCGATGGCGCCCATCTTGGATTTTCGGATTTTTATGGGTCAGATTTTAGTAGACTTTTTTGGTCATTTACTATATCCAGTAGTATAGAAAACCGTTGAGAATTTTTTGGGGGTCAGGTGGTATATCGACCGGTCTACTATAGCGGCGGCCACAAAAGAAGGTCAATTGTTAAATACCATAGCTATGCAGATTTTGAAAAGGAATGTTTCAAAATCAGTTAAATAGCATAAGTTATTCCAAAACAAGGCTTTTCCCCGGCTGATACAGCTATTTAGAATTATAGAAAATATTTTGTGTACATTAGGTAGGATTGGGATACATCCGTATTCCCCAGTGGGAAATTCGCGAAATACATTGAGATAAAATATTTGGCAGTAGATGAGCCCAACTGTTGTTCCCGCGCTGCCAATGAGTGAGTGATTTAGTGTAGATTCAAGAGTGTTGATGCAAGTCCAATGTCACAAAAACACTGCCAACAATTTAGCGACTATTGGATGGATATTGAACACAGGCTGACCTGTTCAGAACTTCAATATGACTTTGCTAGAAGGTTGTACACATTTTACCCTTTCAGCGCGGGGATCAACTTTAAAAGGCAAAAATCTGACTGACGTCCAAAATCGATCCCCGCACCGAAAGAGTGGAAATATTTGTAATGGCCGTAGACCCATAACATAGGTACTCAAATGAAGCGGAAAGAGCTGAGGGGGGTGGGGCTTACTTATTTTAAGCCGGCGTGGGGGCGCGCGGAAGATATGACATTTTAATACATGTTTATATACCATAGAACTGAAATAAATTATTCATTACATATAGAGTCTGCCCGAAATTATCATGCAGAGTCTGCCCTCTACCTTTGGAAATCGAATGATGCCACCTAACTGCGATATTTATTACGATTTTAAATTGAAAAAAACTTATTTGGCCTACATGTTTTGATTACAAGTATTTCAGCGCTTTAAGGGTTAAAATAATTCCTCTGTATTTCAATCATGTTTATTGATTTATTACGCATTTTAATTTTATAAATCATGATCTTATAAAGCCTTCTGGGAGGTATTTATGTTCAAGGGAGCAACATTTATGTAGTATATATCTTTGACATGATAATTATTTGACAATATAATTGTATTGTTATCCCGAGGTTTCGTTTGTAGATTTGCTTCTCTTTATTAACCCTTTCACCGCCGGTGCCGTCCATATTCGTTGTTTACATTTTATATTAGCACATGACATATTAGCATTTATACCTGTTAAAGATGAAAAAATGACATTAATTTTATCAGCAAGATTGTAAAATTTGTGACCTCCATTTTGACAAATCTGAATAATTTTCACTCACTTGAAGTTGTGGATCGCGTCAGCGAGACACAACTCCAAGTGGGTGAAAATTCAAATTGAATAATTTGGCGGCTAAAGGGTTAAACAATCACATAGTTATGCATCATGCAGCAGAGACCTCATCAGTGGCAAGGAAATTCAAATCTCCAAATAAATAGAGGGGAAATATCTGGGGGTTAGAATGATCGATGATAATGTCCACATTGTGAAAAATACTTGGTATTCTCAACATTTTCCATCCGGTTTATTTTGACCTTTTTATACACAGATATACAATAGTACAGAGATTTGAAACTACTTCCCGCAGATGGGACAGTATATATTATTTTAAAACACAATTTACGTTCATATGATTATATTTTATAAAATAACACAAAACAAGATAAACACTAGCACTTATATATGTTTTCAAATAACTACAATAATACATCTTCCCTATGACAGGGCTGGGCTTGTCGAGGTCACAGATTTGCGTACTCGGGATGCAATGGCCTTGCTTTATCATGTTTATAATGATCACGAATAGGTATATTATATGTATTCACTTTTGTGTTTTTGGTTACAACCCTGATTATTTTTTCACTTAATTGTATAATCTTCGCTTTAACTACGTTCATGGATTTTCTTTTGTGTTTCTTCCCAAAATGGATACAGCCATTATATAACTTATAGGCCCTATTTCACTTAATTATCTAGCGTTTATTTCATTGTCCAATTATTCAACTATGTTAGATTCGTCTCAATTAAATTTATATAGTTTTTTGTTTGCTTATTTTTGGTGGCTTCCACGCCAGCGACAATTTAGTATTAGTGGAAATATCATGTTCTCTACCTTGTGCATAAATCATTTGTTATGTTTAAATTACTAACTTGTAGAAAACAAATAAATGAGTCTAAGTCTGAGCCAACACCTTCGCAAAATTGACTATTATGGGAAATACAAATTTCATAATCTTTAGTTTTCTCTTCGAACAGAACATAATCAAAAAAGTTTTTTTCTGATTATTGATAACGAAAACTATTCTCTCAAGCTTCATTATGTTCACAATTGCCGCATTCTGTCTGATTTTAAAGGTGGTCTATCACCCCTCATATGGTATGAATAATTATGTCCTTATATGGGGTGATTGGCTATCATGTGACCCTCTCAGAGGGTCACATGATAGCCAATCGCCCCATATATGGGGGTGATTGGCTATCATGTGACCTCGAGAGGGTCACATGATAGCCAATCATCCGATATAGGGAAACACTTGTGCCCTATCTTGTGGCAACTTTGAATTATTTGTCACAAATTTATTCATACTATATAAGGGGTGATAGATCACCTTTAAGGTGACACTACATGTTTTCTTGTAGCGCTACAGGAAGTACTAGGCATGTACAGTATGTTGTTATCTGAGTGCATGTTGATCGAGTCACACGGGGCGCTTTTCATACGTATTCTAAGTCCTCTAAGTAAATAATTATAGCACACGTCAATCATACGACCTCAGAGTATAATCAGATCAAGACATTTGAAAGAACATGTCAAAGCGTGTGAACCGAACCACAAAATGATGCACAAAATTATCACTCTAATTATTGGCTATTACTGACAGCAAATGTATTTTTATACCACAGAGATCGCTTCAAACGTTAAGAATATGTCGATAACAAGTCATAATTAATATCTGAATATAGAATTTAGTTGTAATGAATGGCTAAAAATCTGCAAATAATCTCGTTTTTTTCTAGCGAAGTGCAAGTCTTGAAGATGTCCTCAAATAACATAGACATCAAGGCACGTGTTTTTACTGATTTACGGTTTAATATTTTACTCATTTGAAGCTGGCACTTGCGGCAGCATTGCAAGGTACAAATGAATGAAAAAGATCATTACGTTTACATGCTGATTTCTTATGGATTAGAACTGCCGCATTGTTTAAGTTCTGATCACAGTGAGTTACCTTTAGCCCCAGTGGCTGAAACAGGTTTCAGCCACAGATTTACCGCATACAAAATCGTGGAACATTTCTTTGGACTTTCATATCGGAAAATATCGGGGAGAAATCAGGTCAAAAATTTTTTTTTTAGGATCAGTAACATTTCAGTTCCATGCTCACATGCTCAGCTCGGAGGTCGCACAGTCATTAAAAATGTTCGGACATTTTTCAGACCTTGGGGTCGGGATCGCTCTCAGTTACCGCCATGTTGGATTTTTCGGGTAAAGCAAATACATCCATCCACGGCCTCGGAAAGGACGACACGGCAAAGTTACCTTCAGCCATTTTTTGCTGTGATAAACCACTGGAGCACAGTCGCCATTACCGCAGCTGGGTCGTTATGATGCACTGAACCATACTATTTAAATTTCGGCGGACCCCAACCCTGTGGATCTTGACCATGTTCCGCATAAGGGTGGGCCCACAATGTTTACTCAGCAAATCATGACCACTACACGGTTAATGTGATGTTATTATGGTTGCACGAGAAAATTTAGTGGCAATCATTTCCTATTAGGTGACATTCATTAACCCTTTCAAGCTTGAATTTACCATTGTCATCTTCATCCACTACAAGCCGCGAATTGCTGTCGCAATTCTCGACTTGTATTGGATGAAGATGATTTGATGTGGGTGAAAAAGTAAAAAAAAATTGCCAGTTTCCTGAAAAATTTCGTTCTAAAACCCTTTGTTGTAGGACAATCAGGTCTGTTTTCAGGGATGTAAAATGATGCTTTAATGCATCGCGAGGGCTTAAAGGGTTAAGGAAGCCCGGTGTGGCCTGGATTTTCTGAGCTGCTTTATGCTGGCACAGATTTCTGAGAACGATCTGCAATGAGACGGGATATCCTATTAATTTTAATCTGTAGAAATCAGCTAGAGTTATTGATGGTTCTGATCACAACCAGTCAGTGCTGGTGTTTATTTCATTTGTCAATTTTTAGAATCCACTGAACTTATAACCATGCATGATGTATAATAATAGATTTCAATTTGACCTATACTATAAACGTTTATTTTTCTACAGAAATTATTATTTTGCATTGAATGATCATCACAACTATCTTTCCAATGATCAATACAATACTTCAGGTACGAGGGGGTGGAGCATTATACGCGATGACATATCATCATCAGATTCTATGATATGATCTGCGCAACTTAAAAATCAATAAGTTATTTTTACTCAGCACTCGGCAGCTGTGGTATATCTGTGTGACTGGCTGACAAGGGGGACATTTTCTGATGTTGTTGAAGTCTGTGTACAAAAAAATAAATTTATGTATGAAGATAAACGTTCGGGAAAAAGGAAATGTGAGTTAAGGAAAGTGAGAGAAAAGTCAAAGAAATTTTTGAGGTAATTCGTTGTCTGTTCGTCATTAATAAATGTTGTAGGCCTATTTGTAAAAGACAGGCGAGCGCCTAGACATCCAAGATAATTATATAAATACTGAAATAGTGTAGCCCATAAGATAGTAACCCATGAGAAAACGACATATTTTGAAACCGGGTTAAAATAGATGGATAGGTGAATAAATGAATGGATTGATGAATGAACGGATTGATTGAACGATCTTGCATCAAAACTAAGATGGCTGCCAATGTCCACATTATCATTTTCCATTTTTGCTCGCAAAAATGCCTAGTAATAATTATTATATTCTAAAATAATAGGTCCATAATTGAATTAAATACTCTATTTTAGACTATTAAATGAGTACCGGGTAGGACAGATGGCAATGTGTATGATAACTTAAATGCGCCGAAATGGCTGCAGGACTGAATGATCCCAGTAGTGTTAAAATGAACAGGTCCAGTGACCAGAAGGTAAAATGCAAAGTCGACTGACTAACTATAAACCTGCACCTTTACCTTTGTTTCAATAGTAGAAACATATAAATTGGGTTTTAAAGGATTAACCCAATGTCTAATTTTAGGAATGGCTGTTAGTATCAATAAAACATCATATCAGCCTTTGTGACAACAATTAGCATTACTCTTCACTTTAAAGGCTTTCACTTCTTTCATGACAATGTTTAAAAGACCTTAACTTTGGTTTGATAATCTCTGACGGTTCGGATCAAATAAATATTTTTTTTTAAATGCGCGATGCGAATGTTATTTATTATCGAATATTTGCTCCCGGACATAGATGAGCTAGTATAGTTCTAAAACCACTAGACCCACCACACACGTCTTTTCAAAAAACCATAACCACACACGAAACCCGGATGATGTTGGTCATATGTCCTTGGAATAGGGGGATCTACATGTAGGCCCCTACTAGATGTGTTTTTTTTATATCACCGGAAATGCATAATACATGCATTTCTCCTGCGCATACTTCAATTCATTACATTTATTTACATACATATTTAATTATTTTCAGTTTGTATATAATTAAGCAAAAACGTTTAATAGAAAACATACTCACATGTAAATTGTATGATTTACAAATAATTTTAGAAAATTATTATAAAATTATTTCTAAATTTCAATCAACTCGGTAAGCCTGGCATCTTACAGTGATTCATTCGTTAATCTATGTCCCGTTCAATTGTTTGCTCCTAATGCAATGTCCAGCTGTTTCTGCCAGACAGAACATTTTTACAAATGTACTTTGCATGACGTCACAAAAAAACCAGTTATCTTGGGCTCCGCCTCATACCGTCGATGTACATAATTTAGGAAGTAACGTTAGTCTGGAATGGAATGGAATGAGTTGACCCATTCAGTGCGGGCAGCGTCTCAAAATCTGTTGCAAGGGTTAAATGAACTCCTTGGGATGAGAATTTTCAATTGTGTCAATTTTGTAAATTTACTTCATATGTAGCTATATATCCTACTTAGATACAAAAACATAAACAAAAAACATTTTTAAAACACTGGAAACGACTAAACTAATTTTATTTCCAAGTCGTATATTGTCATGTAAACAAAACTGCCCTATATACCTACCATCTCAGACGGCATGATCAAAGTAGCCACCTGGTTGCATCAATATAGGCCACCCTTAATTGGTGATAGGGGAGGTTCCCCCACAGCACCGATGGTCGGTTCAACGCTGGGGCGACGGCATCAACGTGTGGCCCAATGCTGTGCTAACATGCAACCATCCTTTAGGTCAATACACTGTATGGTTGGGTTATTCTTGGATTATTATAAATGCCGATAATTCACTCCTCGCCATGAAAAATCCATCGCCATCCATTTAAACCTGGCATTGATCATGTAGGCCTACTGACGAATATTAAATGAATTAAAAAATATCCTTATACGTTTAAAAACTAAAGGAGTTAAAATCAACACTTAAGGCTTAAGATCATTGTCGACAATGTAGGGTTAGTCATAATCTGACGTTGAGCGCAGAGACTGTAAAGAGACTGTAAATATTTAACAAAGGTCTGAAGGCCATGAGAGCGTACGTACAGCGCTGCGCAAATTTGACAAAGACATGTACATATTCTGGTCGGGCGGGCATGTAAGGTGTGAAGTTTAGGAACACACAGGACAGCTATCACAGACACAAGATTATACGGTTAGTTAAAATACTATTCTGCAAAGCCAACAGGCAATAATTGCATTCTTTAAAATTAAAAAGTTACCGCCTTTTGGCTTTACACAACAGTATAATAATATTATAAGACCAATTGAGGCTTAGCGGGGCATTAAATAATATCGGTATTCACAGATAAAACTGCTAGAGCTAGTTTCAGGATTTATCGTGGAATAGATTCAACTGATCTACATTGCTAGAAGAAAATATATATGCGCGCTAACCAACAAACACGATAGTCCAGTCAATGTAGTGACAGACCCGGCACAAATTGCATCAAAAAAAAAATTTCATTTTAAAAATGCCCCGAAATGCCTCTTTGGGAAATATGTCAAATTTGCATCAATGCAATATGGCCTCTAAATTTCTAAAAGGCTAGGGATTTGTTGATATAGCGGATTCGAAGCGCACTATTTTATGATTTCAAAGTCTGATATGACTAGGTGGACATTTAGGGCCGTATGCATGAAGCTAGTTTAAATTTTGGTGGTTTAACCGAGACCATCGTTCTTGATAAACGATCGTTTTCGGAAAACATCGGTCTAAACCTTGTCGTATGCACGAATCTAGTTTAGGAGTGGTTTTAACGATGTTTTAACTGCCTCTGGCCGTTCCTAGGGAGTTTTGTACGCGCATTTGACAATATACTGACATCTGGTGAGCTTTTTGTACACGCAACACGTGGCCTCTTACTGCCGTAATCATGATTAAAAGACGTGATACAACCTGATACAGTAGAAATACATGTTCATCAACCTGACCATAAGCCTGATAAGGATGGGTATGTCTTCATAATTAATTAATATTGTAATAAACAAACAGATATCACATAATTTAAATAAAATTACATCATGGTTGGTGTATCGTATAACGGTATTAAATTGAATATACTCAACGTTGGTGTATCGTATAACGGTATTAAATTAAATATATTCAACGTGTGACCAACGTAGTAGATGTTGGCCCCGCAATAAGCCGCATAACAGAGCACCATAATCCGCGTTAGGTAGATATATTACAACTCCTTCTCATTGCGTGTCTACGGGGGGGGGGGGTGTAGATCAGTGTAAATGAGAAACGGGTATTAGCAGAACGTAAAAAAACATTCTAGTGAGCCTATTTGAAGTGCAAAATAATGCGCTAAATGATGGAATCAATAACTTATGAATGTTATGGTAAAGTATTTATCAATTACTGATTAAGGTGGTGTTATACTCCTATTTTGCTGAAAGGGAGTTTATGAAATATAGATCACAATCAATAGGGCCTACTTTTACGCCTACCTGCTTAAAGGCAGCTGGGTCAAACTGAACATTACAAAGTTGATTTTCACAGACATGTTTCGCAATTCTGCGCATGTCAACGATAACTCGTAACTAGTAATCATGAGGCTTGAAAAGGTAAATCGCCATAACCTATTATATGTCATTATCTATTTGTATATTATAATATATATGCGTAGGTCTTACCTCAATACATTGTTTTCTCAATGGTAAAGGTGGTGACAACTCCGTATAGGCTACTGGTTCATCACGTCCAGATCGACTGTGTCTCGCAACACGAGAGGCACATTACGTAGGCCTACACTTTTCCTCCCATGTTACTCATTGATATTTATTTAGAAAAAAAAACTACCGCTATAATGTTTTACCATTTTAAGATAATCTTCATCTTGATAGGGCTACACAACATAAAATATGCTCATTCTTTTCGATCATATAACATGATTAGCTTTAAAAAATTTAATTGAAAAGAACGCATTCTATGATAGATGTAGGCCTGTTAAGTTGACAATCATTTCTCTTTAAAAATCCGATAATAAAACTGGTAATGTTCTGATTTATGTAGTCAGTGTCACAGTAGTATAACCCTTATTTTAAAATATAATTTTGCCCTATTTTCGTTACGTATCAATTGGATTTTTTTTTTCGTTACGTTCAATTTGAATGCAATTGAATACTAGTATTTTAGTGATTATTATACATGCGCAGAAAATATAATTGCTACCGGTACTTGTTCGCTGCCCCTACACCATACACATAGGCCCCTACTATTTATAGAAGGATGTGGCGCAATGGTGCACAATGTGGTGCTTTACAATTGCCGCTACCTGTCGCTTGGGTGCAAACCTCGCTTGGTGAAGATTTTTTTTACAAAACTGTCATGATTCTCCCCTCTCAACGTTGTAATATTGCTTCTATGTTAGCGTCCTCTGGTTTAAATGATTACCTGTTACCTGGGTACGAGAGAGATGGCAATGTGTATGATAAGTTCAATGCGCCGAAATGGCTGCAGGTCTGTACTAGGCTGTCCGTGGGGTTGAAACGGCACACTAATAATTTGGTTCAGTGGCAAAGGAGTGAATGTAAAAATAATCAAATGATTGGTCTTCAGATAAACTTTTTCACTATATTCGACTTGTAAAAGACCTTCCAGGGCCATTTATTCCGAAAATACCCGGCTTATCTGTAGCAGTTGACAGTCATTTACGTTATTTTAAAATGCTAAATATGCTAATTTTATTATATAAGCCTCCCTTCGCACTGAAAATGATTTTATGTTTGCATTGGGGCTCTATTTCTGCTGTAATTATTAGATGCATACGAGATAAACCGCTGTTAAACTACCCCTTTTGGACTAAACCACCTTCTTGCATACCAAATCACATAAACCAATGGTTTAGACCACGTTCGTGCATACCGCTTTAAACATCGTTTAAACTACCTTCGTGCATACCAAACCTGTTAAAACATCGATTTAAACAGCTTCTTACATACGGCCCTTAGTCATTTATTTTGATAGTTGGCTGTTTATAAGACGTGATTTATGTATTATATCACCTCCTATGCCAATTCTATCATAGAGGTGTAAAAAATCCAGGAAATCCTCATTATATCGTCAAAAGAGGTTATGTTTTGGTCGTTTTGGCTTGTTTGTACTTCCATCAGCAGGATTGCTTACAAAGTAATAAACTGGTTCGCATGCATGAAACTTTTATCAGAGGTGTATCTCGAACCAAGAAACAATCTAATACATTTTCGGGATGATCCGGATTACGATCCGGATCCAGGATCCGGATTGCTATGGCTTTTGCCTATGAACGAAGTGTATCAGAAGACAGATTTTTCCAACTGTATATCAGATCAAGTTGGTCAGTATGAGGCACATATTATTCACCAAAACACCACTACCATAGCTAGTTGTAAGTGTGAAACACATTCCGAGGTATAGGCAAGATAGTCGTTATCATACAAGGAACCAACATAACTTCTCTGCATCTCTTGGTGCCCATTGGAAAGCCTCATGTGGCTCCAAAGAAGACCTGGATTTCTAGTTTAATGGAAATGGCGCAGAAAGGCAATCTTCAATATTGTATACATCTCACTATGATTCATATGAATCCGAGAAGCTTAAGCTAAATGTGTCCTCCAATGCCAATAAATATACTTTTTATAACCTTCGACCAATCGCTATGGTGGAAAGCACTTCAGATGCAGAAATTCTTGTGAATATCATACATATATAGGACTCTTTTTATTTGATGCTTCATTTAATGCCAACCATGGGAGGCCTTAATGTCCAATATTGTACATGTAGACCTTTATGAAAAGAACCAGAAATGGGTCACAACTTGAGAACGAAATCATGATAAAATTACACCAGAAGTATAAACCTGAGGGTACCATGTCATTCATCGAAGCAAGCATTTTTGGGTGCGCTGGTCCTTTACTAGATTTATCCACTGAGGAAATCCTTATGAAGTCAGTAAGTCCACTGTAGGCTTAACAAGAGAAACAGGTAGATATTATAGGTTCAACTACTTGCGTGGCTGATGTCACGCCATATATGCCTTGAAATCAAAAAAAATATTAATACACATCCGTTGAATAAAATACGAATAACAAATGATGAAACACTACAAGGATTATTACTTATGTTAATTTATAATCGATAAACGCACCATTGTTATCACATTAAATGTGCTCTTATCAAACGTGAATAATAATATCTAGCGCAAAAGATAAATTTCACACTATCAATGCATAGCTTTGTGTACTAGCTTGGTAATAAGACATAAAATCACTTCAGGGCTGGCTTTATTTTATCCTTGCCACTAAGAACGTAGGTTTAGAAAATTTTGAAAGCAATTTATCTAAAATATGGACCGATATATTGACAAATAATTTTATTCTGTTTTTTTTTCTGTAATGGCCGCCATTTAGACATCAAAAACCTCTAAGAAATCATTTGACAGTATAATGAGGTTAGAATTGTATCCCTTGATCCAAAATACCTTAATCTAGTCACTAAGATCGCTTAGATATGATATCTAGAAGCTAAAATATTTAAATTTTGGGTTCAGCTGGCGGCCATTTTGAATTATGGCGGCCATACGCTCAGGTTTCCCAGCACTCCTTAAATGGGGAAATGCAAATAACCCTATATATGATTCTAACCATCCGTCTGTTCTTTTTCAATATACAAAATAAAAAAGATATTTGAATCTGCTTGCTTTTCTGTTATTTTAACCCAGAATAACCTCTTGCCCCACTCTCCCATGAGCGATCTAGAGAGAAATTGACCGCGTTTTTTAAAACAGCCTTGTTACAGCCAGCGCAAGAACTTCCTGTCAGATCTATCTTTCATAATTTCGATGCTTTTGCTACAACAAAACATCACAGAATCGATTTAAATTGGTATCAAAATGATATATCCGTAATATTCACCACTGGGGCTGCTGCAAAGAGCCACAAATATTAAAAATGAACTAACTTTCTTACTTTTTTAAACTTTATAATGATATGCACGAATGAATTTGTGTGGTGAGACCTTGTGTATGAGATCTAACTCTCTGAAATTTAATATATATTATCAGGCATTCAAATAATCATTTTATCCGAAAAAGGTCAAATTGTGCACTTTTTTATAAAACGTAAAGGTGGGATATTGTTACAGCCAGCGCAAGAACTTCCTGTTAGATCTATCTTTCATAATTTCGATGCTTTTGCTCCAACAAAACATCACAGAATCGATTTAAATTGGTATCAAAATGATATATCCGTAATATTCACCACTGGGGCTGCTGCAAAGAGCCACAATTATTAAAAATGAACTAACTTTCTTACTTTTTTAAACTTTATAATGATATGCACGAATGAATTTGTGTGGTGAGACCTTGTGTATGAGATCTAACACTCTGAAATTAAATATATATCATCAAGCATTCAAATAATCATTTTATCCAAAAAAGGTCAAATTGTGCACTTTTTGATAAAACGTAAAGGTGGAATATTTATTTCAATGGTCACGTGACCTATGACATTCCAATGACCCCCAAATAATAGTGTCGTCAAAATTGCATTATGGGAACTCAAAACCTAAAAAAAGCTAAAAAAACACATTTATAGGATTGCCGGGCTGTATTGATAGTCGATTTGGCCTACTTTTTTTGGCGGCTATTTTGGAAATAAGCAAATTAGCTAAATAAATCTACAAAATCTCGAATGGTATCTGGCAGATTTGAAATCTACGGGAAAAAAAACAATAGAAACCGTTGAGAAAAGTTTGGCAGACACGTTTATTAGATTGCTTGGGATATATCCCTGTTTCTGAAGTCACTGAAGCTCTGAGATACGTAGGCCTACTGCTATGCATAAATAGGCTGGTATAATTTAAGACACGATATCGTATTGAGAAACCCACGCAAAATTAATTTTGAAGTCGACAAAATCCGTCTACTCTAAAATTTATCTGGTTTTGCCTAAGTGGATGATTGAGTTCATAACAAAGCAGCATGGGTAACGAAAAATGTATGTGACCCAAGCGTTTTAAATAACCAAGCTCATAAAAAGAGTACATGGACGGCATACAGTAACAGAGTGACATGGCCAATGGATAGAGTATAATGGGTGGGACTTAGGAATCTCAATACAGATGTTTTTAGTGGGCGTTAGCCTCACATGTGCCGCAGCATCAATATAATATTCAAAAAGTGAATGGGCACGTTTTTTTTAACTATTATACAGGTTTATTCTATGCCGCGTGTAGATAGTTAATATTCGCTCTGTAGCCTACGCGTCATGAACATACGAGCTGGGAGGTGTGTAGGTTACCTGTTGTAGTCATAGTGTTGTATTAAGTAGGCCTGTACTGTGTGATGTACACAGTTGGTACATTTAATATTTCTCTTTGTGACACCTCGCGAAACACTTCCCATCCGACTTTTAGTATTGATGATCAGGTACGACCGCGTATGCGCATGCTCTGTTTTATCAGATGCTTACATTTGTGTTTCTGATTAAATTACTTTTTAAAGAACAAAGGGTGACTTCTTCGTCCAATAAAACGGGTGCTAGGTGACGACACTAATATTTGCATCAAGGCGATTTTTAGAAATCACTACAAAGGTTTTTGAAGCTGGCAAGGGAGGGAGAATTGCGTGAGTTGGGGAAGGGTGAATTTCACATTTTTGGGGCTTTAAAAGAAGAGTTTAGGCCGATATATCGGACATCCTGCATGAAGGAAACAATGTGTGCTTATTAAATTTTCTCAAAATTATAACTTCTCTGCAATTTTTTTAACCCTTCAGCCGCCAAATTATTCAATCTAAATTTTCACCCACTTGAAATTGTATCTCGCTGACGCGATCCACAACTTCAAGTGAGTGAAAATTATTCAGATTTGACAAAATGGAGGTAAAATGTTTTCAAATATTGCTGATTGATGTCATATTTTATCTTTAACATGTTTAAAAGGTGGTACTTGATGTGCTAATAAAAAATGAAAACCCGAATATATGCGACACCGGCGGTTAAAGGGTTAATTCGCCAGAGGTCTGAAAAAATACAGAAAAGTATATGGTGTGATGATTTCATCATCACCTCCCTGGATTTTGGCTTATTTAGGCTTATTTGACTTATGTAGAGATCAGAGTTATTTTTGTTTACTCTCGGTCTGGGATGAAGCTTCAGGTTGTTTTGAGCAATACATTTTTTAATTCGGTAAATCTATTGAAAACTGTTGCCTTGGGAGCCCATTTATATCATGAAAATCAGCTTGATTTCGCTAAATGCTGCAATGCAAGCGCCTATTCAACTATGTCACACAAAGTAAACATGGTTACATTGTAATTCAAAGTGCTGTGGCACATTAGATATTGTATTATAGGTAAAATCCAAAATGGCTCAAGGTCAAACAATAAATTGGTACCATTTTAACAGAATGAACGCAGATCCATGATTTAGTTATATAATTTTCAGATATGCCCAAATATAGTGATGAGAAATCCAAGATGTTCATAATTTGGACAAGATCAAACAATAAATTGATATAATTTTCAGCGGAAAGGAAGCAGATTCATGAATACGGTTTTCGTGCATTTCGTGCATGGCATCGTGACGCAGCCAGAAAATTAATTGTCTTGGACATTGTAGTGTGACCAAAATCCAAGGCGGTGGCCACTATGCTGAGAAAATGGATGATATGGCGAGGTGATCATGCTTAAACAATAAATGCACATTACAATTGACAAAGTGGTGGTAGTTGATCACCTGGGGTGGTCCGCATGGAAGCGACTTTTTTACAAAGCCTTTTTCTAGTCTCCATTGAGTCTATTATTAAAGGTACCCGCATTGAACAAAATGTATGTTTTATTTGTGCTACTCTACATTATAAAACAGTCTGAACCCCAATTTTCTTTTTTTAAACATGTTTAAACTCAGTTTGTTTTATATTTATATATTTATATATTTATATTTCTCTCTAAATGTGAATAACAGTTGTGTAAATAGGGCGTTTCTGTGTTGTACGTCACAGGTTTCGTGACATAATATTCACACAAATGTTCATTTATGGTAACATTGGAAGTAACAGTTTATATTTGCACACCAATTTTTAGACACATATTATTTTTTCCTATGATAAAAGTCTCACAATGTAAGGTCGAATTTAGCTTTTTATATATGGGACAGAATACAATTGATTAAATTCTGTATATTAAAATAGGCATAGTTTTATATAACAATTTGGACAATGCAGAATCTGGAGTGTTTAAAATGTCACTGTGATCTGGGTGCAATAGCTACACCCCATTCACCAATCGGACATATATTTTGTCATTTTGTGCTTTTTATCCCCACCCACGAATATATTGACAAACCCCTCACTATTTTTCAGTTTTAGTATATTTTTTGTGAAACTCTTAGTCCATCTTACGTCGTATAAAAGCCGCTGTGAGAAGGCTCGTGGGGCTCAAAGTGTAATGGACGCCTTTATGCACAGCTGGACCAACCCTAAGAAGTTTGTTCTGAGATAAATGCAGTTGAAGTTTATGGTCTTCTGTAAATTTAAGGAAGCGAATAAGGAAAATATTGAGTTAATCCAACGCACGACATTCACGTTCTCTATCCATGCAAAATATCCATATCTTTGGATACCTCAGGTATCGAGCCTCGCTGCCTCATATATACTGTGGTCCAGATGTGCATAAATAAGAATGACCATTTTGAATTATGCACAACTGGACCAACCCACATGTATTGTAAATTAAACAAATACAAATATATGTGGGAAATTTACAATAATAAGCACATTACATACTCTCTACATAGTCTGTATATCTATTCTGAAATGTATATACTAAAAATACGTGTACCCTTTTATAATCACGGGGACTGCGAGGATGATTGGGAAAACAAAGGTGTGGTTTGGTCCAGTTGTGCATAAATCAATTTTAAGATTTTGATTTATGCACAAGTGGACCAAGCCGCATTTATTGTCAATTTAACAAATGTTTAGAAAAATAGAATAATGAGCCCATTATATATTCTCTAAATCTTCTGTAGATCTAACTGTGGAACGTCTTCAGTAAAATACGTGTACCTTTTTTTAGCTTAGGTGAAATCACGACCACTGTGAGGCCGATTAAAGAAATATGTGTGGGTTGGTCCAGTTGTGCATAAATCAATCCTTACATATGCTGTTTTTTCGCGCCACCAGGTGGCGTGCTGGGTGTGATTTGGACATCCAGTTAATTTTTAAATAAAGGATATGCATGATGTTTATCACTTACCTTATTAAGGTAACTTATTTTTTATTTTTTGGGGGTTGGCTCAGTTGTGCATAAAGGCGTCCAGTTATTGAGCCACACGTGTGAAGGGGAATAGAAGCAATGGTCGGTGCCCCATCCACAAGATAGCGACTGTTATGTTCAGGCCTACTTACGGTGTTGCGTCATGATGATTATGCCTACTAGTCGCGAAGGATGGTGACAATTTAATGGCAAAAAAATAACCCCAAACATTATTTTTCGCGAAACGGTCCGAAATCATTTTTTCATACCCGCGAAATTTATATTAAAGTATCCCAAATATAAAATACAACATATAGCATTTTTGATGTATATTAATTAAACAGAAAATGTTATGTAGATGGTTTGCAGGGCGTAAACTTGCAGTTGCAGGGCGTTCAGTCAATCATGTATGTAGTAGGTGCTAAGCAATTGATCGATCCAGCACCGGATGTTTATCTAACAGTAATGATGCTAATCGTTCAATTAACAAGTGTAATATTTTTTATTTATTTAATTAGTTTAGAAAACATCAGTATCAGTATATAATATGGTTACTAATGACATATAACATTCATACTGACAATCGTATTTGCCAATATAAATAAAATATATATATTTTTTCTGTATTGACATTAAGAATTGATTAACACGTTGTAGTTTTATTTCGCGGTGATTTAAGTACATGTAAGTGAAATTGCTGGGCAATTGAACAACAAACTTTATATGTTGGACTACTTGTAATATTGTTTATCTTAACATTGATAAATATTAATGTATACAGGGTATTATATATATAAACATTTTCCGCGGCTAAGAAACTGTAACACTCACTACAGCGTTTTACTATGTCATGTATATTGTATTTCGCGTTTACGTAGGTTCATAAGATGTACGAAGACATAATTAGGGCCTACTTGAATTTTTCAAACATTACATTTATACACAAAATAATCATGTTGAACGTCGCCAAACTGGTTAGACTTGGATGGGGCGAGCTGGTATAAGTGTGGGGCGAGATGGTATAAAGTAGGGACGAGTTGATAGTCCAGGAACATTAGGTTTTGAGGTGGAATAAATTCGTAACAATCTGATTTTTTCAGGAACTACTCAGAATACAGTCCTGAAAAACATACTAAAAGTCCCCAAGAATCCCAGCTCGGGAAAGTATCAAAATTCAAGATGGCCGCCAAAATCTAGTTTCAAATAAGCGAAATGGACCTAATACAATATTTTTTTCATTTGCACCGTGTCATTGGTGGACAGAGGACACCAAATAACTTATATACACTCAGATTCATTTACTTGATCAAATAAAAACATTTACATACTTTGATTAATAGTATAGCAATGATCAGGAGACCTCCACTAAAACCGTAGGTCGCTATCGTGGAGGCCACCTTAGAAGAAAAACAATAATTGAATATGTATGAATAATAATAATAATAATAAGATGAATAATAATAATAATAAAAGCAATAGAGAATTATACATTTATACACATACCCAGCGAATACGAGGCGCCGACACAACGTTGGATAAATGTTAGGCCGACATCGTAGACGGCGGGCCAACACTGAACCAACATCGGGCCAACGCCCCGTGCACGCAGGATAAAAAACTATATAACATTATACGTCTTGTACACATACATAACAGTCAGGGATATTACATTCTAAATTATAAAAAGTTAATAAAAAGTTTTTGGCGTACATTGAAATACCTTCGATACTATGGGTGGTCAATTTTTCTTTGATATTTAATGCACAGTTGTTTATGGTTTCTGGTATAGAAAAAAGTAATGACTGTTTTGCAAACTCGTGTTTAATGCGACATTTGTATAGATCTTGATTCCTGGTGTTATGTGTGTGATTATTTGGTTTAATAGAAAGATTTTGAAAGTACAGAGGTAGGTTATTTTTTAGATATTTGTAATAGAATTTCAGCTGTTTTATTTTGAATATGTCTTCAGTTTTTAAGAGGCGCAAGTTTTTAAGAATTGGATCACAGTGTACAAATATTTTGCTAAACGTTATGATTCGCAGACATTTTTTGGGGAGTTTTGTGATTCGAAATGGATTATGTCCCCAAACTAGCAAAGAATAATTTATATGTGGCAATACAAGGGAGTTGTAGAGTAAAAGTAGAACATCTATTGGTACAGTGTGTCTTAGTCTTGTCAATATCCCAATTACTCTTGATATTTTTAATGATATGTGATCTATATGGTTGTTCCAATTTAAATGTTTATTGATTATTAATCCGAGAATTGAAATTATTGACACAATCGATTTCGTTTCCATCTATTATTATTTCTGGTTCTATAATTTTTTTCTGTGGCTGATGAAATAATATGCATTCTGATTTAGGTACATTTAGAGATAATTTGTTAACTTTGAACCAGATTGATATTTTACATAATTCTCTGTTTATTAAATTATTATTTATGCCTTTCTTTGTTAATAAAGTTGTATCATCGGCAAAGAGAATAAACTGGAACAATTTACTTGAATTGTGGAGATCGTTCACATATATCAGAAACAATAATGGACCGAGTATTGAACCCTGTGGTACACCAGTAGAAATTTTTTGATGGTCTGAATTAACATTATCAAAGTTTACATATTGCGTTCTATTTTCTAAGTAATTTTTTATCAATCCAGTCGAGTTTTTAGATAATCCGTAGTGTTTTAATTTATGTAGTAAAATATTGTGGTTCAGAGTGTCAAAAGCTTTTGATAAGTCCAAGAATATGCCAATAGGAGTATCACCGTTATCCATAAAGGATAAAATTCTGTCTACAAGTTCTAAAGATGCCATTTCAGTGGAATGGCCTTTACGGAAGCCATATTGACCCTTAAAGAAGAGGTTTGAGTTTTCAAAATAAGCATATAATTGTTGGTATATAACTTTTTCAAATATCTTTGAAAGAGATGGGAGAAGAGAAATAGGTCTATAATTAGTCAATAGGGTGGGATCCCCTTTTTTAAAAAAAGGGTAACATTCGCAACTTTAAGTTTGTCTGGGAAAACACCAGTTTCCAACATTTGATTAATAATAATGGTTATTGGTTTAATCAAAATATTGATTATGGATTTCAGAATAATGTTAGATATTCCGTCTATTCCACAACTTGTTTTATTGTCCAATTTATCAGCTATTTTTCTAATATCATTTTCATCAACAGCTGTGAAATTAAAATTTTCATCTCGTTTGTCCGACAAAAAGTGACTAATTTTTTTATTAGAAGGAACATTTATTTCTCTTTCTAATTTTGATCCAATATTGACAAAAAAATTATTTATGTTATTAGCTATACTTTTTTTACCTGTAATAATATTACCATCTTTTTTGAAGAAATCAGGAATGTTTTTTTTACCCTTTTTACATAATAATTGGTTAATAGTTGACCAGCTCTGTTTTATGTCTCCTTTACATTTTTGTAAATTGGATAAGTAATAATGCTTTTTAGCTAGCCTTATTGACGATTTCAATATTTTATTGTAATTTTGAAGATTTGTTTTGAGGGTAGTATAATGTAGTGAATTTGTAGGAGTTACTCTCAACAACTTATATAGCCTGTTTTTAAAATTAATAGATTTAATTATGCTTCGGGTGATCCAGGGCGTTTTCTTGTGCTTCTGCTTATTAAATTGTATTGTTTTATTTGGAAGCTGTTTTTCTTTTATTTTAATTAAAATATCTTGTAACTTTGTATAGTTATCATTAGGATTACCGCCCAAGCTAATATCAATTTTATCTATCAGGTCACATGATTCAAGTTCATTGCCAAAATTAATGAGAGCTTCCGGGGAATGTTTGCTTATAGTTATAAACTTAGGGGGCGAATCGTGTAGAGGTTTTAAATCGAATAATGTGAAATATGGTTGGTGGTCCGAAAATTTATCTATAAGAATTCCAGGTGAAGATTTCAGAGATATTTCCGAAACTTTCCAGAAAAAGTTATCAATTAGGGTACCTGTTCTGTCAGTGAATCTAGTGGGTAAAGTAATTTCTGGAAAAAAAAACCACGTGCAGTTATTGTATTAAAAAAATTAGAAGCAGTATCTTTGTTTTTTATATTTAATAGATTTATGTTGAAATCACCGGCTAAAATGACTTCAGCATTTAGGCTCTCTAAATAAAGAAGTATTGGAGATAGTTCGTCAATAAATTGCTTATGATCAGCTACATTTTCTTTGGGACGCCGGCAAAAATTACCAAGGATAACTTTTTTGGATAGAGCAGGACTTGATATCTCAATTACTTGAGATTCCCATAAAGTTGAAGGTTCAGGTATATCAATAGTTTTATAAGTAAAGTTTTCATTCAAATATATAATAAGTCCTTCTTTCTGGCTACACGTTTTACCTTTAGAAATACAATTATAACCATTTAAGTTGAAAAGTGAACTTTCATCATCCTCACTTAACCAGGTTTCTTGAACACATATTGCACTTATAGGGGGATGACAGGTTAAAGATAACTCATTAAGAAAAATATCAATTTGGTCAAATTTTGACCGAATACTGGCTGTATTAAAACTTAGAACAGTAAATGAATTTACTTTGTCCTTCAAAAAAGAAGAAAATGATTTAGTATCATAGTAGGAAGAGTGTTTAAGAGAACTTGACAAATCTTCACCCTCTACCATATCAGTAGAAGGTGAATATTTGTTGTTTAAAATGTTATTCAGCGAATTTTTATCAAGTCCGCCGATTGTTTCTAATATGTCATTATCATGATTATCCATAATATAACCGGTATGAAAAATACAAAAGAATATTGTTAAAAATACATATGTAGCAAGATATTAATAAATACACCATTTGACGCGTGGCAACATATTTTGAAAGAGAACAATTTAACCCTGCCATAGACAATAAAACCTGCAATATACAATATATAAGATAATGGATAAGAATATGCGCTCCTTGGAGCTTGTAGTAAATGAAAATGAAATAAATCGGGCTTTAGGCCACCTGCACATTGTGCACATATAGGCTAAACTGGGCCAGGAGAACCTCCTGAGGATGGTGAGATGACACTGCCCTCCAGACACAGGATTCGAAATTCGAGCCCTGGCGGTCTGAGGCCGAGCACGCTACCTCTCGGTCACGGAAGCTCCCCACAATACTGACTTTCACACGTGGATGGGGTGGAAACATTTTTGTTTCTCTCAAACAGCCGAGACCGGGAACCGAACCCCGAACTATGGCGTGAAGGGCAGCGGTGCTAACCACTACCCTAGGGCCCCCGCCCTGGAGCTTGTAGTACAAATGCACAACATCGAACCTGAAAAACTATGGCGGTATAAAACAGTGTAATCAATGAGCTTCGTATTGGATATGAAGTCATAATCAAGATAATCAGGTGTGATGATTTTAATACAATTGTGAAGATGTCGAAGCGAGTCAAGTGTACCAATATTACACAATCCGCCACTGAATGAACCTCCTATGAACAGCCACCTGTCCTGAATGGTGACTTTTCTCTGGCCCAAGGGTGGCTGTTCATAGCAGGTTTCACTGTATTGTTTTTTAGAGCAATCCTTTTTAAAAAGTAATAATAATGGGCTTACATTTTAATGAAATATGGAAAAAGACACAACATAACATTATAGATTGTCTATATTTTTAAAATATTTGCATATTTGCTTTAAAAAAGTATGAAACATTTGAATTAGTACATCAATCGATATGGTGTAAGATACAACATAGGTAGACTTAATCAGGTATAGCAGGAGAAACGCAGAGCTTCAGATCAAATTTCATCCCATACGTAAAGCCCATCTGCAACTAAAGGTTGTTATCCTGGTGTGTGAGTAGCTTGATATTATAGATGTTGTTAAATCCATAAGATAAATGAAATTAATTGCTGCTTTCAATATAATCTACTGTTAATAATGAGTAAATTTAATTTTAAGTGGTTTATGTATTTGATATATGGGCATTTTCACGTAAAGGGCACACAAAAAGTCTCATAGCATGTCAAAAATAAAAACCTTCCATGTATGATAATTTCACAACTTTTGACAGCGAGATATCATTCCCCAACATCAGTTAAATTTCCAGAGCTTAATTATGCCTATGAATGAAGATATTGACTTGTGAAATGTATGCTGTTTTTGCGTGTACTGGAGGGGACATTTGTTTTAACAATCATTAGTCTCTGCTCAAATGCTAATAATGTAGGTGATTTGAAAATCCTAACCCCTAAATTTTTTTTTATTATTGTCGTGTTTCTAAAGGGAAGATCACTATGTGTTGTACCCGTATTTCACATGTATATAGATTTGATATTCATTTGAAATGTGACAAATGAAATTTTACAATACACTTAAGTATGAATTGTACAGCATTTACTTCGACAGCTCAACAAATTAGTGCTCTGACATCAACTAAATATACACATATAGCTTGAATACTATATATGACATATTTTGTGCATTTTTACAGTGCTTTTTCATGCGAATCCTCTGCACAATTATATGTGTGACAAACTGTACTGGAGGGAACATTTTTTAACGGTTGAAATAACAACATCACAAGTGCTATAAATGCATACTTTAGATCAGTAAAACATGATATGTTGCTCGACATTTCATATTCTAATTTTGCTCCAATATATATTGTTATTAATCAACATTTTGTTTTCAAATTGAGCTGAAGTAGCATAATTGTATAAACTTTGCTAAAATAAAATGATGTTTAAGTGGTTTATCACGGGTAAAGGCCGCAACTATTTGTCTGCATCGTATTAAACACCGTCAAGGAAAAACAATGGAAAATAATTTTGATTTTTGTGAAATAACTTGGACAATGTCACGGTGTTCAAGCTAATATCATAAAATGTACTGGAGAGGACATATTTTTTTTAACAACAATAACAAACCTGTAAGCATGAATGATCACTCAATAACTGAATAACAAGTAAACTACTAAAAAGAGATAAAATAGCATCATCAGTCATAGTTTACAAACATCTATATGACTATTATTCCAATATAACCGCAGAGACAGTTAGTGTATCCATTCCAGCCCCCTCACGAAAGTCTAGAAAGCATTTTGTTGGCACATCCTTCCCTTAAACCTGACATTTTGTTTTATACTATAAAACAATATGTGAGGTGTATGGTATAAAACAAAATGTGAGGTTTGAGGGAGGGATATATATGCCAACAAAATACTTTCCGGGCTTTCATGAGGGGAGTTGGATAAATTATAGTACTGGGCTAGGTATCTGGGATGCTTTGCCTGATATCAAGCATATAGCAAATAATGGGCAATAGTCAGCCATCTTGCATTTGATAGAGTTGAAATTTGTCAAGGTATATAAATGAAAAAAACCATTTTCAAATGCATATTCCTCCCTTATCTTCACTTCATCATGGCTGTTAGGAGCATAAGCTTGTTGTAGGGTCTAGCTAGCTAACATACCGTAGTTTGCCAGATATCAGGCATATTCAATAATTAAATAATTGCTGCAAGTCTGCTATTTTGAATGTGATCAAGTTCAAATTTGTTAGGTCACAGCTGTCACTCCCTGAAATCTAGCATTTTCTTTTTACTTTGTTACTTAGTTGTAGTGTAACTGTTTTATTATGCTAATGTATCGTACACAATATATTTATGTACAGTGGTTTAAAAATAATATTAACTCCAGCCGATCTTGAGCTTATATAATTGGATACAAAGTTTTGTATGTAATGGTACATATAATTAAACAAATAATAATACATACCTCAAACTGAATACAAATTTACATGCATGCATCAATAGCCGCCCTACCATTATTTTACACCAAGCTACGTTTTTACTACAGTGAAGCAATTACTGGTTAACTATTTTAGTATGGTACAAATGATAATTTATCATGTTTATATAACAATACCGTTCTCTCACTCCAGCCTAGGCCTATATCTACAAATCTGGGATATATTTGTATTCATAACAAGACCTATCAAATTTGATTTTTTTCATATATCCCGATAATCGGCTATTTTTAATTTGCCAAAATATCTCCCTGAAAACACACATTTTGTTTTAGCATAATAACCTTTGAACTATCTGGCACATTTTAGCAGATATCACATATATTAAAGTAGGCCTAAACATGACGTCATTAGGCCAATTCCTATTTTATACCGGATGCTATCGGCAGTAACAGCGTTTAAAATCCAGTATTCAGCCATTGTTATTATGCGACTACATTTTTTGCCTTTATTGGCCCATTACTGGTCCAATGCGGAATATAGATCATAAACTGTATTGGCTGAAAACAGCACCAATGTGCAAGACATAAGGATAATCAGGCCCAATTAAACCATTTTATTGGGCCAATACTGTGATGTTATCAGGGTAATTTTGAAATTGATGGGAGTTGAAATTTTTCAGGGCATTTCCCTCGATCCTTAAAACCTCACATTTTGTTTTCTTATTCTATGGTCTAGCTGTCTGGCAATATTTGCTGTAGTAGTAAATCTTTGCTTTACGTCACTATTCGGCACAAAAGGTCTTTTAAGTGACATTTTAATACGATAAAAACGTTGTAGTCAATTGATGAGATGAATGATGTACAGATGATGATGTGAGGGTGGGGGTGATAGGGCATGGTGAGTTATTGAGAGCGTTTTCCTTTGCTCGCCCGATAAGGGGTTCTGGGCATGTCTAGGGGATATACCCCCAGATATGGCCAGACGACGGAAGACTTGAGTTTTTCCTGTGCAATTTAATGCTGAAACTCGGATAGTCCCCAGAGTAACAATAGGAAGGATAACTCCCTCTGGGTAACTCAATTCATCCCACGTGAGAGACATAATGTCAAACACGCTATTGCCGGTTATTTAAGGCTACCACAGCCTACATCAGCGCCAGCACTGATGCGGGTGCTGCATCGGCCCCGCTGTTGAGCAGAGGAGCCAGGGTACACCACTGGCAATCCGCCCGAAGATTATGGCCAGATACGAGGAGGCTGCAGCTGCCCTTGGATGATTGCTGTGGACTGCAATATTTGCTAGATATATCAGACATAATATATATTTTTTAAAGTAGATAATAAATGGCAGATAGTTGGGAATTTTGAATGTGATCTGAGTTGAAATAAGGTCTATCCCTCCCGGAAACCTCACATTTTCTTTTTATATTAATTGTCTAGTTATCTGGCACTGGATATGAAGCATGGTAAGTTAAATAATGGACACCAGTTGGCCATTTTGAACCTGATAGATTTGGAAGTTTTTCGAGGCATACATGTATATTTTATGAATATAACTGGTATGCTGGTAACACTTTCTCAAACCTCACAATTTTTTATAGTTATAGTCTAGCTATATCAAGCGATCTGCTTAGCCTTGCCCTCCTTAAAACCTCACATTTTATATTATATCAATTAATTGTCTGGCTATTTGGCATGGTTTGCCAGATATCACTACCAGGCATAGTAAATTAAGGCCATACAACGCTGCGCCAACTTGAGCATTGTAAGATCCTACATCATGTACCAGTGACATGTGCGCTATCAACTATTATATATCTGGGGGCTGGGGCCATGTTATAAGACATGACATAATTTTATATCCTAGCATATAACCTGTAGTGAAACCACCTCCTGGGTGGATAATGAACAGGGGAATTAGATAGTATGTAGTTCTCATTTCTGGTCATATTTTGAAAGTCAACAAGACATTTAAACTCATTTTTTTTTTTGCAATAGAAAATGTATATGACAATCATACATTTAAACTATTAAATCCATTTTAAAGTAGGCGGGTCATCATGGTTCGCTGAGCAAACATTATCCACCCATCCGCATGTGCAGCATCGTCAAGGTCCACAGGAGTTGGGCCGCCGAAGCGAAACTATTATGGTTTGGTGAAGCAAAAGGACCCAGCTGCTACAAACACATTTTTTTTAATTCAAGTAGTCTAGTAGATTGTGTATCGGTACAGACCGCTTAAATCGCTTGACAAGCATGAAAAATACCACAAGTTCTATACCTGAGTAATTACACTTTCAGTGTTACATACGTTCTGTCCCCTCCAGTACGCAGTGTACTGGCAGCCTATTATAGACATTATAGAGCACATTTGTTTGATGATATATACGCCATAAATGTATATATATTGTACTAGTAGGTCTTGTAAGTCAGAACAATGAAGAAATTACATTAACATGCTAATATTGATTTAAAAATGAACAAAGGAAACACCCACAAAATATTTTTTGGTTACAACCTATCCATTAATGAAATACATATGTATTTTTAATAAATATCAATTTGTTGGTGTCTAGTGGCTGCCATTAACGAAGGCTTTATTATAATAATACATAATTACCAATATAGATCAGTAGATAACAAAAATTAGGTCTTATCACACAAAGAATACTAAATATTGATATTATCAGAAATAGATAAAGATAAAAGGTTCATAATTGGATGGGTGACCGCCTGGGGTATCAGAAAGGTTCGCCACAAAGACTGCCAAGTGCTGTATACACTTGTGGGGCTCACATAACCACGTAAATCAGATGGCTCGTCTGACTGACCTAGAGTTGGACGTAAAAGAACCTCAATGGACGTAGGCGCAGTTTCCATCCGGCGAGACCCCAGAAAATCCACAATGTGTGAGTACTTGGCACATAATGCGAATTTGCTTGGAATGAAAATAGCTTGATGCGCCCCAATGGCAGCTCAGCTGTATATCTCCCAGGCGACTGAGTTGGAATTTGAATGATAACAGGCCTTGCTAAGTTACTCTGCGCCTTAGAATCAATTGAGATAAGGCACAATATAAATGCAATAATAATAATAATAATAATAATAATAATAATAATAATAATAATAATAATAATAATAATAATAATAATAATAATAATAATAATAATAATAATAATAATAATAATAATAATGGTCGTACTCTGGGAGTAGATATTACATATATTGAATCAAGAAAAATAGAATTTGATTCTATTAGAATTTGATTTTATTTTCGATAGGTGTTGTTAGCAGAGATATAGAGAATATAATGGTTGTTAGAGTGGCCGTTGTGTATGTAGGTGTATGCCTATATAGATATGCAGATCCGTATGTCTAGCAGCACCCTCAGGTATGCAGTACACGGGGCAGCTCAACGCGCACGTGGTTCAAACAACAACAGATCTAAAAATAGCCCAGCAGTATGCACAGCGCCACTCTAAGGAGAATCGCTGCACTAACGGGGCGGTACACTGTCTTCACCAGGAGTTGTAATTTAGATAAATATGCGGAAACGTTGGGTAGATGTAGCACTCTCTAGCGGATGTGTTTATAGCCATTTGACACTAATTGTACAATATGTGGAACCGCGAAATTCTTCTCTTTCCAACGATATATTACACATGACTGTCAGTCTTATAGTTTTCAACTTACGGCAGATACAAATCGGACATTTTTAGATGAATATGACGCTTAAGAGTTGCATATTTCTTCTCTCTTTATCTATTTCTGATATTAAGTACTGGAGGGGACAATTCCAATTTAACACTATTTTCATCTAAAAATGTATAAATATGTGGTTGTTGTAACATGAATTTCCAATTAATATCCACGTGGGGGCTCAAAGAGGCAGGTTATATTGCAATAATAATATATCTTAGAAAAACACACTGCGTGGATCTTGAATAGTGATGTACTGGAGGGGACATTATTTTAACGGAATTTTCACATACATACAGGTAATTCTAATTAATTTGCTAATGTTAATCAGCAATCAGTTTAAAGTATTTGTATGCCATATATAACCACCAGACCTATTCAAAAGAGTAATTAAATGTCTATATATATGTAGATAGTTCAAGCTGGGCAGTGATGTACTGGCGGGAAAAAATGAAAAAAACTTTTAACGGAACTTACTTTAAACTAAATAAATACACATAAAATCAGATTTTGTGACTCGATTTTTGTCAAACATGTGTCTTTTAAATCGTAAGACCAATAAACATGCCACAAATAAAACTTTATTTGTGTGTTAGATGCATATCTTGAATAGAAAAACCCTCCTATGAAGACAATTCCGGGATGAGACTGCAAAATGTGTTGAAAATAACATAAATACCACTGATTCATGAAGAAATAATTGACAAAACTTTATAAAATTTGGTCTGTTGTTTCCCCATACAACCCTTGTTAAAATAAAAAATGTTTCATTTAAATATCTAGCAGTATTTGCTAAAAAATTGTGTAAAGTTTCAATTTTTCCTAAATGCACCCTTTATTTAAAATTGCCCATATACTACATATTTCCCTTTTAGATATTTCATTATCAATGGGATGATTGTGTATTAAGCATAAGGATCAGTCGCGTTCTATTTCATTTCAGATTTGGTAAACATTCGCAAGATTTTATTGGAACCTACTTTAACCTGTCTCTGTACAACAGTGACCATCCAAACCTGTTAATTGACAAAAAAAAAATTGTAAGGTCAACATAAATTTGGAAATTATCGAATATTCTTATTTTATTCTATCAAAAATTGACAGTTTCATACTTTTTTAACCTACTTAAAACAAACAAAGGATAATTTCAATCTCTTCTTCATTCACACTGACTAAATGGACGTTAATCAGCATACTTTGTGCCACGAATGAGACCATTCAGATAAAAATATTCTTAGAATATCTAGTCTAATGATCAGTTAAAACTCTTGTTTAGGATTTTCATCGACGTCATGAAGATTTCCGACCAGATTCCTAGCTGCCTCTTCCTTCTGCTAGTATGTGCTGTCAGTCTGCAGCTAGGGTTGTCGACTACTACTGTGAGACATGCCATTTGTCAAGGTGAGGGATAAAACTAATAATATTTCTAAATTTGTCTTAAATCTCGGTGTAATTTAAAATTGCCTAAGTACATCAACTAAGTAGCACAAGGGAATGTGCATAATAAATATTTTTAGCTGTCTCCTTGCACGTACTCAGTATTGCGGGGAGCCTCCGTGACCGACAGGTAGCGTGCTCGGCCTCAGCCCGCCAGGGCTCGAATTTCGAATCCTGTGTCTGGAGGGCAGTGTAATCTCACTCATCTCACCATCTTCAGGAGGTTTCCCTGGCCCAATATAGCTTATATGTGCACAAAATCCCGATTAATTTCATTTTCATTTTGTCTCCTTGCACGTACTTCCAGATATATTTATCTTCGCATAGTTTGCTAAATAAATAAGCCCCCTATGAAAAGCTGATGTAGGACTAATCATGGAAATCAGTCATAAAGATTGACAATGACAAACTAAAGCACAGAACGTAAAATCAAGTGAATTATTTTTTATAGGTGACGAGATTCCAAAAGGATGTACTGGAACTAACCTACAAGACGAGGGGACGTACGTAAATTGTGAAGGAAAGCAGTTAACACGCCTACCAAGTCATCTTCCTAAAAGTACAACACACCTCAACATGGCTTACAATAGAATCAAGGAAATTCCAGAATCCTCGTTTGATGGGTGCGACAAATTATCATTTCTAGATTTGTCCGGCAATTTGATAAATAATTTAACTGAACTTGCATTCAAGGACCTTAAATCTATAAAAATATTGTATTTGAACAGAAACAATCTAACAATGTCTCTGTTGTCAACGAAGGTATTTTCTCATATCAGTAATATAAAGTTCCTTTGTGTCGATAATAACATTATAGAGAATTCTTCTATTGTGAGTGGCAAAATGTTTGAAACTTTGGTAAATCTAAGGTATCTGCAATTAGATGGATATCCTAACGCATCGTTCAGCCCTGAATTTTCTAATCTAAGAAAATTACAAACACTTGTAGTAAAGGGAAATCTGATGTACATTAATGATGACACATTTGTTTGTTTTAGTAATGGCTCATCCATATCAGAATTAAGAATATCCAGTAATTTAATCGACGTGACCAGAAAATCTTTCAGCCACTTCCATAATCTTAAAACATTAAATTTGAATGATAACGACCGACTCGGATTTCCTAACATATCTAAGTCATTGTATGGCTTAGAAAACACACAAATTAATGCACTATATCTTGTTCGTTCTGTTCCTTATGACTATGAATTCATAACGTTGGACGAATCATTTACTAAAGGATTATATAACACACAAATCAAAAAAATTATCCTGGACAGCAACAATATTCTCGTAGTTGACGCAAAGTTCAGACTCTACACGCCCCATTTAGAATATATCTCTTTTGAATACAATCGTTTGGTGCAAACTGCCCTTTTGATATGTGATTTATATTATCTGAAGAATTTGACTTATTTTAGTGCTGCATCACAAAACAAGCGATTGCCAGATGACACAAGTGATTTAGAAAAGTACTCCCACTTTGTCCAAAACAGAGCAGAAGGTATGCCCAATGTTGAGGATGTTATGTCATCAATGAACGACCTAAATGACACATGCGATGATAGCAATTTTAACTTTGGTGACGTAACATCTATTCCTGTACCACATAATTTGGAATATTTAAATTTGTCCGGTACATTAACTGAAAGTGTTGAGACACTAAAGATGGTCATCTTACTTGGAAAACCCATTTCCCTGAAATATGTTAATTATGCCTCCAACGGATTACATGTATTTGAAGGTCCGCTTATTGTAGCCAGTGAACCGCCTGAACTTATTACACTAGATTACAGTGACAACAATTGTTATCATATTGGCCCAGATTTCTTTAAATACATGAACAATGTCATCGGTGTTCTCTACCTCAACTACAACAGATTAGGAGAACAATTTATTGAAGATAAAAATATTACAATTTTCCAAAATTTAACCAAATTAACTGAGTTACACCTTGCTTTTAATATAATCAAATCTATTCCTCAGTTTACTTTTATAAATCAAGTTTCATTGAGTGTTCTAAACCTGAGTCATAATTCTTTACAGTTTCTTGACTTCGACATGGACCAAATGGTTAACCTCAGTTATTTGGATGTATCCGCAAATCTACTAACTCAATTAGATCAACATTATACAAATAATTTGAATTCTATATCAACATATCGATATTTTACTATTAATTTAAAAGACAACCCACTGGCATGCTCATGTGAATCGCTACATTTTCTTAGGTGGATCATGTATACATATGTGACTATTGACCATTGGAAAAATTACACATGTACCTACAATAGAAAACTAAAATACATCGGTGATATAGAAAATATGGTGAACGATCTAGCAATTGAGTGTTACTCAAATCAATGGCTTGTCATATCTTCCGTGACGTTTTGTTGTGTTGCACTGATTGTGGCTATAATCTTTGTGCTTTACCGCCACAAATTTGAAATTAAGGTGTGTTGCTTGAAGCTTACATACCAGTGGAAATATGAATATCAACAAAGTCGGTATTATAAGTATGACGCTTTCATTGCATTTCATGAAAATGACCTTGATTTTGTACGTGAAGAGCTTGTTTCCAATTTAGAAAGAAATAATGAGTTTAAACTGTGTATTCATCATCGTAACTTTACAGTGGGTGCCAGTATCGAAGAAAATATTCTTGCTGGTATTGAAAAAAGTAGAAAAACTGTTGTAATTCTGAGTGAAAATTTTCTAAAAAGCAGTTGGTGTGATTTTGAATACGAGATGGCCCGCGTGAGAGGGTTTGATGAAGGTGTTGACATTATAGTACCGATAATTAAAGGTGAATTGTCCAGCGTTAATAATATGTCGAGGTCTATTCGGGCTCTGTTGAAAAAGAACACTTATATACAGTGGCCGGAACATCAAAACCAAGTGGAAGAATTCTGGGACAAAATCAAGACAGCGTTGCGTGGCCCTCGACTGCAGGAGCAAAGTGATGACAGTTCCACAACTGAACTGATATAATTGAGTGAGTATTATCTGACCCTGCACCGAGTAATACGGTGGAGGAGTAGATGGTGCTTATCTAAGGACATTCACAATGTTTCAAGCACAAACATAAAGTTGTACCGATAAACACCAATAATAGGCAGTAACAGCTTACTTGAAAAGTAAGTACTAACTACCTTTTCGCTTTGAAGAGCAAAAAACCTTATTACTTTGCTAAATAGACAAACACTTTGCTACATTGATTGTTCATTGTTTTCCAACGTTTAAACAGTAGGTGCGTTTACCTGATGGGAAACAGTATATGGTAAGGTCATATTATATAAAATTATATTATACTACTTATTCACTATGTAGGGTGTGATTTTTCATGTGAAGTGTATGCATATAATATCGAGCGCGGTATGCAAAAACAATGTGTTTTTTAAATTATAGGTCTATCGTTCGTCATATTAAGAATATAATTTTATTGGAATACATTATTTTATACAATATTTCGACATACGTATGAAGATTCATCACAGAACAAAATATCAGCAACCTGATTGAGAAGCCAGAGAATAGACACTTATAGTCAGGACATTTAACAAATAATCCACCAGGGTTGTCATTAAACATGTTTCCAGTGTACTCCAATTGCAAAGGGAGGTAGCTATTCCAATATTTGTTTTGTTACCACAAGACAAAATTGTGATATTATTTATATCTATGACGAAATTAAAATGTTCTTGAAATGCTGTATATATATATATATATATATATCGTCGCCTCGGAGCTAAAGGGCGACGATATATATATATATATAGTGAAAAGTCAACACAATCAACAAACATAAGTGCATCACTCTGTATTACCAGATATACGCTGCTTATATATAGACTAGTACTTGCATGTATTTTGTCACATTTCTTGCTTAATTTGTTCAATGTTACATATTATTTTAGTTTAGTCTTGATGACACATAACGTAAGACATCGGGTAGAAATAAAATGTTATTTTTGTACAATGAATGCACTTCTCACATTGAAAGTTTGTATGGATCAAATCACATGTAGGTCACTATTATTTATTTACATAAATATTAAAACAATGTATTTATGCTGCTTATTTTTTGGAGCTGATCTGCAAGTGGACATACCGTGATATGTTTTCGTGCAATTTCTGTGTAAAAAGAGTACAAACAGCAATGCTACATTGATACCTATTATTTCATGATATTTTGGTGTTTAGCTGCCCAGTAAGCAAATGTAAAATTATAATAATAATTTTATAATTGATCTGTTGATATGACCATACATAAACTCAATCATTGTTTGTAAGTTTGAACAATATAATAGTCTGGCAAATAACATTGTCAGATCTTTATTATTATTATGACTTCACAGGTAGACCTACTTGGATATCTAAGCTCGTAGCACAGAATGTTAAAATATGAACATTGCATAATTATAATGAAGTGATAGCGTTCAGACCAGAAAGTTACAGTTTTGATATTTACATGTGATGAGGAAATACTTCACAATCCTCGTAATCATGAAAGTTACAACATTATTGATGCATCTTGTATATTACTTTGAACAATTGTTCCGTGTGAGCCTGAATGCAAAATCGCATAAACAAAATATTTGGATATTTTTCATTTTGTGTCCGTTGAAATAATACAATAAAACAATAAAACTCTGTTTTAGACAATTAAAGACTTAAATTATTAAGAAAAATCCTCCTGCAGGACTATTGATTAGAACACTGCCACCCGTAGACACTGCTATTTCGCGTGCTAAATTGTGCAGATGGGCTGACGTCACATTTCCCCCACTCTCCTTTTAACCCTTTAAACGCGGACCCCGAGTATACTCGGGGGCAAAAGATGTCCCCCTGTCGCGGACCCCGAGTATACTCGGGTGCAGAGTGTTTTTTTTAGTATTTTTGTCTGTAAAATCAATGTGGTCATGGGAGTAGCCTCGATAATCATGGGGGCAGCCTTGTTTTTGCTGATAAAAGTTTGTTTCTCTTTTGATTGTGCATGGATAGCACCCCATAATGATATCTGGGCCGATGTAGAGCTGTCATTCTTAAAGGAGTCTTTTGGAACGAAAATTTCAAAATGGCCGCCATAGAACCAATAAAATTATCAAAACTTTCTCAATAATTGAGATAGAGACTTGATTTTTTCACCAAACCATATATTTTTGTTATCAAAGAATACAATAAAACAAACCATACCTCCCTTCGGCATTATCACCATGCCTAAAATGCTATAATAATACTTAGATGACATATATCGCAGCGCTCAGTGCGGATTGCATGGTTGCACACCTAATCATTACGCATTACATAAGCATGACGAATTTAGTACACATCACCCATAAACCTGACATTTTACGTGACCCTGACATAACCTTCACGTTTATTTTGGGCGGCATCCATGCAGTAAGGCACAACCTCAACCCATGTCAACCTCCATACCCAATTATGTATCAATATTTTGCGATGGAAGCCCAAGCTGAAGTTACGCGTTGCTGCATAATTGTAATTTTGCTTGTTCAATTGAGCCTTGAGGAATGGGGTGTAAGAAGGGCAACATGTGATCATTACCCCTCCCAATAACAGCACTGCCCTAGATTTCCTAAAAATGTGTGCTGAAATGATACCCGACCAAGGATTTGTCACCATCAGTCCTTCCTAATGGATGACTGCACCACTAAACAGCTTGAAATTGAAAAAGTGGGTATTTTTAATATTGTTTGCGAGTTTGACCTTGAAATGACCTTGATGTGACCTTGACATGACCTTGGTGTTATCCACCAGTAAAGCACAACTCTTTCTCATGTTATTATTTGCTCCTAAGCTAAGATCCTACTGGTGTCTTCATACAAATATGACATTACAAAATATTCTGATTTTTTTTCACCCCCCCCCCCCCCAGGAATTCAGCGGCAGGGATGCAAGTGTGCCCAGGAGTTCAGCGTTAAAAGGGTTAAGCCTATCGTAGTACGCTTGTGATTGGCCGGCTTACAAAACGCTGTCCTGCTAAACGTTCTCTGATTGGCCGGCGCATATGCATCAACCGGCAGCTGAAAACTAGGTCGGTCAATGGTGGGGTGTTCCTCGTGCATAATTTGAAATGCCTGGTTTTAGTGTGTGGTCTGAGACAGAACACTGAGAATGAGTGTATACCATCAGATGATGACATTTAAAATGGTAACTGTTTATTTTGATAGAATAACAACCATTCATGCTTGAATGTTATCTTTAAAAAGACAGGTATAATGAAATGAATGAAAGCGCTCAACTCCTCGGAGGGCCGAGCTCAGAGGCGCAATCCATCCTTATCAAATTCCAAAGAAGAGTCGAGGGAAATAAGCATGGTCGTCAAGTGGACTATTTAAACCTTCATAATGCCTTTCTCAGTAGTCGGTGTTTCTGAGACATGGCTTAATGACTCTAATGTTGATACATGTAATATTTCAGGTTATAACCATGTTTGCAATTATCGAAAGGGTAAACGAGGAAGCGGTGTACCTTTATTTCTAAGGCAGGGTATTGATTATCAGACTTGTGATTATCTCACCTTGATGAATGATTTTTTTGAGTCTGTTTTTTGTTCAACTATCACATGAATCTATAAAGTCTACTCGAGACATTATAGTTGGTGTTATTTATCGTAAACCTAATACTGACGAGTTTTGTGCATGAAATGAGTAATTTGCTGTCACTATTACAACAGACAAACAAGGTAGCTTACATTATGGTTGACTACAATATTAATTTGTTAATATGTACATACCCACATACCTACTGCTGATTTTATATATGTGATGTATTCTTATTCATTTTTCCACTAATTACCAAGCCAACTCGTGTGACAGGTAATAATGCCAAGCTGATAGATAATATATTTTGTAACGATGTTGATTGTCTTGATATGATGAATGGAATATTTTATAATGACATATCCGACCATTTTCCAATATTCTCTATTAACTTTAAAGGACATATTGCAGACACAAAACAATATATTACTAAGCGCATGTTGACAACCAACAATATTAGCTCATTCCAAGATCGGTTAGCTAATGCTGATTGGAATAATAATATGTCATGTACCGAATGTCAACAAGGGTATAGTATGCACGTCTTGCTTGTACTAAAGTCTTAGGAGTTTTAATTGATGAAAAACTGTCATGGGCAAACCTTATTAAATCTATAAAAATGAAAATTTCCAAAGGTACAGGAATATTGAATAAAGCAAAAAAATATATAAACTGTCCACATTAGTAACCTTGTACCACAGTTTTATTTATCCTTACCTAACGTATTGCTTAGAAGTGTGGGGAGGAGCTGGTGATGTATATATATTGTCATTGTTTAAATTGCAAAAACGAGTGGTTAGGATAATAAAATACTTACCCCACAGAGCTCACACTGAACCTATCTTTTTAGATTTGAAATCATCAAACATTTATCAATTATTCAAACAGAAGGTTTTATTATTTATGTTCAAATATATTCGTGGTTGTCTACCCAAATTGTTTAACAATTATTATATTCGTAATGTAGATATTCATAGTCATGTAACACGCCAGCAAAATAAACTGCACACACATAAATGTAGGACGTCTGCCGCAAAAATGCCATCAAGTGTTATGGTGTTACTTTATGGAATGAATTTTCAAGCAAAGTATGTTTTGATGTCAGTTTTACATGTTATAAAAGAGCGCTAAAAAATTTCTTTTGAATCAAGTATAATTTTTTGTTACAAATCATATCATCTGATGTATTGTACATTATTTGATAGTATCATGCACTTCTGCACTTATTATTTTTCACAAATTCAAAAATGTAACTTTTTTGCGACAATGCCATTCAATTTCTTTGTGTGTGTAGGTATTTTTAAGTTTTACCAAATAGCCTGTTTTTTTCACAATTTATTATTGCAATAAATCCAGAAAACGTCAACACATATAGGCCTAGGCCTATATAACATAAGCGGCGAGGTTGATTGAGATTCGACACATATTTCAATAGGCTCACCTCAGTTATTTGGATGAATTTTGCATATTCAAAAAAGTATTCCCAATGAAAATCGCACCCTTTGATCCGGGTGTGAAATTTGAATAGTCAAAAAAGTATTCCTGATGCGTATGTAAGGATGGTCAGGGATCCCACACGGATGTTTGAGTAAAAAGGTGAAAGGGCATGTTTATAGTCTGCTATCAAGTCTGAAAACCTATCATCCGACTTTACATTTCACCCCTGGTCATTGGACCTGTTTATTCGCGTGCCATTTCAACTCCACGGAAATCATACAGTCCTGCGACCATTTCGTCGCATCGAACTTACCGTAGGCCTACACATTGCCATCTCTGTTCTACCAGATACTCATTTCCACCTGAGTCAAGTGAAGCATTTTCCGAGTGAAGTGCCTTACCCAAGGAAACCTCAAGAGAGGGGAGAGGGGAGAAACAGTGGATTTCCGACAATCCTTACTTAACCCTTTAAGGGCTAAGCACGACTATACTGATCTGCAAAAGCAAAAAGTCGTATCTGCTTACTTAAAAAAGTAAGCAGATACGGCCTTTTGCCTTTGCACGGCAGTAAATAGTGTTTAACAGTGTTTAATCCACTGTATTAAGGAATTAAATCACCAGTATTGGGAATAACATAAGTGAGGATTTGCAAATATTTGGTCTCAAAATAAAGAAAGTATGAATAATTTTCACCCACTTGAAGTTGTGAGTCGCGGTAGCGAGACACAACTTTGAGTGTGGGAAACATTAAATTATATTATTCAGTGCTTTAAGGGGTAATTCAGGTCAGTCGCTTCGCCTCACTTAATCATAATATTTTCTTCTGACGGACTCCTCTCCTTAGAACGTTTATCATGCCCCGCATGCGAGTGGGCCTACAACTTCTGCTCGGGGAATTGTGACAATCCACCTACTTTTATAGTTCAAGCGGGGATGTTGTATGCATGTATGATACTCAAAACAATGATACTATAACAAGCACACGCAACGACATGTGTCCTGGTACATGAGTAAACTGACTGCTGCCTAATTATTATTCCAATGTGACTGCTCGTTTTTTTCACCAGAGGGCCCTAACTTGCATAATTATGTGGGTTTTCTATTTCGTGTAAAAACGTCCTGAACAATAACCTGCAATAACGAACGAAAAACTATTAGTTGATAGAAGACTTATAGTAATAATCATTCTTTTTAAAACGCGTTGTAGTGATGTCACATAATCTGGACCGATTTAAAAAGCATGTTACGAAGGTAAAGTATTTGTACATGTATATAGATGCAACAATAAATGTATATAGTTGCATGCCCAGCCGGAGGCAAGGAGCCTATTCAGTTTAGTGTGCCTGAATTTGTGTCCTGTTTAGGGGAAGAGGAGTGTCGTGTGTGGGAAACGGTTGACATTTCTGTGAAACAGTCGTTATGAACTAGTCCAATATAACGTTTGAGGTCGCTAGGTTAAGTACTTGCGTGTTTAAAAAATGTTCAGAAAAATATATTCACGATATTATTCGTGATTAGAGCTTAAAGGGTTTTGATTAGAATAATGTTGGCCCAGCGTCGCAGGCGATGGCCCAGTATTACATCAGAATTGGCCAATGTATCGTGTTATCTGAGAAGTAGATTTTCTGGCGACGGGGGAGGAAAGCGTCACCCGCATAGCAATGCCACAGCAAACACGGGACAATCACCCAATGTTGTTTCGATGTTGGGCCAGCGTCAAAGACTGTGGGTCAACATTGAATCAGCATTGGGTGAATGCCATGTGTTTTCTAATGCTGCCGCAAAGTATAATGCAGACCCAGTGTTGGATTAGTGTTGGGCCAGCGTTGTAGATGATTGACCAGCATTGAAACAGCAATGGGCTGCGACACTGGCCTAACATTGAACCGGAATTGGGTGGGTAGGCCTACATCATCTGTACGAGCGGCAATTATTGAATAGATGTTGGTCAGCACCGGCGATGGTGGTGGAAGGAATACAATTGAAGATATATTTTAACTTGGCTCCTTGGTTCTTTCCTTAATTATATGGTGGACATTTAGGATTCTGGCCCATGAGGAAGACCAATTTTTAGTTAGCGATCATTTGACTATAACCGATATTTCTGTGGGCGCTACACTTGAAACAAGTGATCATTGCGAAATAACGTGTCTATTAAAAAATTTAAAAAATACAAATAAAGCCTTTTCTAGATCGGTCTGGGAATATAATAAAGCTGACTGGGAAGGTCTGAACACATCTCTATCAAACCTTAACTGGGATGACTGTTTTACCGCCGGCGACGTCAGCAGCTGTGCCCAATTATGGACGGAAACTTTCTTGTCTTATGCGCGCCGATTTATCCCTAATAAGTTAATTACAATACGTCCATGGGACAAATCATGGTATAATAATGAGCTCCGTTCGAAAAAACGGAAGAGAGACCGAACATTTTAAATAGCAAAACGCAGTAACACCACATCAGACTGGACCAAATACCGGCAATGCAGGAACGAGTATGTTCATACACTTGAAGCTGCCGAAAATGAATTTAAACAAAAACAAATAAACAAAATCCACAGCGGCACCGTTAATCACCGTAGCTGGTGGCAAACTGTTAAAACATTTATCAGCTGGAACAAAACTTATTCAATCCCTGCCCTAATTTGTGATAACGGTGACACCACAAACAACTCTACTGAAAAAGCAAATTTATTAAATAAATCTTTTTAAAATTATTCCACTATTGACACATCTAATGCAACTATTCCTGGAACCGAGTATCTGACAAAAGAACGTCTAGAAAATCTTATTTTATCCGAAGACGAGGTCTGTAATATTCTAAAATCTTCAAAAGTTTCAAAAGCTAGTGGACCCGATGGCATCAGCCCTAGAATGTTAAAAAATGACGGCTACTTCTATCACCAAACCCATGACCCGTCTATTTAATGAGTCGCTACGCGATAACATATTTCCAGATATCTGGAAAAGAGCGAATGTTTCACCAATTTTTAAGAAAGGAGATCCACACCTATGCAATAACTATAGACCAGTCTCACTACTTTCTGTTGTAGGGAAGTGTCTTGAAAAATGTGTTTTTAAGTATTTATTTAATCATAATCGCGACAATGATCTTCTCTCAAAATTTCAATCATTTTTTATATCATATTTTATCTCGAGCTCTTGATGAGAAGAAAAAGGTCCGTATTGTTTTTGGTGATATTTCAAAAGCTTTTGACCGTGTATGGCATCAGGGATTGCTCCATAAACTTGAATGTGCAGGTATCACAGGTAATATCAATAATTGGTTCTCTAGCTATTTGTCAAACAGGCTACAGCGTGTCGTCGTCAAAGGTGAATAATCGTCTTGGGGTACCGTTACTGCAGGTGTACCTCAAGGCTCGGTGCTCGGCCCAATTCTATTTTTAATATACATAAACGATATAACGAAAAATGTAACATCTGGAATCAGTCTCTTTGCAGACGATAATATGATTTACATTTCAAGCAATAATTCGGCCAGAAACGACGAAATTTTATCGGCAGATTTAAAAATAATGGAGGAGTGGGCAAACCAGTGGCTAGTAACAGTTAGTCCATCTAAATCATGTGATATGACTCTAGCTTTACGAGGAAGCCCAGAATCCCATAACTTGTTTTTCTTTGACGAGCCAATATCCCAGGTCAAGCACCATAAACATCTCGGCATTGTAATACAGCAAAATTTGAAATGGGGAACCCATATTGATAATATTTGTGCTACCACAAACACCAAAATTAACATACTTAACCACATCTCACGGAATGTCAATCGGAAAACGCTTGAAATTTTATATAAATCATTTATTACACCTGGCTTAGAGTACTCCGATATAGTTTTCGATAACAAGCACACATAGAATCTGTACATAAAAGAGCTTGGAGAATCATCTCTGGTGCCATACGCGGTACGTCTAGTAATGTTATTTTTTACTGAACTGGGTTGAGAGAACATGCAACACCGCCGACAGCAGCATAAATGTTTGTTTTACCATGATATTATAAATGGTAATGCACCCCAGTATTTAATTGACGATCTACCTGGTCATGTTCGCGATCGAACAAGATATAATTTACGCAACAGAGATGACTCTAATTTTTACAACTGCAAAACAGAAACATTCAAGAGTACTTTTTTCCCAAGTACTACTAGATTCTGGAATAATTTAGATGAGTCCATACGTTCAATTGAATCTAAATCAGGTTTAAAAGCAAAATTATCGAAAGTTATCGCACCTGTCCCCCCTTATTATTACAGTGGTCGCAGAAAAATAAACATAACACTCGCGAGAATCCGCATGCACTGCAGCAAATTACATCAGCATTTGGCTGACATGCATATTATCGAAAATAACTTGTGTGCATGCGGACAACCAGAAACGACAGAACATTTTTTTCCTTACTTGTCCACTTTATCAAGATGCCAGACACGATATGCAGAGGTCGTTTATTGACATACAGGTTGATTTAAATCAACAAACTATTTTACAAGGCCATCCAACTGGAAATGAGAATATCGTTCAGATTGTTGACACTTTCCTAACCCGTAGCAAACGTTTTTCTATTATCGAAAAGTAACCTCGACGTCTAGATATTACTTCTGTCCTACGCTCGATTCATGTGCAACTCGAAATGGAGCCTACCAGTGCGGCCGCAGAGCCGCCACCACAGCAACATTATAATGTCCTCTAATTTTGTCCAACCGAGAGGAACCTGTATTACATTTTGTATTGTTCCAATTGGTAAATAAAAATATGTTTATACTATTAGGAAGACCAATACAGTTACGTTTACAAAACATTAGGCCAATTTTTGTTTATAGCACTCAAACAGACCAAAACTGGGCATCGGAGTTCGGGGAATCCTGTTCTAGTTTTATTGGAGAATCTTAAAGTTAACTGTAGGGCCTATCCAATGTGACCCTTTATTTAAAAAGTAGAACACAGTGTGTTGAAGAAAATAACGTTAGATATTATTTTACGAACATTATTCTCCGAGGCTCGATTTTAGGTCTGTTGTTAATCATTTTATACAAATACCATAGGCACACCTACAACTAGTGTTAAAAAGAAAGTGACGATTATCAGGGCAGAACCATTGTATTAATCATTACTTTCATAAGAGACAATTCGATTTAATGATGTTTAGTTCAGGACGATTATTAACCCTTTCACGTCCGTACGGCCCCTGAGGGCCGATGAAATATGACGTCATTTTTCACATGCCCGTATTTTGCATTCACATGGCCTTTAGATTGCCACAATACATTTAAAATTGTATAATTTCGGCGATAATACATTGTGCAATGTTTAATTAGTTCGATCATAATTAAAAAATATATATTTACCCTCTATTCCATTCATATCTCAACTTTAATTGTGCTAACCCTTTGACTCTCAGGTTCTTGCAAGGACCCAGGGATAATGGTTGTCATTTCATGGAAATGTACGTGTTTTGGTATAATGGCTGTAACTGTGGATCTACAAGGTGTACTAACCATATTATGTACACGTGTGGGATTCGGCAGGGGCGGGCCTTTGTGAGCATGCAACATTTGGGTCATTCAAAGGTCACCTCAAGATCGTTGCAATTGCAAAGTTTCGTAAATTAAAATAAAAAAATTATACAAGCCAAACCATATTGTCCACTTCTGGATAGGCGCAATGTCCCCCTCTGTAGACCTTTGTGTTTTGCGTGATACTCTCTCTAACATGGTGTCCTGCTTTCCAATGAGCCGTCAACAAGCGCATATAACAACCAGTAATTCACAGTTTTCGCATATTTACATATGCTAAAAGTGGTCAATTGTTTTATTAGATATTTTATGAATAGCTATTGTACCACCTTGCAAACACATCTACGAATTTGAATCGATTTGCTGTGTTTCTAAGGTGAAATAAAAAATGAAATGAAATAAATCGGGCTTTAGGCCACCTTTGTGCACATATAGGTTAAACTGGGCCAGGAGAACCTCCTGAGGATGGTGAGATGAATGAGATGACACTGTCCTCCAGACACAGGATGCGAAATTCGAGCCCTGGCAGTCTGAGGCCGAGCACGCTACCTCTCGGTCACGGAGGCTACCCACAATACTGAGTTTCACACGTGGATGGGGAAGAAACATTTTTTTGTTTCTTACAAACCGCCGAGACCGGGAACCAAACCCCGAACTCTAGCATGAAAGGCAGCGGTGCTCACCACCACCCTAAGGCCTCCGCCCTTCTAAGGTGAAATAGACGCCTGCTCACTAGATATCGGCATGCAAATTGATACTTTTGTTGATTTTATTTCAACATAGATAAACCTGCCGCGCCAAAAAATTGTCTGAATATACATTGTTGTCGAATACATCAAGTCGATATCCCCCCTGCTCAAATATTATCCTGCAAATCTACGATATCCAGCAAAGTATACGCTGAAATGGTCCTGCTTTCTAACAATTCCATTTGAGATAATTATGTCATGCTTTCTAAGAGCAAGTGTCCTGCTTTCTAAGGAGCAAAGTGGTACAGTTGATATGGCAAATAAGTATTAATTGGCGAGTATTTTTACTGTCTATATTAATCATTCGAAGGGGACAGCAGAGGCTGACACCATTAGGATGGTTTACAACATGGTGGCGCCATAGTATATGATCACGAGCTACAAAGAGAGGCAAAATTAAATCACGCATGCACGAGTCATGGTGGAGAGGCAAGGTTCTGTATCATGAGATGGCTTCTATTCTGCAGTACAAAGCCTAAAGGCGGCATCTGCTTACTTGTAAAGTGACCAGTACTGACTTTTGGCTTTATAGAATAGTAATGTGTTCTACTGGATGTGTAAACTGTGATAAAATACATTTTAGAATAGTCCACTTAACTTTATTAAATTGCAGATTTTGTCAAACAGCCCGTTGAAGCCACATGTATGTATTGGTTACACATACTTTCGCAATTGTCAAGTTTAAATTGTCCTTAGCTTCTGATAAAAATATATTTTTCTATGTTATGAAGTAGTTTTTTCTTCGTGTAGGACTGCTAATAGCGGGACTTTTTATACCATCTATTTTATGTTTCACATCCACACTTTAATGTTTATAACATCCATCATTTTTAACAATGTATACTGATATACACTTGTATTTAGATATATCCCACGATAAAGCAACTAAGTTATAAAACATATATGTCATCAAATCAACGCCATTACAATTATTATAGCACTTATTGATAGTATGTTGTAAACTATTTTTTATAGTACAATACATAAGAAGTGGTAGGCAAGGTCAACGTTGCAATAAAAGAGACGTTGAATCACAGTCGCAATAACGTCGTGAGCCCAGATGGGAAACTGTCTCTCTGTCAACTCAGGTGATCGTGGGGTGGCTTAGCACAATTTAAAACTTCTGTTAATATTTCAGATAATACGAGGTTGGCCATGACCCCGATAAATGAATAAACCTTCCGTGGAGAATTAAAACCTTCCAGGGAGAATTAAAAACCTTCCTCTGAGAATTAAAACCTTCCGCAGAAAAGTGAAACCTTCCGTGGATATTTTCACCTTCCGCGGAGAAATAGAAATCTTACGCGGAAAATTGAAAAGCCTTCCGTAGAGAATTAAAACCATCGGCGGATAATTAAAAACCTTCCCTATTAAAGAGCTGTTATATCATGTCCTATTCTATGACGATGGGCAAAGGTAATCCGGCCTTGATTCTTTAGGTTATTAAGGTCTCGTCGCAACATGTTTTACCCTTTTCATGCACATGACATGGCCAGTCCAAGCGTTGTGATCAGTCTGCACAGTAGCCTATTTTCACCACAATTGTCACACATAGGCCTACAATTTGCAGTCTCAAAATTTAAACAAACATGATTGTGATGCAGACACTGTTTAAGGCTGGAAAAGCCTGACTCTGATGGCCTTGGGGGCTGAGACTGTATGGGGAATTGAAAATCAATAAATATATTATGCTACTCACTGGATAAAAAGGAGGCTCAGATATGCACTAGTATGTTCCTCGGAGCATCTAAAATAAAAAAACTGCGCACCTTCCCTGCACCTTCCCCCAAAGAGCTGCGGCTACGCCGCGCTGCGTTGTAGCCATGCAGGTAACGGCCATGCCGTTTTGCAAGTGCATCCCTCAAATATCTTCCACCCTCTACTTTTACATCTCCACTTGCAACTCTGATTCTTATTGACACCCCTGTTTAACCACACCAAATTGTGGGTCACTTTTGTCGGGTTTTGGTCAAAGTAACCATGACAAGCTTGGTTACTTTCGCCCAGCGTAAAATTTGGAAAAAAATGTTTTGCTATGGGATAAAGACTTTTCTCGCCAGATCATATGTTAGAAGCATAATAATATATACCTCCTCCTGAGTTATTATTTGACCACACTATTACCATCACTATTACTAAAATGTATATTGCGCCTAAACGCAATTGATTCATAAGCGCATGTTCATTGCCTTTGACAAAATTATTGAAGCTGTTTATCTTCTTCTTTAAACAAGTAGGTTTTAAGATGTTGCTGGAATGACGAACTATAGGTCGTTCGCCCAATATCGCGAACCACGGTTTTTGCTATTTTAAAAATATTTACTGGCTGAAATTTTTTTTTTTAACTTCTATTCAACTCACTAACATGTCCGGCGATCTCCAGGTATAATTTTTGGTTGAAAATTATTTTAACTTGGGAAATCCTTTCTTTGTTATGTATACCGATTTACCCGAGTTTCACTTAATATCGCCCACCGCTCTAATGATGAATGACTTGCACCTGTCATCATACATGACAAAGAAAGGATCAGACGATGTAAAGTATTTTGTGCCGAAAAAACGGCAGAAATAGGCGCCGTATAACTTGGCAAGTTGAATGGAGTTGGAAAAAATTGAATTTAGTCACCAAATATTTTTCAAATGGCAAAAAACGTGGTTCGCGATATTGGGCGTACGACCTATAGTGGTGATACATCTGATATTGGCAGGCAAACAGTTCCACAGCCCTGGTATTTGGACCAATGTTGGACCAATGTTGGGCCAGCCTCGTAGACGGTGGCCCAATGTTGGTCCAACATTGGGTCGGTGTCTCGTGTTTGCTGGGTATGGCGCCATAGGCTATACTATGTCCCTTGTATTTTAATATTATATTATTATGGTATCAGGTGGGGCCTTTCTATGTTATCATATACCTGTACGGTACAAAACTTTCGAAACGTTGTTGTCGTAAGTAGAATGGGAAATATTCTGCTAGACAATTATGCACTATTAGGTACTCAATTTCACTCGCTACTAATAACTAATTGGAATTTGTTGTCATAATCGATTGGCTCAATGTAGTGAAAAATGCTATGTCCACACCTACATACATGTACATAATTGTGGGGCACAGGCAAAGTGTGAGAGGTGGATACTCAAGCACTTGATATTGTATGTATTCGATGAAGAAGGCCTATAGGGCTATGCTCATTAACAAGCCATGGTAATATATGTCTACTGCTTGACTGACGAAACCCCAAAATAGACATCATTGCCAGCTATATATTATTATTATGCTTCGCATGCTGTTTTAACGTTATTTTTAAACTATTCATTTTTTTAAATGTCCCAAGCAGTGTGGTCGATGCGTCGTGCTTTCACAATAGACGTGAATTCCACGTGGAGACCACGTTGACAAGGTATAGTAATGTTAAGGCTGAAATACAATCTTGTCCTTTGTGATAGACGTCATTGTTGTGATGTGTAGCTGTTGGAGTGTGAGCCGGTTGCTGGATATCTGAAGTGGATTTTGTGAATGGTGAAAGTGTAGAGTATAAGGACCTATTCAGGAGTTGCGATATAAAATGTAGCGAGCGCTTCGCTTATTTACGAGTAGCTTGACGCAAGAAAAACGAATGTATGTATCGTCGCCTCGGAGCTAAAGGATCCTATCTGCCACTCTAACGAGTGTCAGATAGGATCCTTTAGCTCCGAGGCGACGGCATATAGATCTGTGTATCTGACGACTTGACGTACCGGTACCACAGTAAGAAATGAGCGACATGCATAATGCATCACCATCATATGGATGGGGAAAAGACGGACAAGAGCATACACCATACAGATGTTCAATAATAATATAATGATAAAGCTGCCAATTCAAAATTAGGGTCATTTTATAAACAAAGAATTAAGGTATTACGGTATCGGATCATAAGGGCCCAACATGCACCTAAACTTGATTCGGACACCCAAGGTGTAATAACAAAAATGCTCTTATATATAGCGCAGTTCCAGTCCATGGGTCTGATCACTGCGCTTTACAGAATACTTACCTGTATACTTAGCGTCAGTACCCCAGCATTCACCCATTCACCAAATACTGTTTCAATGTTGGCCCAACGTATTCGACGCTGGCCCGCCATTGAAACACATTGAGTGATTGTACTGTGTTTGGTGTTACTGCCGCATTGATATGCGGGTGACGCTTTTTATCCCCCGTTGCCAGAAAAGCCACTACCTAGATAACACGATACATTGGCCCGATGCTGAAGTAATGCTGGGCCACCATAATTATGTGTCATTCTAAACTTATCACTTCAAGCTCTAATCACGAATATAATCGTGAATATATGTTTTAACACTTTTTAAATACGCAAACATTTAACGTTATATTTGACTTGTTCATAAGGACTGTTTGAAACACAGTGACGTCACCGGAAACCGTTTTGAATGGGAACTCGGTGAAAACAAAGACCCTCTCCCCCATACTTTATTGTATTAGCTAGCTCGGTGACAACAATGGAGGTCAAGGCTATTGAGTTTCACAGAATATGCTCCTGGCCTCCCGCCGGGCCTAATAATATCAAAAGGGTGGTTTAACGTGGGCCAATGTTCAACCTGCCCCGGTTTTCCCAATTTTGTGAAACGCAGTGATCAACCCCGACTTCAAACTTGTAGCCCATAATCAATCCGAGCGGATACCTACAAAGATACCTAAGGCTTCAAAATTATTATTTCCCCTGGCGAGGCTTCACACTTCAGAGGCGGACGAGGCCTACAAGTTTGAAATCCACCCGGGTTGATTATCTCAGAATTGACCTCATATGGCAAAAATAAAATGAATCGGATTTTAGGCCACCTTTTGCACATATATATAGGCTAAACTGGGCCAGGAGAACCTCTTGAGGATGTCGAGATGACACTGCCCTCCAGACACACTGCCCTCCAGACAGAGGGTTCGGGGACATGGCTCCGAAAAAATGCGAGAAATGTGCTAATTTCATGCACGTTGGGGCTTTATTATATATTCCACTTTTTGGAAAGGTGGACCAAAAAAGGTTTTTTTTCTACCCCCTCCCTCGCATCGATTTACAGGCCTGAAATAATTGGTTTAAATCTTAGCGAAGAGATGTTCTGCTTGGATATATGCAATGCCACTATTGACCAGCGTCTGCCACTATTGACCCGGTATTGATTCAACATCTCTTTGTTTTCAGGGTAGCTTTTAACTATAGTATCATGCACTTAAAACTTTATTTGCTATAAGCAATCTGAAACTGCAAATAATGAAAGATATTCTATTGATGAAAAATAGACATGTATCTCCCAAAATATAATTATTTGATTGATTATCTTATTTAATTTATTTAAATTTCCACCCACTTGTGTTGTATCTCGCTACCGCGACCCACAAGTACGTGCAAATTAGTCATATTTGTTTAATTTGAGGCCGAATATTTGCAAATCGTGATGTTTAAACACTCATTTTGTTCCCAATAAGTGACTTGATCGGCTAATAAAATGGATTAACCAGGGCCAAAGGCATCATGTAGCTGGGGCAAAGGGAAATACTACAAATTATTCACTTATAAGGGTGTGTCATTCAGAAAGGCATACTCGCTCATAACGGCATGCCCTTATATGAGTATCAAACCTGTGATTTTGAAAAAATTGTAACGGCGACAACAGTAAATGAACGGGGAATGTTGTGTGCTTATTTTATCTATATCAAGACTGATATCAATGGATAATTAAATGATGCTCATCCTCTTGTCACAGCTTCACCTTGACTGAGGTTGGAAATGTCCCAATTTTAAGTTTGTCATGTCGGACCGACAACAACTTAAATTTGGCTATTTATCATAAAGCTGAATTAAATCTCCAATTCTAGTGTAGGCCTACTGCATCTGATGTTGTCAACACCAGCACGGGTCGACTGTTACATAGTATGTGTTTTAGAGCTTAGGCAAGGGGTGGCATGTATTGAACATCATTTTTTGCAGATATGGGATACTTTACTATGAGATTATATCATTCATACATATCACTATATTAACCCCAAACAGAATTTAGATATAGGCCTATGGGTAGGGGACACTGGGGCACCTTGAGACGGATAAATTCAACCCCCCAAACCTGTATTTAATTTTTGAAATAAAAGATTTTTACGACAAATATGGATACACCTTGAGACGCCACCTGGGGTAACCTGAGACACCATATTAGGTACCTGAAGACAACGTGGATCTAGCTAAAATCAAGATTTGAATACTACATAATATGTATAGGCTTGATTATTAAAATTAAATTAAATTTAAGTGACATTAATTATATTATACCTGTAGCTAAAGCCTGCAGTTGGCTAATGCTAGATGTTGCCACGCTCGCATGGATGTTGCAGTAACAAAACGTGCCTGAAAAAGGTGGGGGCACCTTAAAACACTTTCACTGAGATAGACTCGGGGCACCTTGAGACAGTTTTGGGGCACATTGAGACACCCTGACTGACCTCATATCTGATATTATTCATAGTTTTTGTGTGGGGTGTATTTGAAGCAAAACCATTATACATAAGTGATAACACAGGTGTACGATATCACCAAAATCATAGGGAAATCAAGTATTACGTGATAGACACAGATATTGATCATACTAAAAAAGTTTTTTTCATGTAAAAAATGGACCTAAGCTTAAACAGGGTGGAAAATGGAAATTGATTAGTTTTTGTACCATTGACCAGATGGCGAACAAATCGCAATATAATTTCTGTAAAACAGGCCTGTATCAATGTGCCGAAGTCCCAAGGTGCCCCAGTCTCCCCTATACTTTACTGTGAGTCTATACCATTCATACATACAGTAGGCCTATATTAACAATAAACATAATTAGGCTATATATATGTTACTAAAAGATATTGAGCAGTCTGCATTGTACTTGAATTTCAAGTCTTAGTTGCAACTTCCATGGTAACACTGCTTTGACAGAAAATACAGTGACATAATTCAGCCTTTCAGGAGTCAGTGACGAACTTTTAGATAAGGCTATTCTCAAAAGGTGCGTCGAAAATGGGGGATTTTTTTAAATTAGACAAAAATGATATTTCTCCATGCAAACTTGGGAATATTTTAATACTTTTCAATTCTAAACAAACTAAAGAAGCTTGAAGTACTTTAAAATCTAAATATGATCACTTAATTTAATAATTATGACAACTTTTACTGTTTTTTGTTGCATTATTTGATGCAAATAAATGGGACATTTTAAACCGTACCCAGAACAATTGTTTATCACAGGACACCAATTATTTTTTCTAATCGATTTACGGACAATTCTGTGAAAGAAGAACTCATTTTATATAAAAAACATATATTAACAGCTAAAATAGAATAATTAGAGCCTTTTTTTATGAAATATATTAAGCTATGGTGATCGTAACATTTCGTGTCCTAATGACAGCTACTACTAAATCATGGCATAAGTTTTAATACCTTGCCACAATCGATTGAAAAATAAACTAAAAAGCCAAATAATATGATGCAGATGCAGAAATAATAGTTGAAAACATATGAAAACCAATTAAAAGGGTTTAATTATTACTTTTACTGAACATAAAATTTTCTACATGAATTTTCTTCTGATGTCATTTTCTTGAACAGTTGTCGCCATTTAGTGTTCAAATTGGTGTGTATACATCCATGTGTACACGTTCTGTATGTGCTTTACATAATTGTATACCAAACAATATGGAACAAAAAGAACAAGGTATTTCTATAAGGGATGAAAATATGGTAAAATGTACGACCGTTCGACCGCTCATATATAGTGTTTGTATTTCCCAATGACTGTACAAAATAGCAGAATCAGTGTTGGATCTCGTGTGTATCTATATTTATATAGTTTTGTGAAAATTGGAGATTAAACCTACAAACCAGTGAAAAGTTATGATCACAAAACCTTTTCAGACACGAAAGTGGTCGTAACATAGGACACAAAATGGTCGTAACATTGAAATCTATAGTAGAAAGTAAGGACACGAAAAAATTTCGTGTCCACATGGTCGAACATGAGACACCAAAGGTCGCACACAGGACACCAAGAAAATCAATCAATGCGGTCGCACATGGCATTATTGAGAGGACACCAAAACAGTCCTCTGCTCGGCCGTTCTAAAAAACACGTATTTTTCACATTTATCCTCCATTTTCTGCTTCCAAATTTAATTGTAAGACTACATATCATTAATTTAATCGATCTGTTAGGTAAGTTAAAATTTTACTTTAAAAAAACGGGACCAAATGTCCCACTTGTACGACGCACCTAATGAGAACCGTGGGCTAGAGTTTTTGTTGGTTGCAAATTTTTTTTTACCTCCGCAAGAAAACAATCTTTTTTTTGTGATGAACGTCCGACAATTTTTTTTTACAATTTTAATGGAGAACTGAAATATATATTCTTGTCGTATGCCTTTCCTATTATGTACGTTACCATTTGGTGGTTTTTCTGGTCAACATATTTTTCTGACCACATTTTAAACAAACTTTTTTTTCATTTTTTTTTCTAGGCCCCGCCCTCCAGATATCAAATGGTGCGCCTCTCAGATGGCTTAGTATATCAACCAAACTCTTCCCCCCTTCCAGCTTGATAGGCCGGCCCACTCCTAGTGCAAGAGCATTAGTGAAAAAAAACACAGGAACCTGGAATAAAATTGCAGAAAACTGTTTTTTTCAGGAATGATACCTGGACATCTCCCCAGACGAATTCCGAAAATGCCCCAAAAATCCCCCTTGTGCATTTTTTTTAATTCAAGATGGCCGCCACCATGTAACGCCATTTTCGAAAAAACAGGGGTATACCCTAATTCTTCACCTTTGTAGTTAGGAAAAAAAAAATTTGGTGTCTCTACTTATGTTTTAAGGCACAAAGACTTGATACAGATGATCAGGAATGATATCAGCACCTCTCTCAATACCAAAAATCCAAGATGGCCGCCATATTGTTCTGATTATGTTAAGCGATCTCTTAAAAACACACGAAAATATGAGATATCTATCTCGTTGTTGAACCTAAAATGTATTTTTTGGCCAAACCCATGGAATATAATATATATACATAGTAGTTAATTAAAAATAACACCAGGTAACGCCATTTAAAAAAAAGGGTTATACCCTAATCCCCCACTTTTGATGTTAAAACAATGATTTTCGTGTCTCTACCTATGTTTTAAAGTACAAGGAGTTTATCCAGATGATCAGAAATAATATCAGTACTTTTCTTAATACCACAAATTCAAGATGGCCGCCATAATATTTTGTTAAGCGATCTCTTAAAAAACCCGAAAATATGCGATAACTATCTCGTTGTTGAAACTAAAATGTATTTTTTAGCCGAACCCATGGAGTCTGGAACTTATTTAGATGACCATATTTTATTATATTGTGTTTATCGACATGAATCACACATGGTAGTTATAGTTAATTCTACCATGGTGGGTGACGCTTTGGAGTGTTTTCGAACTGCTTTCCCACTAGAAATGTAGATTGAGATTTGTCAAGTTAACAAATTAATCTCAGGTAAATAATGAAATTATTGCGTTTCAATCGACCGAGCTGTCACAGTTTCTACATGTTTGGTCAATACAAAAAGAGCACATCGTTGTACAATATAGTCTAGATTTGTGAGACCCCCCCCCCCCTCTTTGAACAAGCCACTCTGCACCCGCAACTCACTCTTTTTAGAACTCTTTCTGGGACGACTGCTCTTTCAGTTTGCGTTGGTTACAAACGACCATGATATAAAATCCGTTCCCAGACTGTAGATTCCACACCCTCCTGTACAGCAAAATATGCTCTGTATCATAATGGAGTTTAAACACGAGGCATTCATCCAATGCTGTTTTATTATGGGCTGACCGTCTTCGACGCTGGCACAAAAAATAAGCAGAATCAGATTATTGCCCCGTGTTGGCTGGGGCAGTAGGTGACGTTGAAGGGAGGCTTTCTAGCAAAAATCAATTACAAGATAAGGACTTGCGCCTCACACGTTACATGTACATGACATCTTTGATAATCGTCCTGTAACAATGCTCTTTTAAATACTTACTTTTGTCCTTGATCTGCGAATGTCAATATGTTTAATATCATGAAATATATCATTTAAATATCAAGATATTATATTTTGAATATTAGGATATATATATTTCGTAATGAAGTTATGGCATTGTATGGTGTTGTAATGAGATGATTTTACATCAGAATATCGGAATATGACATTAAATTAATTGATGTCACAGTTTATCGTCAGGATATGATCTCTTTATGTCACGATAATATGAGGACAAGAAACATTAACGTCATGGTATGGTCTTGTAATGTCCAAATATTGCTCTTTATTATAGTAAAATGACGTTATGATGTCTGGATACAGCTGTATAAATGCAGGATATGGTGGTTAAGCATCACGGTATGGTATTAAAGTGACAGGATCTTTTAGTGTATTGTCACGATATTAAATATCATGATATAGCATATTAACATCACAATATGACATTTTAGTGTAAGAGGAAATGAAAGTAAAAGAGGGCAAGGCCACATGCTGTTCAAAGAGCATGTGTCTTAACGCTATCTAATTACTTTTCATTTTATTGAATCTTCCGAAGTGCTTTTGTTGTTGGCAGTTTTGGAGTACCGGTATTTGAGCAATGTAGAGGCCTTTACTTACTGAATTATATTGCGATATATATGTTGAACTGACATGTGCCAGCCTGATATTGTAATGTTCTATGTCGATTCTGTATTACCATATGGTAACGTGCGTCTGTCTATATAATGTTATTGAAATGTTATACCTTGACATGACAATATAATATCCTGACATTAAAATGCCATATCCAGACTTCAAAGTGACAAAGCCTGACATTCTATTCAGTCCTTATAATGTCACATTAGAATGCCGCCAAATCTTGATTTGATAATGTCATATCTTATCATAAAAAATTGAATATCTTGACATTCAAATCTTATTGTGTGATATAAAAGGACAAAATTTGGACATTATAATATCATGACGTTATAGTGTCATATTCTGATAAATTACAATCCAATATCCTGGCATAAATATGCCAGATCCTGACTTCGAACTGTTTATTATACAATATTCGATATTAAATAGCATGTTTGTCATTATAATGACACACTATCACATTACAATGCTATATTGTGACTTCAATTTGTCATTTCATCAATGTATAAAGTCACATCATAATATTCAAGTACCATATCCTAATATTCAAATGTCATATCCTGACATTAAAATGTCATAGTGATGTCAAAATGATATATCACGAAATTGTAATGCATTTCGTGATAATATGATGTATATCTTTTCATTTTAATACAGCAACGTGATGTTTAGCCACTATATACTGCCTTTATAAAGCTGTATTGAGCCATCATAACGTGATTTTGCTATATTAAACACCAATGTTTGGACATTATATTACATATCATGATATTAAAGTGTCATATCCTGATATCATATTCATATATCCTGACATAAAACTATCATATTCTGACGTTAAACGTGTTCAATCTGGTGTAATATTGTACTTAGCTCTGTTATTATGTACATTTACAATAATAATCACAACTAATACTTAACCAAAATCGAAAAACATTTTATATAGGCCTACTATATAAAATACCTACATTGGAATTAGTCGCTGTGTTTGAAACTGGAATTTCTTACGCTATCTCAAGCTTCAAATGAATGAAAAATACCCTTATATTTAAAGAGATGTTAGAATTTTTAATCAATGATTTCTGACATATGATATTTTGTAAATTTGATCAATCTATATCTATATTCCCATATGAAAAAGCAGTTGGACATCGCTTAATCGTGACATCTGCGCTAAAAGAGCTAACCAATATGGCGGCCATGTTGGATTTTGTGTTGATAAGCACATTCTATTTTAAAAATTGGTGATGAAAATATATTCTAGATTCCATGGCCCTGAAAAAAAAGTTTCAACAGCATGATGATTATGGCATGTACGTGATTTTCTGAGGGGGGGGGGGGAACGCTTCACATAATGGTCGCCATCTTGGATTTGTGGAGATAAGAAAAGGAATGATATCATTTCTGATCCTGTTGATGAGCTTTTTGTGTAGAGGCACCAAAATATTTTTTTTTAACTGCAAAAGTGAGGAATTGTGGTATATTCCTGGTTTTTTTTTGGAAAAATGACGTTATATGGTGTTACATAACATTAAACTACCGGTATGTGGGATTTATGTTGATAAATTCAATATAATAAAATATTGGTGATCTAAATAAGTGCTAGACTCCATGGGTTTAGACAAAAAATACATTTTAGGGTCAACAACGAGATAGTTACTCGTTATTTTCGTTTTTTTAATTAAGAGATCGTTCAACATACTCAGTATATCAATATGGCGGCCATCTTGGATTTTTGGTATTGAGAAAAGTACTGATATCATTTCAGATCATCTGGCTGAACTCTTTGTGTCCTCAAACATAAGTAGAAGCACCTAAATATTTTTTTCGAACTGCAAAAGTGAGGAATTATGGTATACCCCTGTTTTTTCGAAAATGGCGTTACATGGTGGCGGCCATCTTGAATTAAAAAAAATGCACAAGGGGGATTTTCGGGGCATCTTCGGAATTCGTCTGGGGAGATGTCCATGTATCATTCCTGAAAAAATCAGCTTTCTGCAATTTTATTCCAGGTTCAACCCTAATGCTCTTGCACTATCCATGGAATGTGATGTAGGGGTAACCATGCCGCGCTGAATTGAGTCTGCCAGTTAGTAGCCTACCCGGACAGACCTTGAGACTAATTTGTGCATTAGTAACGTTAGTAGGTCAACACCATCCCCCACAGGGGTGAGCCACGTTGTAGCCCTGGAAGAGCCCACACCAACAGTGACAACCCAAGGTCTGTCCACAACCTTCAGTTGCAAATTCTTTTTGCTACGTTGTGTTGTATTGGGGTTTACAACTTATTTACAATGTATTATGTAGGCCTACGACAGGAAAATTGGGAAACAATGTGTGGATATGTCTATGTGGTGACAATCAGACTGAAAGATCATGTTGATCAGCTGTGGTGTGTAGTGCCTATATCCCAATCTACGACGCTGGACCAACGTTAAAACAACATTGATTCAATGTCTTGTGTACGCTGGGTAGACTATAGGCTAATGTGTGTCGAGACCAGATGAACAACACAACATTGATTACAGGTGCTCAGCAGACCCAATGCGATTTAATGTTGGCCCAGCGTCTGCGACATCGGACCAATATTGTATCGGCATTGGGTCAACGCATCGCGGGTGCTGGGTTGACCTGAAACCTTGCGGATAACGATATTAATTGTAACTGAATACCACCCCTCCCTCAGTTCACCTGCAGTGGGGTGACGTGTTGTAGGCCCCTATGTACAGATAATTCTGACTTCAGAGGTTAGGTCAGCTATTGAGGTCAGACATGAAATGATGTCATTGCTGGCCAATCAGCATGCAGTATGTCCCAGGAGGGGAAATCCTTGAGACCAATAGGGCATACCATATTTGGAGATGGATGTCAGCTATTGTGTCACATTTTAAATGATGTCATCGCTGGCTAATCACTGATCAGGATACAAACCATTCTCACCAGAATAATGCTTGTTACCGGGCCCTGTAATTTGCATAAGTTGCGCCCAATCAGAACATAGCTGATTGATTATGCTGGACAAGGGCCATTGTTGGTCAGCCAATAACATTTCTGTTTGGACAGGCTTAAGTGCTAACCTACTACCAGTAGTTAAGGGACCGTCAACATCGAACAGTCTTGTCTTGTATCAAACTGATATAAGAAGCTCTGTGCGTATATGTATCTATTGATAGGGTCCCCGAAACTAAGGCCAATGGTCAGATTTATGAATGGAATTCACCCATCTATCAGTTTTATGAATGAAATGACGTCACTTTTGTCTGAAATTCAGAGACTATATTCTCATAATAATGTACCTGGGCTGACGCCCAGCTACAAAAACGACTAGTCGCTTGAAAAAGTGTTTGTCTAGCGTCTGGCAGCACAAGGGTAAAACGGACATGTTCACGTTCACCCAATGTTGGATTACGACGCTGGCCCAACATTGGGTGAACCGGTGTGTGCTGGCCGCGAGACGTCGTAAGAATGACAAATTATTATAGCTTACATTTTGTTATTATAAAAGTGTTTTACTTGTATCTATTTTATAGGTTTCTACGCTTTCCGAAGTGTGTTTTTGCTACTATTTATAATAATATGTAGTTATTTTATCTCTGGTTTTGACGCGGGAAACATATATTATTTTTTAAAAAAAATTATGCTTATACTTTTTGTACATAGATAATATGAATATGGTTGCTGCCTAGCTTGCAGATGCTTCTATAAGCCTGTTCTAGCACAGCACAATGTTGTAAAATACAATATAATGATAGAATGTGTACATTTTTGTATCTGTATTAAATATATGGTCAAAAGCTACATAAAATTTTTAAAACATTGAAATATGAAAATATAAAAGTGACAAGGCTGGAGACGTAGTTGATAGGTCAGTTTTTTATTACATACATATTGTTTCACCATAGCCACAAAGTCACAGTGATATAAAAGTAGCGGTGCAGGAGACGGGAATCATCGTGTCCTGCACCTGTCCCACCATTAAGAGCAAGCAACTTAAAGACAAATCAATCCTGGCTGCAAAACTGAGGGTCTCTCGACAAGTCCACCCGGAACATCTGAACATACCAGCCAGCCAGTTTACAGCCACACACAGCGACGTGTCAAGTGCAAAACCCCCTATCTCATAATTAGGCTTTAACGCTTCAGAGCATTGATTTCGACTAGACTGCTACGCAAAGCCGAAAGGCAGTAACTGCTTACTTGATAAGAAAGCAGTTACTGTCTTTTGGCTTAACACGGCAGTATAGCATATCTCATGTGTTTTTATTTACATTGTGAAAACGGATTAAAAAAAAAGAAATATATCCTAACTCAAAGACACTTGTATAAAGATGTTTTAATTCTAATAAATATAAGTAATTTTAGTCACTTGAAGCTGTGGATCGCGTTGGCGAGACACAATTCCGAGTGACCAAAAATTTAAAATTCATAGTCTTAGAGTTCTAAGGGTCAATCAGCCAAGTCACATTTTGTATCATACGCATGAAAAAATCGCTCAAAATGGTATCATTTTGAGCAGCAATCTGCTGATAAAGATAGCGGGAGTCAAATACGCGTCGCGCGACTGTAGGCTTCAATTGCATCACACTCTTGCAAAGTGCGGTGGGATGCCACGCACATTATTCTGTGTGTGACACTACTTTAAATGTGATCTATCACCCCTTATAGAGTATGAATAATTTTGTGACAAATGAATCAAAGTTGCCACAAGATGGGCCACACGTGTTCCCTTATATGGGGTGATTGGCTATCATGTGACCCTCTGAGAGGGTCACATGATAGCCAATCACCCCATATAAGGACATAATTATTCATATCATATAAGGGGTGATAGATCACCTTTAAGAGTTGCATCACATCTTTCTTCATTTGAAGCTGACATTGCTGACGCGAATACCAACTTCAAATGAATGTGAAATACCCAATGTTTGAAAAAAATAGTCCTGTAATAAATTATAGAATTCCGGTTTTTTATTCAGATCTGCGCAAATGAAAAAAATGAACAATTTTGTTCTGAAAAACCAACTCGAAAACGCTTGAAACCATCGCAAGCATAGAGGTTTGGCTGTAGTGGCGAGTGGTTAAAAAAATAATCTGATTCTGAAGCAATAAATTACTAAAAAATCAATCTCCGGCCGAGATAGTCTTTTTGGATTGTCGAGAGATAGGCGAGTTTTGCACTGAAGTCATCCCAGCAAATACGCGATGTTAACCCAATGTTGGTTTAATGTTGGCCAACATTAGACCAGCACTGGGAGATGAGAACGTCCATGTGCGAGTTCACACATTTAAAAGCACTTAAATCTCCATTGACTAGGTTCGCAATTCATCATTATACTTTCATATCACACTTCTTCCCATGGGCCACAACCACTCACACAGAATTAATTAACGACATTTATTTTTTTAAGCACAGACGTGCCTGCAATGCATTTCATAAGTAGTAGACAATTGGGGGGAAAACATGAAGATGCTCACGTGGGCATTCAATTTCATCACGTCATTTATTTTAGTCAATTAAATTCTCTCTGTCAAGTGATTCACAAGATAATCATATAACACAATGGCCAAAACATATACGCGTCCTTTAAATAATAATGTTATGTGGAATTAAAAGGTGGTATCTACTCCCTTGAAGTGGTAAGTAGAAAACACCTTAATGACAATGGCGTGAACTATTATGCTAACATGAGACATAAGTCAGAAGACACTTGAAATCAGAACCATGGAATAAACATTACTTTAAACATATGGGAACAAGTTCGGTATTCTACCCCTGACAAATTGACACGTGGCGAAATCAGCTAGTCATCGCCAGTCATTCTGTTGTTATTTAAATGGGGGTAGAATACTATACTTCCTCCAGACATTTGAGGTGGGAAACTATTTTAGTTTCCACTCTGACTGGTTAAATTGATTACAATAATCGTGGCATAAATAAAACTTAAGAAGGCTAAAAAATTACCACTGTTGTTCATGTTGTTTGGATATTCATTCCACAGTAGTTCCTAAATGTCAATTTATGAAGTGGATGTGATTAAAGTCTTATCTGGAATATTTGTCTGTATTCTGACCAAAATATAAAAGTAATTTTCCTTGCTTGGGTGTGTGCCTCGGCGACGACGCCAAAACATCAAGAGCCGGAATTTCCGCCAGGGGAAATTTCCACTAGGTAATTCCCTCTATTTAATTAGTTGGGATACTAGTATTGCTGTGAAAGGAATGAATGAGATCAATATCAATTAAGCTTCCACTGCTAAGACAAGGGTGAAAATAAGCACTTGAGAGGCCGCCTGTACAGACATAATCATAAAAATCATATTGCTAACATTTTACTTTCATTGCAGTTTTGGCTTGGGAAGTAAACAACTTGGGGAAACGTAATAATCATTCTGTTAACTGACAATATTAAACTAAACGAACAGTTTCTAATAATCAGACGAGCTTAAAACTAAAACAAGAGCGATTTTGGCAAAAACAGTTTTTTTCTGATAGACCGCGGTCCACCTTTGTCATAATAACCATATAATAATAATAGCGATACACGACATGCAGCATGTACACAGAAATCATTCGCACATGCGTTCCACGAAAACAACAAAACAGGTAGACGACTAAAAGCGAGGAGGCGGGAAAAGTTCCCGCCACAAAATATTGGCACCACCACAAGCCGACTGTACAACGAGCAATGCCAATATAATAATATAGGTATATATTTTTTTTTATAAACACATTGATATAGTGAAGGGATGAGCATCTGCTATGAGCCTCTATTCACGGATACATGTACTGATTGACATCTCGTGACCTATATGGGTCATCTTTGTAGCAAACCACAACTTAATTTCGGGCCATACAAGCTGCCCTGCAAGACTGAGATGCAGTAATTGCTTACTTCAAGTAAGAAATTACTGCATTTTGTCTTTTCTCTGCAGATGACGCGTCTTGTATGGACGCCATATTGATACTGACCATCCACTTTTCTGCCGCGCAAAAGCAAACAGCAGTAGTTGCTTACTTTTTAACTGAGCAGTTACTCTTATATGCCTTTGCATTGCAGTGTTGTACTAGATGGAACGCGAAACAGCGCATTTAAAGCAAGTGAATTGTTGCCAGTGCTATGTGCTCAACTGTACCAGTGACGTCATTGTGCCATGTGACTACTGCAGTGGCTCCCCTGTCATAGCAACTAAAATTAATGTTTTTTTGGTAAAGAAAGGCTTGCGCGCTCGCAACGACCCACTCGTTTTAAAAGATACATTTTGTGGCATGATCCAAACAAACTTATCTCTCTAGACCCTTTGCAACGTAAAGGTGACGACCCACCAAAGGAACTGACCTAATCGAAGCATCATTATGACATATTCATGGGTTAGTAATCATTACTATTATCTCAATCAATAAATAATCAACTGTACAAGTTATAATTGCAGACAGGCAAGTCGTCCCTTTGTAACTAAAGTCGCAGATGTGCCACTTGTGGGAGTGGCACATCTGAAACATTAGTCCCCAGTGGACAATTACTAACTTCATTGGAATATATAGCACTGAACATCCTAACTTTGATTAGATATTACCACCAGTGCAATATATCAAATAACATTATTAAAATGTATCCCGAAAAAGAAGAAACACTGCGTCTCAGTGTCGGGTTATTGTTGGCCCAGCGTCGCAGACGGTGGACCAACATCTAACCAACGCACTGCAACATTTATAGAATGAAAATGACATTATCCCTATTTATTCCAAAAAAACAAGTTGTAAATTTGTGTGCTATTGTTCCTAGACAAGAATGCTATGTCAGTCTTATTCCATGCAAAGCGAGAATTGCACAAGCAACTATTATCTTGCGTGGGATAAAATAACCTATTTCTATGTGCATTTATTTAAAAAAAAACTTGTCAAAGCTCATTTTACAAATAATGTGACTTCTATTTACACATTGTTTTTCATCTTGGGGAGCATGGTGTAGTTACTTGTGATGCCATGTCCATTTCTACATACATGGATGTTTGTTCACTGAGACATTATTATTATTATACAATGTACTCTATCGTCACATTAATGCCAATATTCATGCTATTACTGTATAAACAATTGCGAATTTCAAATAACTTATGTGGTGATCAATAATAATCACCGTTATAATAATAACATAATACACCATACAATTCTATGTGGTGAGGTTTTATTTCAACACTATTTCTAATAATTTATCCACACGATCATTTTCTTTCACCTTGATATGAGACTAGGGTTGCAATTCACACGTCCACGTGAATGACAATCAGTAGAAATACAACCCAGTAAACACATTTGTATAACATTTATACAATGTTGGACCAACGTTGAAGAAGTTGGGCCGATATTGTATAAATGTTATGCAAATGTTTTGTGTTCACAGGGATGGGTGTACAGAAAGCTACTAGACGGGCTCAAATTTCGCTCGCAATGTTAATATCACATACATGTGTGTCATCATATACACACAGTGTACACAACATCACGTGACAGTGTACTCAGTGACGTCATCACGTCACGCGATCCAATGACGATTCCGCAATGAGGTTATTATATCATGTGATCGCAGTAAACTCCTTACATAATTAGATCAGGTGATTGCTGAGCAGTGCACACATTTTCTATGTCGAATAGTCATACTAAACGTAATTAAATAGTACACGTGGAGGTTCATATATTTGCCTATTAAAATCTTACCTACGTTTCATAGACCGCATACACACACAGGTGATATCATAGGAATGTTTTAAACACGGCTGGGCATAGGATTGAGAGCATGCATGCAAGGGATTGTAAGTAATTTAACTACTGAATCATGAAAAGCGTATAATCTGCCAACAAACGCGATCAAAAACCATGTCATTTTCGATATACAAGCTGTTATAGACTGTACAGTTTTCAGATTTCTCAACATGGGTCCAGTGTAGAGAATTGATACATCGTTCAGTTGTTATTAATTCACCTTTAAATATGACAACAAGAATATTTGAGTCGTGTTCGGCCATCAATGTAATACATAGGAAAATAGAAAGTAGATAAAAAACAATGCCGCAAATACAAATGGCAGGTCAAGTAAGGAAAAGTATGAAAGAAAAAGAAACAAAGCAATACGGAAAATAATCTTGTGTGACCAGGACATGAGACCAATTATTAATATTGACTCAGAATTAATATCGGATTGACATAGAGATTTGGCAATAAATATGAAGGTTACGTTTCAGGTTTATTCATGCATAATTTTGTCATCTTGGTAATAAATGGTCGCATGTTGCACTTTTCAAATGGGCGAAAACAAAGTTTGATTACCAAAGTAAAAATAGACATCGTCAAATTCGTCAAAATCAATGCAATAGAGAAGCAATCTTCCCAAATAGCATGTGTGCACAATGAAGTGTAACTGGCAGAAATTAAGTTGTACAAATTAATTAAAAAATTTCATAACTGAATATATTGTGTAGTCTGTCTATATTTGTTCCGGTTGAACGTACTAAACCATAAAAGGTACAAAACATGAGTACTGCTCGGCAAAGCCAAAAGAGCCTAACTTGTTACTGCCTTTTGGCTTTACGCTGCAGCTTAGTACTATTTACTACATCTGCACGAGACGCATCTACGAGTCCACAAAATTAAGTATGATCGCTTACAAATGATTACTATTCATGACTACACTGGTCCTGTGTAATTACATCATCTGGTGATCATAGGGTGGTATTTGCCACCTGCCTTTATCGTAGGCTTCTGATTGGTCGAGATGGCCATCTCGACCAATCAGAAGCCTACGATATATCGTAACTTGTACGAGAATACGGGCCCAGGTGACCATTTTATAAGTTTATCATTTGATCCTGCACTATATATTATCACCTACGAGCATCTTATTCTAAGTTGTCAGCTGTAATCGTTTCAGCCATAAAATAAATAGTCACATGATTCGAATCGAGTTAATAAAGATTAGTAAAGTTCTGTAAGCCTTGGGACTGAAGGACCTGGGCCCGTATTCTCGTACAAGTTACGATAAATCGTAGGCTTCTGATTGGTCGAGATGGCCATCTCGACCAATCAGAAGCCTACGATTTATCGTAACTTGTACGAGAATACGGGCCCTGACGTGTAACATTGTCATGAGCCGGGATCATGTTTGTGGACATCTAGTTTTATCCCAGCATGTAATTGACGACGGGTTATCAGTCACCCAGCAAACACGAGACATTCACCCAATGCTATTTCAATGTTGGGCCAGCGTCGAAGACGGTGGCAAAACATTGAAACTACATTGGGTGAATGCCTCGTGTTTGCTTGGCACCTTAGTATTAAAGGGCCGTATCTGTTATTTTGTGAAGTAGCAAAACTTTATGCTCTAATAGCTTTTTTTATGATTTCAGCAAAAGTTAAATCCACTGTAAGTTAGGTCACCACTGTCTCGCCGTGTATGATGATGGCCCAATGTTGGGAGATCCCATTTTCCTACAGCAAGGCTAGGTTTATGGATGTCCGCGCCCGCGAGAAGCCTAGCCTTGCTGTAGGGAAGATGGACGATCCATACACTTCGCAAACAGACAAAGTCCGCCCAGCATTTAATCCATGTTGGGCTGGCGTAGCCCAAAATGGATTGAAAGTTTGTCCTGCATTAAACTGGGGGTGTTGGCAGAGTTTGAAAAACTATGGGTCATTATCCACACCAAACTATTGAATTCCCAGAGACATCAATATTTCGCCGTTTATTCCAGAAGTATCCCAGCCAACAAGACACGTCTGTCTATATTGGGTTCATGTTGGCCCAGCCTTGTAGACAGTGGGCCAACATTGAACCAGTGTAAGCTCAACGCCTTGCGATTATCAAACTGCCGAGTGATTACACAATAAATAGGTGCTTAGTAGGTACATAACACGAATTCCTGGCTGGTGTCCCACTTTCTGGGGTCAAAGGTCATTCACGTCTGTGATGACCCTTTCAGCACTGGGGTTAAGAGAGAGGAGGGGGGGGGGGGGTTACGTGTAATAAGTAGACAACACAACCGAGTTTCACTATCACTGATCCAAGATCCTTGTAAGATCTTCGCCGTCTTCTGCCCACTTAGGGGATCAAAGGGTCATTAGTAGTGTCACAAACAACCCTTTAACTCAAGCTACCGATTTGTTCGGAGGTGCGTGTGTCAGTAAAATAGCCGCCATTACTTTGTTTGTTGAATCAACTAAAACAGTGGTTATCCTTTGGAGCGGGTTTACAGTTTATCTAGGATACTACACAGATCGGTTGTTCGAGGGGGGGGGGGGTTATATTGCTTCCGTTCATAGAATCGAATTATCTCCCTTATTAAGTGACCCTGACGTTATCGATATAGGCCAATCTGAAGATCATCATGTAATGCGCCTGGAGGATTTGACTGAAAGGTCAATAGGCGCCAACTGGTGTACATGAGCTTCTCAAGCGCAAACTTATGTAGGTAAGGTTCTCAACTGATGTACAAGAGGTTCTCAGGCGCCAACTGATGTACATGTGGCGTCAGGCGCCAGCTGATGTACATAAAGTTCTGAGGCGCCAATTGATGTACATTTGGCGCCAACTGATGTACACGAGGCCCATCACAGCGAGACTACAGATGTCCTCACAGTATACGCCTGGCTCTCTGGTCTCTGTATACCAGCCTCTCACGGTGCGTACAGAAGTTGTGTACACATGGCTGCTGATGACCTTGGGGTCATGTCGATATGGTGTACGCCAGCAGGGTACGTCACTGGCATGAAGACAACATACTAATTGTGATGACGCGTGACGTGCTACACATTATCCTAAGTGGGGGGTGGTCAGGTGGATCAGAACAGCATGCTCTGTCTTCTCTGTTTGCCTATAAAAACAATCAGTGTACAATTAGTCGTTTAAATACATCTTATAAGACGTTGACGCAATGTTAGAATGACGCTGGGCCAGTGTCACAGACGCTGCTCAGCGTTAAACCAACACAGGGTCAAATTATTGCCTTCTATGCTTGCCTATAAACAGCAAAATTAACACAATTAGTCAACAATGAGAATAGGGCCAACCCAACAGCCCGAGGTGTCCAGGTGACGCTGGCTCAATGTTGGTCAACCGTCTACGATGCTGGCCCAACACTAAACCAGTATGGGCTAAACACCTCTTGTTTGCTGGAAACGTTAATACAGCAGGTGAATCAGGGTTTTGTTTGACTGTAAATAGAACAGCTGCACAATGGTTTTTTTTTTGGGGGGGGGGGGGAAATGTGTTTATTCAGCAAGTATTTCAAATAGTCTCAAATTAAACCATTATGCTAAATTTCGCCCATTTGAAGTTGTGGGTCGCGGTAGCGAAACAAATGGGTGAGCATTTATAAATATTCAGGCTGGCGTTAAAAACAACATTTCTTAAAACTTTTGTTTAATAATTATTAACATGACCTAAATATAATTACTAAATTGCACAAATTCATTAATAAAACTAATATTTTAGGTTAAAATCAATACATAAGAAAAAAACAAAATGTCATTCTGTAAAATTACACAAATAGTAAAAAATGCGACTTTTCTAAACTACAACATAAAAGTTGAGTAAAGGCTAAAAGGGATTGGCAAAAACCAATTCTTTGTTTTTTTATAACTCATGTCAAATGATAACTTTCCCAGAAAGCTTTTATCATAATTACATCATTTTTTTGGGTGCAGGTAGAAATAAGAAAAGGTCTCTTGCCTCAAAGAATATAAAAGGAAAATAAAATACTAATATACACAAAGTAAGCGAACGATAAATAAAAACAGTCTACATAAAAAGAGGTAGCCCGTCATTTCACAAAAAGCAAAGGTAGGATTTTCACTGATATCAATATAAGAAAATTACAACTTATATACTAGGATTCCAAGCTACAAATTATGAATAGAAACGAACATGATAGAAGAATAATTACCTTTATATGGAATAAAAATATCATTATTCATTTTATGTTCCTAATATTTTCAATATGTTGGATATATTTCCCAACAGTACCTGTTCTGATAACAAAACTAAAAATATCCTGATTTCAAATTACTCGAAGTCCAACTGATCATAACTTCGTAGGCACGATGGTTGCTATGACAGCATCAACTTGGATAAAACCTTGAAATGTTGTATGAAATTTCATACATGTGCAAGAGTGAAATTCACGACCGTTCTAATAGCCTCGTAATTCAATCTTCAAAACTCAAAAACACAATGTTTTTTTCTCTGCCTTCTTATAACTGTACAGTCAAGTTATTTAAATCGAAATAAAATTATCTTAACCGTTTTAATGCTAATAACGACTAATGTCCTTTTATTGCGGATTATAAAGGTGCGCGTGTTTTCAATCAGCCGGCTTTAGAAATAGAAGCACTCCAGTCATTTGACCTACTGTTATGGCGCTTGGGACTTATCACAAATGCTTCATTATTGCCAAGAATAATTAAATAACATTTACTGATGTCCAAAATTGGCTACGATGATCGTACATACACTTTCATTCAGTCGATATATATAGAACTGTCATGAAAAAAACGTCATTGACAAAAATGTGTATTAGAGCAACACCAGTAGCCAGACACGTCAGTGAAATCTGAGAAAATAATTTGTAACTTATGTAAGTGCTAACATAGGCTGTGATGTTAAATAACAGTTAAGACTGGCTCGGCTAGTTATTATAGATTTCTAAATTTGCAAGCAAATATACCCTTAAAATTAAATTGAATCTTAAACCTTCAATTCGACAAATTTGTTATTGTGTTCTGTTGAAATAGTCACCTTCAAATTGAAGGTACCGCCGATTTTTTCTACTGTAATAAAAAGTGTACAAAACTCAGATAGAGCCAGAATAAACCAAGGGAACACGAGACCTTCATCCAAGGTCGTTGGCATGTTGGTCCAACGTCTGCGACGCTGGTCCAACATGCAAACAACATTGGACAAACATTACGTGTTTCTTAGAAACAGTTCAACCTCAACTTTACACGTTACGTCACATGTCTGTCTGGCTGACTAGCTGGTGTCAGATAAGGTAGGGGAAGGTAAACATGCCAAGAAATCAAGAGACACGTGCCTTGTTTGTGCCTACCTGACGTCGTTACACTAGATGATCTCATACCCGGGTCCTTCTGCAGTTTGATACTAGGTAAGGTGAATACGGAAGTCGCTGAAAATAAAAAATAGAATTGCAGAAACGGGGTACGAAGAATGCATTGAGATATATCGTCGCCTCGGAGCTAAAGGATCCTATGTGACACTCGTCAGAGTGGCAGATAGGATCCTTCAGCTCCGAGGCGACGATATATAACCGGTCAGTTATTATGATTACGTCATTTTGGCTACATGTACTACCCATTAAGCCCTCACGATGCATTAAAGCATCATTTTACATCCTTGAAAACAGACTTAATTGTCCAACAACCGAGGGTTTTAAAACGACAATGTCCAGAAAACTGGTTTACCAATACATGGCAATTTTCTCTAATTTTTAAACCACATCAAATCATTTTCATCCACTACAAGTCGAGAAATGCGGCAGCAATTCGCGGCTTGTAGTGGATGAAGATGACAATGGTAAATTCAGGTTTAAAAGGGTCAATCTACTTGGGTGAATGAACCAGTATATCTGATAAGAGATCAACCCTTTCAGTGCGGGGAACGACAATATACATCAGAACATGACGTCTTGCCTGACGTCTATGGTCGATTAAAAGAAATGAAAAATTATAATGGCTGTTGACCAATAATAGAGGTATTCAAATGAAGCAGAAAGGTCTAACTAAGAGATTTATGATGATTTCCAGTTGAAAAAAACCCTTTAATCTCCATGGTTTATACCCAAATATTTCAGCGTTCTAAGGGTTAAACACACAGTTTTTCATGATAGTTGGTCTCCCAGTCATAATTATACAAGTTAAACACCTAGTCGCACATATCAGGTTATCCTCCAGACTTAAATTATCACAGATGACATATATGTAATAGTCAAATTATTTAGCTATTTAACTCTTTCAAGTCTGAATTTACCATAGTCATCTCCATCCACTACAAGCCGCGAATTGCTACCGCAATTCTCGACTTGTAGTGGATGAAGATGACTTGATGTGGCTTAAAAATTAAAGAAAATTACCACGTATTTAATGGTAAACCAGTTTATGAAAATTTTCGTTCCAAAACCCTTAGTTGTAGGAAAATTAAGTATGTTTTCTGGGATGTAAAATGATGCTTTAATGCATCGCGGGGGCTTAAAGGGTTAATTCCTAGGTAAATTAATGCTGTATAATGACCAGATTGAATAAAGCATGACAGGAGAGTGATAGTTGTGGACAACTTACTGTCTGGCAACTTATGGATAGTGGTGCCCAGGCTGTCAAAGTACCGGTGCTTCACCCCGAAGTGGGCTAACAGTCTGGTCTGTGGGTCAAACTGCAAAAATAAAAGGCGTGTACATAGCAGAAATATCAGGATTTATATATTATAAAGACCATTTAAATAATGATCAGGATTTATATATTATAAAGACAATTTATGACATAGCAGAGTATCGCCCTTGACTGTTTCAATTATGATGTGGTAAATGGATGATGGAAGTTTTTCGTTGTAAATTTTGTGTTTCTTGGAGTGTGCGATAATTTATAATAACTGTTTTTAATTATTTTTATTCTCCATTATAAATAATTCACACAGTGCGTATTCTTTGAAGAGTAAATACAAATGTTTAAAATTAATGTAGATGTGACAGCTGTGTTCGATTGCGAGCCGACAGCCGGTAGTCTGCTATGAGTTAACCCTTACCGCTGCTCATCACGATTATTATCGTTTTTAATCTGTTTTATTAGTCGACAAAATCACTGTTATTGGTGATGAAATGTGTGTCTAAGCATCAAGATGCAAATATGAGCAAATGTGTCAAATTAAATAAATATGAGTAATTTTCAACCTGTTGAGGTTGTGGATCGCGGTAGCGAGACACAACCTCAAGTGGGTAAAAATTTAAATAAATTAACTTAGCAGGACAAGGGTTAACTTACGTCAAGGAACTTTGACAAAAGATCCAGGCCATCTGCATCCACTCTGTAATAAGACAACATAGAAAAATATACAACGACTGCATTATTTTTTCATCAATATTGGGAAAGTCTGCTCCGTCTGTAGCTCTCAGTATGTAGGTCATAAGTATCACACGTGACAGTTTTTGTCTATTTTGTGTCATCATTATAATTTCATAAATAGAAGTTCAAAATAATGACTAAAATCATCGTATGGCGGTACCATGTTCGCAGACCCGAAAGCTGTTTTGAGAGGAACTTCTAAATTCATAAATAAACTTTGTCATGCTCATTGGCTAAAATATTTACATTATTTTATGAAAATAAGTGCAACAATGTATTTAATAAAAACCGACAACCTTCATAATTTAAAAAGCGGTCTAATGAATTTAATTGTTAATTACTTAAATTGTACCCTTGCAGTTCATCAAATTCAATTCAAGTGTGTAACAAATATTTGAATTTGTTAAATTAGAGATATTTTTAAACTTTGCTGATTTTATATATATTACATCTTACAACGTGCTATTAGAAGTGTTATTGCAATAGATTGGAAGCAATTAGTCATGACTGGCCGTTAACCCTTACAGCGCGGGGGTCGACTTTAGTCGTCAAAATCTGACGTGTGTACTCAAGTCGATCCTCGCACTGTAAGAGTAGAAATATTTCTAATTGCCGTAGACCCAAAACATAGGTATTCAAATGAATCAGAAAGAGCTAATTAAGACATTCATGATGATTTAAAACTGAAAAAAACCCTTTGGCCTCCATGATTTTCATAAAACAATTCAGCGCTTTAAGGGTTAAAATCATCGTGTTTAGCTAGGTTATGCCGTACCTTGGAGCGTGGTTGATCAGTGGCTCTGGTAAATACTTTGGAAAGTTGGACCCCTGGAACTCCTCGTGTGATTCTATCCCGGGCCACGTGGTGGCGTTGGGCGTACCCAGGGTCTTAAAGATCAGGTGAAGCTCATCCTCCACCGTGGAGCCTGGGAAGAGTGGCCGTCCACAGGCCATCTCATAAAATATACAACCAACTCCCCTACAAATAAAACAGTGTCATGGGATATATACACACAACTTCATAACATAAGGAACAGTCTCATAGAATATACACCCTACTCCCCTACAAGTAAAACAGGGATATATTATATACCGTATTTATTCTAATAAACGCCTAAAGCGTGTATTAGAATATCCCCTGAGATTACAGGAGGGATGGGCGCTTATTAGAGTAGTTTTTTAAACATCATAAAATCATCATATATATAAAACTTCCCAACACAAGAAAGAGTGTCATAGAATTCCCAACATTGTCATAAGATATAATGTGCATACATCCAACTTCCTAAGATGGGGAACAGTCTCATAGAATATAATGCAACTCCCACGAAACCTTGCAGAGCGACTTTACATTTAGCTGTGTTCAGGAATAGGTGTAGAGTAATATGGGTGTAGAGTAATATGATTACGGGGTGTGTGCAGCTTGACTGCCGGTAACTTACCACATGTCTATTTGAGAGGAGTACTCAGTAGATCCTAGCAGCACGTCAGGTGGTCTGTACCTAAAAACAAAAACAATCTATATAACTGTATGCAAAATAAGCCGTTAAAATAGTTGAAATGTCTAAAACTGAATTATCACTGTGCTTTAAATGGTTGAGCGATTGGGATAGTGATTAAAATATTCACCGATTTGGTCCAGCATTAAATACAATTTTTGCATCCAAAGGTGGGTGCCTGTCAAATACATGTGTTTAAAAGTAATATAATGGCGATGACAAAGACGGCCCATTATTTTTCCAGAATGACGGATCTGCCTTTTAGTTCTCCATCTAATATTAACCAAGGAACGCACGTCACCGTTGCGTCATTCGCTATGGGTGTATTTAGAAGAAAGTTCTGACCGGAAACATGATCCACCAGGGAGTATGATCAAAGCAATATCTTAAAATGTATTGCAATGATCGCTTTTTGCTTGGTGGATATTTAGTGAAAAGATTATGGTAATGACAGACTAAAAATAATCAATGTTTTCTGATTAGGCTGTTTACTACGATTATAATCACCAGGTGTCTCACACGGTCCTGTACATCAGGATGCCGATAATTTGCAAGATTTTAAAACGATAAATACGGGTTTTCAGTACAGTGTACCACCTACAGTAACAAATGCACTGCTTATATTTCACTCTCTTGACAGCACAGAACCTCCTTATTGTAATGAGTTCTACCATTTGCATTACATTAATGTTCTTTATAAAATGCCACGTGAGGGATGTATACGTGTTATATGTGTGATGAGAGGGGTCCCTCTCATCACACATATAACACGTATACATCCTTACGTGGCTAATCTCGTGTACACGTATTAAACCCTTAACAGCTAATCACGACTACAGTCGTTTTTAATCCGTTTTATTAGCCGATTAAATCACTGTTATTGGGAAAGAAATGTGCGTTCAAACATCAAAGGTTGAAAATGTTTGCTCTCAAATCAAACAAATATGAGTAATTTTCACTCACTTGGAGTTGTGGATCGCGGTAGCGAGACACAACTTCAAGTGAGTGAAAATTTAAATGATTTAATTAAGCGCTTCAACGGGCTAATCTAGGCCTCTTTCATTTGAAGGTGACATATGTGACAGATTTGTTTGCCGAGTCCTACATCGCTCACACGAATATAAATGGTGATCAGCAGCAGCTTAGCCAATCTAATCGCCATGCTGGGATAAAAAGGTAATTGCTACTTCAACATGTTTAACAAGCAACAGGAGAAAGGTCTTCTCAATAGAAGAATAGACGTAATGCTTCTGCACTTGTCAAAAGGCAAATACTCACTGGATAATTAGCCCAATATACAGAAATTACATCATCATTCTAATAGCACTCACCATAATGTGACAACTTCATTTGAATACGTTTTTGTCGGGATAGACTTCGCTCTGGCCAGACCTAAAATAGAACATATACTTTAAATAATGAATTGTTCAATACCACATGACAGCTGTAGTGCATGATTTATATTTAACTTCCCATTGCTGAGTATTGTGACATTCTCACTGTTGCTAGATTTATCCCACAATAGAAACAGGATCATATTTATCTCACGACAGAAAAAATTGCAATACAGTCAGTTAAATAAAATGTATAAAATGGACCGGTGCTGTTTACTGAATTTGCTTATGCATGTCTAAAGATATCTTAATTTCCTACACCTGTTGTTTTAGAACGAAAATTTTGGTGTAACTGTGTTAATAATAACAATATTTTTGTTTGCCACCCACTTCAAGTCATCTTCATACACTAACAAGTCGAGAATTGCGACAGCAATTTGCGGTTTGTAGTGGATAAAAATGACAACGCTAAATTCAGGCTTGGAGGAGTTAAGTGATTGGTCGTCTAATAAACACTTACAACGATGAAATATATTTATATAAACCAAGAGCCCAAAGGTTTTTTCAATTAGACGTCTGTATAGATGTTAGATTCTGACGTCTAAAGTCGGTCCGCGCGCTGAAAGGGTTAAGTCCCCGGGTAGTTTCATGTATACACGATACACCCTTTCAACGGCAAAATGAAGATAAAGACCCTCACCAAAATCCGCCAGTTTGAGCTCTCCGCGTTCATTGATAAGGAGGTTCTGGGGCTTCAAATCTCTGTGTAGAACCCGTCTCTTGTGGCAGTACGCCAGACCCCGAAGTAATTGGAATAAAAATATCTGTGAAAATATAAAACGTTCAGTGCTGACATAACTAACTTGACTTGAAGTGTACGAGTTTATTTCCCCGCAAGACACAGGGTTTTTTGACAATACAGTATAAAAACAAAGAAAAAAAGTATTCTGTGTCATGTACTATTTCACATACAAGTATTTCAGTTTTTATTGTTTAGTTCAGAAGATGGCAAGTACACCACTCATAGAGTCATCGCATGGAATAGAAATTACAAGCGGGAATAATTGGACATTTTTTGTTAGACTTTTTTCAGCCAACTGTGTAGTTCGGAAATTAAAAAAATAAACTCAAAAAGGTGCATATTTTAATAATAGGCCTATACATTACCCTTTAACCACCAAGTAATCTAATTTTACAAACTGAATATTGTGTTTTACAGACTAGATCCACAACCTTCAAGTGCTTCACAGCCTCAAACTCATTTAGATTTGTCTAATCAGGAGCAAACTATTCTCAAATCATGCTAAAGTTGCTGATCGAGACATATGTGTATTGATCGACCTCTAGCAGCCAGAGTGTCGTATGTATGACACTCTGTCTGCTAGATGTCGATATAAGAACATATAATAGAGCTGATGTTATTAATTTGTTACCTTCACATTGGCCATATTGAGGATGTTGCCGCAATCATCCATGTATTGCTTGAGATCTTTTTCCTGAAAATCAGTAATTATCAGTGTAACATACTTGAATCAGAAGTAAACTTATCTGATTTTGGTTGGCAAAACTCTTACAATAATATGTCCAGTTGATACACATAATAATTAAAATCCTCCGAGAAGCTACCTCTCAATAAAGATTCAATTGGTATCTTTGATTTATTCACTTGTGTTATAGGTTACATGGGCATGACGTGAGATTTAGATGTGTCAAATTCACTGGTACACAATGACACTAATTATCAACTAATGGAACAAGTCATTATCCATATCTGTAAACAAAAAATAATTTTCAAATCATATTACAAAATATTGAGATTACGATTTAAGAGCACACAAGCGATCGCAGTCTTCTGTAATTTTAGGATGTAACATAATTCTGTAGATACTCGCTATACTTACTAAGTATTCAAAGACTAGAGTGAGGGATTTTTCTGTGTGTATGATGTCATGAAGAGTGACGATGTTGTTGTGCTTTAAGTCCCGAAGTAACGACACTACAACACATGAAAAAGGGGAGATTGAACAACAAAAACAGATGAATAGCTCAGAGCGTCATTATTTTGATTGTCATCAACAATTCATTATTAACAGTTTTATTAATTTATTACGAATTCTTGGTATATTAAATGAAAACTCAGAATGTTTTAATTTTGATGTAAATACCAGTTTTCTCCAATTGATTTGCTCAAAATAACTCATGTGATGTCTAAATACGACAACAAGCAATCTCAGCAATCGAATAGTTAACCCTTGAAGCGCTAATTTTAATCTATTTTATTGATGATAACCCTATTAGCAATCAAATAGTTAACCGTTAAATATGTTAAAATGCTAATCATTGCCGTTCATAATTTATTTTATTAGCCAATCAAATTATTGTTATTGTGAATAAAATAAATCGAGATTGGCAAGTGTTCGGTCTAAAATAAGATAAATAACAATAATTTACAATGCATAGTGCATAAATGCGACAAATGCATCCCACAGAAAAGGGCAGGATTTTCTGGTCGCTTCGCGGTAGCGAGATACAACTTCAAGTGGGTAAATTTCTAAGCAGCTCCATCAAGACGACTATATTGTAGAATACCGGTACATGTGTGGAAGCAAAAACATGACATCGCGGGTCCTTATTTAGAATTCATCGACGTAACACAAGAATAACGTAGGGATGTTTTGCCGAAATTTCCATACACATTCGTGACCCAACTATCACACGAAATAAAAATCACAATTTGCCATGCTCCCCCGTTTTTGCCGAGCGCTGGCACAGGCCACGACAACATTGGGCTGGCATCGTTGAACGCTGGCAACAATACTTGGACAGCGTCGTTGAGCACGATCACAATATTGGACCAGTGGCGTTGAACACTGGCCCAACATTGGGCCAGAGTTCAACGACGCTGGCCATATCAGCTGCATGACTAATGTAATCATTCATTTATTGATCAGCAGATGGGCACGTTATCATAAATCGGAAAAATAAAATGACATAACCCAGCAGATAATATACTTTAACCAATGCTGGATTGATGTTGAACCATCGTTTACAATGATGGCCCAACATTAAATCAGATTTGGGATTGAAGTCTAATGCCGGGTAGAAACAACACACTTTTTTTTCGCTGTATGGCCAAAATAAATGCACCTCTTCCATTCATTGTTTCCATCTAAGCAATACTATACTGCAATATGTTATCTGTACTTATTGTATTCAGCAATTTTACCCCTATACTAACCTATCAAAAGAAATAAATGTATTTGAGGTACGGTAGCCAATACTTCACAGCTTTGGACGTGATTTCCATTTCAAGGCTTAATTCATTTATAACAGTATTAGCAAAAGCGTGTCTACAATGTACAGAGCATCACTGTCATACATGCCAGAAACATGGGCCCACTTTCCACGTAAATGAGCCTGAATGTCGGGGATAATTTGCCGATTACATGTTTGACAGTCTCCTAGGCTTGCAATCTCTGGGCGAGGCGTGTGAAAAACTACCCACCGTTTTTCTCACAATAAACAAGAATAATGCGTTAGCGCTGTTATTTGAGAGGGTCATGTATTCTGGAGGAGTAGAAGAGTGTTCTCTTAACCCTTTAAGCGCTACATCCAAAATGTAAAATTTCACCCACTTGAAGCTGTGTCTCGCAGTAAAAAAAAATGAAATGAATCGGGCTTTAGGCCACCTTTGTGCACATATAGGCTAAACTGGGCCAGGAGAACCTCCTGAGGATGGTGAGATGATTGAGATGACACTGTCCTCCAGACACAGGATTCGAAATTCGAGCCCTGGCGGTCTGAGGCCGAGCACGCTACCTCTCGGTCACGGAGGCTCCCCACAATACTAACTTTCACACGTGGATGGGGTACAAACCACACACTGGCTGCCAGGGGACGAGACCATTACAAAACGACATGTTAACCCTTTGCCTGCAAATCACGACAATAATCGTTTTCAATTGGTTTGATCGGTCGCTGTTATGGGGAATGAAATGACTGTTAAACATCGATATTTGTGATTGTTTGGTCTCAAATTGATCAAATAGGAGTAATTTTCAGCCACTTGAGGTTGTGAATCGCGGTAGCGAGACACAAACCTCAAGTGGGTAAAAATTTTAAAAAATTACCTTAGCAGGAAAAGGGTTAACCAAGTTGTAGGAGACTCACCATATATGAATAATATCAACTCTCCCGCATCATGTAAATCAACTATGTGGCTGCTGAGTAATATTTTTTATTCAATTCATCGGAAGAAAAATAGCATAATTAATCAAAATAATACAGCCTAATAATCATTGAGTTATTGAAAGTGTGTGTATTTTTTTCAAAATCATGACATTTAATTCACCTCTCAAGGTGAATGAAAATGAGAGTAACTAGCTAGTATAGGGGGGGGGGGTGGGGTAGAAGGGGGTTAAAGATCTTAACCTTTTAAGCCCGCACGATGCATTAAAGCATCATTTTACATCCTTGAAAACAGACCTAATTTTCTAAAACTAAGGGTTTTCGAACAAAAATTTCCATGGAACTGGTTTACCAATACATTTAAAATACATATACAATACATACAATTTTTTCAATTTTTAAACCACATCAAATCATCTTCATCCACTACAAGTCGAAAATTGCGACAGCAATTCGCGGCTTGTAGGGGATGAAGATGACAATGGTAAATTCAGGCTTGAAAGGGTTAAAGGGATCAATTCGTCATTTTTACCTGTAGTAGAGGAACCAGTTGATAAATGTTACACTAGGGAGTGCCTGCATTAGGGGCCACGACACACCCGCCCAGAAGTTAGGAGAGCATATCACCCATTGTAGTACCATTGTGACCCACTGCTGGCCGAACGTGTTCTCCCCAACAACTCTGCTACGCTTCCCGGTCTCCAAGACAAGACACATCTGTCTTACGTCTGGTGTCGCTCTCAGACACATTTTTTGAAGTAGTATTTTCTTGGAAAGATCACTTAGAACCAAGCATTCCAAGAAACGCAGCAGACGTCTATTTTCACATAGACCATAAGCTGTAACCCTTTGCCTACTGACTATAAATATTTGGTATTTTTTTCCCCCATTTTTTTCAGTGAAGTAGACGTTTTTAACATTTCCCACCTTTATTTAGAATCTATCAAATGTGCATATAAAAAGCTTAAATAAAATAAAACACATTTTGTAAATACTAAATGTATTTTTCATTCATGTAATGCTGGCAATTGCTTGGCTGCAATTGGGCTAATAGTGGCCCTCGTGTCAGTGGCCCCTGCGAGGGTCTCCAATTGGTTTAATAAACGTTATTTTTCGTCTTCTAACGTAGATAAGAGGGCGTTAAAGGGTGAATTATTAGGTAGCACAGTTCATCAATCCCAAGCAAACACGAGCCGATGACCCAAGGCTGGTTTGATGCTGTGCCAGCATCAAATCAGCATTAGGTCATTGTCTCCTATTTGCAGTGACACCCTTCTTGCTGCCTCACCTTCTCTGATGGCGGTGCAGGGCGCACCCTCCTCGTGTTCCAGCCGGATTTCTTTCAGCGCCACCAGGTCGCCGGTGAGCCCGCTCCTGCCTTTAAATACTGTGGCGTAAGTGCCCTGGACGATGGAAAACAAAATCAGAATAAACGGGCATTGACAAATTAAGTGCTACTTACAACAGAAAAATATATTTCATTTTCAATACATTATAACTGCAGGCAGTTTCTGCTCAAATTCGTTTCAATTTCATGCCTTATAAAACCAAACCAGAAGAAAACGTCATTAGTAGTGTTTATACGTGATGGTGAAAAGAAAAGATAAGTGTATTCGCTTTGAATACAGTATAATTTCAGAAAGTCTTCGTAGACGGTGGACCAACATTAAGCCAGCATTGGGATAATTTCATGTGTTGGTTCGGTATATTTAGTCAGAAAACTTTCAAATTCCACTTCATATTCAATGGAATATCAGAGTATCCCAGAGCCCACTAAATAACAAGGGCTTATTTTACTCCTGAAGTCACGACTATCGTGTTCTTCAAATACGTGTAGTTCTAAATCGTGCCTCAAAGTAAGTGGACATCAGGCTATTCACAATAATTGCGCACAGGGAATATGTATATTCAGGTGAAACATAGCTCATTTTCATGCAAATTTGGCATGATCTGTTTCAGTGTGTTTACAATAGCAATAAATCAATTCAATTACATGTAATTGCTTTGTCTGCATTAAACCACATTATATTTCAAAAGCAAACAAATACCAAATAGAAGTGACTCCCCATACAAGAGGAAAGCTTAGCTGCTAAACTCACCTCGCCTAGCTTGTCCAACTTTGTGTATGATTCCATTTTTCCAAACCCGATTTCAGACTGCAACGAATAAACAAACCATTTGTTAACAGAACCACTACAATAAATAAGCATGAAGTTTGGCAGACACTACGATGCACTGACTACCTAAATACATGAAATAATTGGAACATCAAGAATAGACTGGGCTCGTATTCTCGTAAAGTTATGATTTGTCAATGGCTTCGGATTGGTCGAGATGGCCCGACCAATCCGTACGATAATATGGCCCTGGTATCCAAACAAATTGACCCTTTTAGAGCAAAGATTTATATTAAGCTTTTTTCACGTAGGGCTGGTAAATTAGCTTATGATTTTTTGTAGTAAGAGTTAAATGTCTTCCTGGGGCCGTATTCTCGTGACCATTTACGGAGTTCCGCATCTTTGGTTTTTTTCCGCAAGTGCTATTCTCGTTAATTTTACGATGCGGAAGTTTTAGGTAAAAGTTACGGAAAGTATTTGGGTGCCCTAAATTCTAGGAAAAAATGGCGTGTTTTGCATAAAAGTTAGGATGCGGAACTCCGCAACTACAGTTTTCCGCAAATAGTTTGAGAATAGCGATTTACGGAATTCCGCAGTTACGGAGTTCCGCATTTTACAGTTGCGGAAAAATCCTAAACTTAGGGGACTTTCACGAGAATACGGCCCCTGGGGCCGTATTCTCTTGACCATTTACGGACTTCCGCATCGTAGATTTTTGGAATTTCCTCAAATATTCACGCAACTTTGGTTTTTTTCCGCAGGTGCTATTCTCGTTAATTTTACGATGCGGAAGTTTTAGGTAAAAGTTACGGAAAGAATTTGGGTGCCTTAAATTCTAGGAAAAAATGGCGTGTTTTGCATAAAAGTTAGGATGCGGAACTCCGCAACTACAGTTTTATGCAAATAGTTTGAGAATAGCGATTTACGGAATTCCGCAGTTACGGAGTTCCGCATTTTAAAGTTGCGGAAAAATCCTAAAGTTAGGGGTCTTTCACGAGAATACGGCCCCAGGCATCTGACTGATGCAATATTGTAATAACGTTCACGGGCTAGATACTGTGCGAAAAAATAAAAGATCTATGAAAAAATAGAAGATTAAATTATGGTTGCTCTATCACCCACACATATTCAGGTTTGAACTACTAAATGTAATTAATTATTTATATTTAGAGGGGCTAGTAGGTTCTAACCCACGCAATTTATTTACACAATTGCCGGCTCTCTTTAACTCATATTCCAGACAAATCCTATCTTTTTCACTGAATTTCGCAGATTTGTTTCTGACCTATGACTATCCACTGGGCATACGACGTCAATGACGTTTGAACTACTAAATATAATTAATTATTTATATTTAGAGGGGCTAGTAGGTACTAACCCACGCAATTTATTTTCAATATTGCCGGTTCTCTCAATTTATATTTCAGACAAATTCAATTTTTTCTTGAATTTTGCGGATTAGTTTCTGACCGATGACAGCCCACGACGTCAATGACTTTGATTCAACCTCGCAACAACGTCGTGTGCCAAGTGGGCTACGTACCAGCGAGGCCCTCCTGAGTCTGCGGCTCATCTGGCCGTCCGGGGTGGTGGGTGTGGACTGGGGTGACTGTGGCTGCTTCACAAGGTGCATGTCTGCAGGCAGCGACAGACGCTTGTTGATGTCCTGAAACACAGACAAGAAAACACAGATTTAATTAGAGTCATTGAAATTAACCCTTCACCTGCTAGCGACGCGTCTATGCGTCAAACATATTTTGAATACAATTAATTCCTATAAACTGCGACCGTACTCATTAAAATCCGGATGTCTTAGGTTCAACATGATATAATTCACTACACGTGGGTGTCTTAAAATTGCAAATAAAATAGACGCTGAACCAGCATAGACACTTCAAGGGCTACATCATAGAATTTAAATTTTAACCCACTTGAAATTGTGTCTCACTACCGCGACCCACAACTTCAGGTGGATGAAAATTACTCATAGTAGTTTAATTTGAGACCAAACATTTGCAAATCTTGATGCTTAAACACTATTTTCCATTTCCCAATAACAGTGATTGAACTTGGTAATAACATAGATTATAAACGACAAAAGTCGTGATTAGTGGTTTAAGGGATAACACAGCCCGGTGTAACAGTTTCAGATTACCCCCCTGTTCAAGTTACCCCCGGGGGTACTCTGAAACTAGTTTCAAGTTACCCCCTCTAGTTTCAAATTACCCCCTCAGTTTTACTGGTTAACTTTCAATGATATATTATATTTTATTTTTTCATCACATGGCATCGGGACACTTAAATCTCCATAATTATAACCCTTTGATCTCTAGGGCAACTAATCAAAAACTATGTTAGCATATATACCCTTCTATGCCAACTAACGACACTTTAATCTGCAGATAACCCTTGTATTTCTATGCCAAATAGTTTAAAAAAAGTTTTCTGGAAACACTTTAATCTTCCTGTATAACCTTGTGATCTCTAGGGTTAACTAACAAAAAAAATAGTCTCGCGCTGTTTTTTATCATTGTCGTTATATATTATCAATCGATTTATTTATCGCAGATATAACGTTGGCCATGTTTCCGCACCTGTTTTGAAGACTGTACCAACTGTCTATCTTCGCGGGCCTATATACATTTGGAATTATTTTCAGTGATCAAAATTAAAAACAAAAAGTACCCGCATAGAGGCCTACCCAGCCCACATGCTTACATCATACACAATACCAGTCATCTATACATCAAACCAACTTGCCGGCGCATAAAAAATAGAACGCTCGTGTCAGAAACTGTAAGGTTAACTCTTTAACCGCTGATTCCGATTATATTCGTTCCTTCATTTTTAATTAGCACATTAAATAGCACTAACAGCCTTTGAACATCATCAAACAACAAGATTTCACAAAATCGTTGACCTACATTTTGTCAAATCTGAATAATTTTCACTCACTTGAAATTGTGGATAGCGGCGGCGGGACCCAACTTCAAGTAGATGATTTTCCAATTAAATAATATGGCGCTTAAAAGGTTAAGCCCTGATCTTGATTGGACCACGGTGACAATAAGCCTGCCGCATTGTACCAAGTCAATGTGTACTCAGCGAATCGTGGCGACCCATCTTTTTCTAATCTAGGTCTGACGGTATTTAAAAGGTCAGCAATAATCATATTTGGTTTGTAGGCCCTACAGGTTTAAATGAGGGAGTTTCAAAATACCGTTTCAAAACCTAGTTTCAACGTACCCCCCGGTACGCTGAAACTAGTTTCAACGTACCCCCGGGGGTAATTTGAAACTAGGGGAGGTAACTTGAAACTGGGCTTTTTCTAGTTTCAGAGTACCGAGGGGTACGTTGAAACTACCCCCCCGGTAAGCTCAAACTAGTTTCAACGCACCCCCCGAAAGGGGGGTACGCTGAAACGGCTACACCGGGTCAACGTCTGACGTTTGCTGGAAAGGCATCATGTAAAAAGATTCAATAAACTGAGTTATATAGTAGCATATTGCCTAAATCCATAGAGAGACGAGCTCAGAGGTGCAAAATTACAATTATTTCATAAAATGAGTCTTTATGTCGCCATCTTTATTATTATCGGCGCGGGGCTCCTGTCGTTAAGGTATCACTATGGTTAATAGAATAAAAATCGTCAGATTAGAAAATACAGTGACGATTTCGACAGAAAACCGCTAACAGCGTATCAACCTGCAACTTTACGAAGTGTAGTTTTGAGGTTATACGCCTCTGGGATGCTGGCATTTTATCTGCATTTTCGCCAATGAATATTCACCTACATTCACCACGATTCAATGCTAAATTGTATTGTTGAAGCAACTGCTATGAAATACCAGATGCACAAAATACGTTGACCAAGTGTTGGAGTAATGTCACAGACGGCAAGCACACATTATACCAACATTGGGTCAACGTATTTTAATGCTTGGCAGAAGACAAAGAAACGGAATATGGGGTGACGCCATATCCTGTGTGACTCAATACGTTGAATCAACAGCGTTTTAAAGTTGGGCCAACGTTTTAGACTATGGAGAATCATTGAAGTAACATCAGGTGGGTTACATGTTTGATGTGGTGCAAAACAAGTGGAGTTATAAACATGGCTCTAGTGCCACCCAGAAAACACGAGACATGGATCCAATGGCCCAACATTGAACCAACATTGGGTCAATGTCTCGAGCTCTAACCCTTTGACCGCCAATCACGAATACAATCGTGTTTTAACCATTTCATCAACACTTTAAATAATATAAAACATGTTTTCAATCAGCCAGATTTTAGAAAACAATGACCCGCATTTTGCCAAATCTCAACAATTTTCATTCACTTGAAGTTGTGAGTCGCGTCAGCGAAACACAACTTCAAGTGAATGAAAATTGCAGTTGGACCCCATGGCGCCTAAAGGGAGGCGTGGGAGACGTCTCTGCCACTGTCAGTGTGGAATACGTGAGATAAGCCGAGAAAGAGGATGTCTTGGAGAAAATTGAGCAGACTATTTATGGAGGAGTGAGTGTGAACACGACCAGTCCGGCCACAGACCTGTCCAGCTCGTTGATTTGAGAGTATTACTTTAATCAATAATCATGATACTATAAAATTATTGAGTGAGGAATCGAGAATCAACAAGAATTGAAAAATGGTCGGACACTGAGAAGTGTGCGTGATCCAGTACTGCAAATACAAAATACACAATGACGTTATTGTATTCGATATTCAAACACAAATATCACAACGAAATTCGCGAAAATAAAAACATCGCGAAAGTATCAAGCTCCGTTGCGTCAGTGTAAAATGTTTGTTGCGCCCATAAACAAGATAAGCCCCCAGACCAGGAGCTCAAGTCCATTAGTGAAGGACTCCTTTCCGGTTCTTTGGCAACAGTATCTGCAGTTTTTTTCTTGCTACTTCCTTCTTCCTTGAAGCCTAAGATGTAATGCTCTTTTGAGCCCTATAATCACTTCATAAATGACCTGTTCAAGTAAAATGAAACCTTTTGCATGCAATGGATTTATTCAATGCTTACTGATGGGAACATAACGTATTCTTGACATACATGTGTGTTATATCTAGTATATTGGGTAATGGTTATTAAAAGACATAATATTTTTGTTGGTTGTACTTGGCCCCTATTTAATTCAATTCAATTCTATTCCATTCTCTTCTACATGTTCTTTTTTATAATGCAATTCTATTCCTTTCTATTCTTGTATATTTGTAAAATTACATATATTTTTGTGATTATTGCACAATAATAATGTGCGATATAATATCATCTAGAATGAAAACAATATCAATACTAAATCTACTACTAAAGTAAAATAGAAAAGAGACAAAGTTTACGTTTTTGCAATGACAATCTGCGATATAACCTGGTGCATTGATCATAATACATCCCAAGATGGAAAACATAAAAAAGAAATCGCCGTTTCTTCAATTGCGAGCTATAGCACTGGTCGTATATTTTATATCTGCCAACAAAAGAAGCTCTGCTAAGCGTACGAGAAGCAAAAAACAGTACAAATGATAGCTGGCAAGATTCCTGTACAGCTGCCAGCAAAAAACCAGGTCCTGCAGATGGGCGGGGAAGCCCAGCAACGGAGCACATCTGGTGGTACACCCAGAACAGCTGTTGTGTTACTGAGAGACGAACTACCCGTCCGGATTACTCAAGAGGTTGGCTGAGCGCTGGGCCAGCGCCGTGTGGTGATGGTCCAATGCACCCATCTTTATCGTGTTCATAGCAGTATATATTCTGTAGATTCAACAAGGACAATATGTGGATTACAGCATATACGAAAGCCGCCGACGTACTTTGTAATCCACGCTGCTCTTAATAAAATTGACAAAACTCGCCATTCTCTTGGCATATTAAACACTTTGGTGTTGAAATTAACTTCCTTTGTTACAAAATTCTATTACTATCAGCTGCGTTGTGAATTAGTATTTTTCAACTTGAATTGTTCACTCAATTTTCAGCTTAAAACAAGGGTCTCGGAAATTGAATGATCGGAGGAGCCTCTACCACAAACCATTTCACCAAAGTTATTATAGTGGCAATTTATTATGTTTGAAACTTGGTTTACCACTTGAAGCGCTAATTTAAACAATTTCAACCTGAAGTTGTATCTTGCTACCGCAAAATAGCAAATAAAAACGACGCAAAGCGCTAAATTATATCATTTACATGTTCACCAAATGGAAGTTGTGTCCCGCTACCAGGCCGCTACTGTGAGCCACAACTGCAAGTGAGTGAAACTTACTCATATTTGCTTAATTTCAAACCAGAAATTAGCAAATTTTGATGTTTAAACGCTCATTTCGTTCCCAATAACAGTGATTTGGTCGGCTAATAAAATGGATTAAAAACGACAATAGTCGTGATTAGCGGCGTCCCAGCAAACACGAGACGATAAAACAATGCTGTTTTAATGTTGGGCCACCGTCTCCGACGCTGGCCCAACATTAAAACAACACTGTTTCATCGTCTCGTGTTTGCCGAGTACAAGCGTTAAAATGTATATGTAGGGATAGTGTAGGACAGTAATATGGCACTGTATTCCCAAACTAATGACGTAGATACCCAACAAACACAACACTTTGACATTGTCAAGGTTTAACATTGGTCCAACGTCTGCTACGCTGGCCCAACATTACCACAATGAGTTGTTTGTTAGATGCCGAGTGGACTGTGGTATCAGAGCGGTATTTGCTACGGTAACAAGACAATCGGATAGTTGCGCTATCTGCGAAACACCAGAAGATCGTGGCATTCAGATGCCAAGAGAATTCAACGCAGGAATTTACTTTGGTGCAAGCAGTCGTATCCGCCATTTTGTGAAATAATATATACGACCATATAATAGCAAGGCCATATGGCGTAAACCGAAAGACTACAATATCAGATGCGCTGGGTTGCCAGAAGCAGGAGCTGTAAATTAACATTGTTGTAGAAAAGATTTAGACATGGAAGACGTCAGTCCACCATATCGTCGCCTCGGAGCTAAAGGATCCTATCTGCCACTCTGACGAGTGTCAGATAGGATCCTTTAGCTCCGAGGCGACCATGTATTCTGCAGGCTTGCAGCCATCAGCTATTTTAGTCACAATGCATTTCCGCTGTGGTGATACTTTTTACCAACAGCTACTCAGCAGACACAATACGTTGAATTAATGTTGGTTTACCGTTGGTCCACGGTCTACGACGCTGGACCAACGTTAAACCAACATTGATTCAACGTATGAGAGTAAATATTTATTATCGTTGTGAGCTTTCATTTTTTAGTATATTTAACGCGGGTATAAATTTAGATCATCAAATCATTTGCATTCATTTCCTTCAAGGTGGGGATTACCAGCCCAAGGAAAATGAACATGGGATCTGAATATCAACCCTTTGCCTGCTAATCACGACAAAGGTGTTTTAATCTGTTTTATTAACCGACCAAATCACTGTTATTGGGAATAAAATGACTTTAAATATCAAGATTTGTGAATTTTTAGTGTCAAATTAAACAAATATGAGCAATTTTTAAATCACTTGAGACAAACTCAAGTGGTTGAAAATTTAAATTTAATAGCTTAGCAGGATAAGGGGTAACTCTTTTCCCACCTACTTATCCAAGTGTGTGTGAAAATGACTATTTGTTTATTTTAAGACCAAACATTTGCAAATCTAATAAACCGGATTAAAAATGATTATAATCGTGGTTAGCGTTTAAAGGGTAAAGAGAGATAACTCAGCAAACATGAAGACGGTGGGCCAGCATTACACCAGAATTGGGTGACTACTCATGTTAACTGGGAAGACATGACTCAGGCTAGTCATAATAGTCGAGTATAGCTGTCATTTATTCAAACATCTAGAGAGTTCATATCGACAAGATAGTTCACACAGAAAAGACCATACGGCATAGTTTTTTGAGCGTTCACAATAGACACCAATGAGATTAATAAATCTTGATAACAAAAGTCGGACAACCGAGAAGATAATACCATCCGGAGTCCCTAAAGCCTGTGGTGGCCACAGTGAATCAGCTGATACATCATGTGCATGATGCTGAACAGTGCAGATGGTGATCAGTGGAGATGGTGGCGGTGGTTATCTAATGAATACATACACTCTATACCAGGTAATGCACCAGCCTGTTATAAATCACGGAAAGGGGGTGGAAAGTGTTGTGGTTCGAACTAAATTTAAAAAATATATAAAACAATCAAACCTGCTGAATATATTTTCAGTAAACAATTTTCAGTAAACAAGCTCATCCTGCTGAATTGACAGTTAACATTTTAATGTATTCCCAACGTATAACATTTCTCCAATATTGTTCCGGCGTTGTACAAATGTTATACAAATGTTTTGTGTTTGATGGATTGAAGCAAGGCGTCTATAGAGATAAATTCCTTGGTTGAAGCCAGAATTTGTAACACAATTCCCACCTTCAAATGAAAATATTTATATTTTCGAAAATAGACATCTCTAGATTAAAATATCACTGTTATTGGAAACTAAATGATCGTTTGAACGGCAATATTTGCAACTGTTTGGTCACAAATTTAACAAATTTGAGTAATTTTTAGCTCACTTCAAGTCGCGGTACGATATACAACTTTCAAGTTTGCTGCAGAATAAATGTCAATTAAAATCTGCTATTTGGTGTATAAATGTGAAAAGGGTGCAGGATCAATTGAACAACCAGCGCAACTCACATCATGAGTTATATTATACTGACAGTTTAAACACAACCCCTGAGTTAGCACGACACATTGGGCCAACGTTGACTCAATGTTGGGTCAGCGTCAGAGACGCTGACCCAACATTGAGTCAACGTTGGAATAACGTCCCGTGTTTAGATATTTGCCCCGGTCAAAACACTGCAAACATCATGTCGCTGACAGGGACTGATGAGATGTACAGATTTTTTTCCTGGGCACCTGATTCCATTTATCGGCGGCCAGCAAAAACGACACGCTAAAAAACTGGTGGTTTCATTCGGTACATACAGTAGTATACACGTATGTATGTGATAAAACATCCAAGACTTGTATGTTACAGTGCTCCAACTTAAGTTAAAACACTGGAATATACGATTTTTGACTTCTAACCATGTTCCAACCATGTTCTAACCGTGATTTAACCATGTTCAAACCATGGGTCCACCATGGTGTTTAATTCAACACCATAGTATTTCACTGCCGATTATAATGGCCGGCAGTGAAATACCATGGCGACCATGGTCTACCATGCATGGTATGTTTGCTGGTTTTTCGAAACTGTTTTGTCCAAACAGAGTGTTGAACACAATGATTGCTAACAACAATATGAATCGAGTAGAACTTCAGACACATATTGATTACAATATAGAACATTGTAACATGTATGATAAGAATGAGAGTAAATAAACATGATTAAATGAAAAGTAATGATATGAAAACGGTGAAAGCGATATGTGCCGAAGACATATTCATCCAGTGAGAAGATACCAAAATTAACAAGACTACATAAGTCCAGGAGCTCCCGCTCCGAATCAGAATTTGATTAAAGCAATTTTGTATAGGGTTATTAATGTAGTCCTAGTCTAGGTCAAAAATCAAGACGCAAGACAACTAGGTCTAAGAAGCCCAGTCTAAGAGTAAGATAAGAACTAGACTAAGAACTAGGCCAATCGAGTTAACTAATAGCTGATTTACGGTCATTTTGAATTCGATATAAATTAGTTAAAAACTTAGGGTGCATCCTCCCCCGAAACCTCAAATTTTGTTTTATAGTAATGGACTAACATCTAACACAGTTTGCAAAATATTGGGCATGTGAAAGTAAATAATGGCCGATAGGGGGCTATTTTGAATTTGAACGAGTCAGAATTTTTCAAGATGCATCCTCAGCTGAAATCTCACATTTCATTCTATAGTAATCGTCTAGCTATCTAGCACGGTTTACCAAATATCGGCCATGTGAAAGTGAATAATGGCCTAAAGGCGACCATTTTGAATTTGATCAAGTCAAAATTTTCCAAGATGCATCCTCAGCTGAAATCTCACATTTCATTCTATAGTAATGGTCTAGCCATCTAGCACGGTTTACCAAATATCGGCCATGTGAAAGTGAATAATGGCCGATAGGAGGCCATTTTGAATTTGATCAAGTCAAAATTTTTCAAGATGCATCCTCTCCTGAAATCTCACATTTTGTTTTATAGTAATGGTCTAACCATCTAGTACGGTTACTAAAAACCGGCTATGTGAAGTGAATAATGGCCGATAGGCGGCCATTTTAAATTTGATCGAGTCAATTTTTTTCAAGATGCATCCTCTCTTGTAATCTCACATTTTGTTTTATAGTAATGGTCCAGCTATCTAACACGGTTTACCAAATATCAGCAATGTGCAAGTAAATAGTGGCCGATAGGCGGCCATTTTGAATTCGATTGAGTCAAAAGTTTTTAAAAGGCATCCTCTCTCGAAACGTCACATTTTGTTTTATAGTAATGGTCTAGCTATCTAGCACGGTTTACCTGATATCAGGCCTATCGAGGTAAATAATGCTGATTGTCGGCCATTTTGAATTCGTAAGTAAAAAATTTTCAGGGTGCATCCTCCCCCGAAAACTCACACTTTGTTTTATAGTAATCAGGTAATGGTCTAGCCATCTAGCACGGTTTACCAAATATCAGCCATGTGAAAATGAATAATGGCCGAAAAGGCGGCCATTTTAAATTTGATCAAGTCAATTTTTTTCAAGATGCATCCTCATCTGAAATCTCACATTTCGTTTTACAGTAATGGTCTAGCCATCTAGCACGGTTGACCAAATAACGGCCATGTGAAAGTGAATAATGGCCGATAAGCGGCCATTTTGAATTTTATCGAGTCAAATTTTTCCAAGATGCATCCTCTCCTAAAATCACACATTTTGTTTTATAGTAATGGTCTAGCCATCTAGCACGGTTTACCAAATAACGGCCATGTGAAAGTGAATAATGGCTGATTGGCGGCCATTTTGAACTTTGACAAAAGGATTTTTTTCAAAATACATCCTCTCCTGAAGCCTTACAATTTGTTTTATAGTAATGGTGTAGATATCTTGAGCGGTTTTCATGATATTCCACAATATCAGGCCTGTCGAGGTGAATAATGGCTGATAGGCGGCCATTTTGAATTTTATCAACTTCAATTTTTTCAGGATGCATCCTCTCCTGAAACCTTACAATTTATTTGATATTAATGGTGTAGCTATCTTGAGCGGTTTTCATGATATTCCGCAATATCAGGCCTGTCGAGGTGAATAATGGCCGATAGGCGGCCATTTTTAATTTTATCGACTTGAAATTTTTCAAGATGCATCCTCTCCTGAAACCTCACAATTTGTTTTATAGTAATGGTGTAGCTATCTTGAGCGGTTTTCATGATATTCCGCAATATCAGGCCTGTCGAGGTGAAAAATGGCCGATAGGCGGCCATTTTTAATTTTATCGACCTGAAATTTTTCAAGATGCATCCTCTCCTGAAACCTCACAATTTGTTTTATAGTAATGGTGTAGCTATCTTGAGCGGTTTTCATGATATTCCGCAAAATCTTTCAGTCGGATTTACCGATGTTATAAATTAGGTCAAAGTGCTGGGTCAACTTCAAGGTCAAGGTCCAAAAACCTGAAAAGGCACAACTAGGGACCTTAGAGAACATGTATGTGCAATATGACTGTCATCGGCCCAGTACTTTTCGAGATCTGCTCCGGAAACCAAGTGCGCGTCAAAACGTCTAAATAGGTCATAGTTCTGAACCAGAAGTAGGTCAAAGTTCAAATACCCCAAAAGGCACAACTAGACCCCCTAGGGGTGTTGTGTGTAAAATTTGAAGACAATCGGACAAGTACTTTCAGAGATATGCTCCGGAAACGAATTGTTTACGGACGGCCCAACGGCCCAACGGCCCAACGCCGTCACATCATCATTTTCTCCTCTGCAACCTTGCGTATTGAATTCAGATTAAAAATATTTTAACCCGTCCATTAGCCACCTGGAAGTAACCCACATACCAAAAATTGTTATCCCAGCTTATTTTTTCACAAAGTTATAGGCAAAAGAAGAGGCCAAAAAAAAACGGAGGTAGAATCCATAGCTCCCTTCGCTCACCTACGGTGACGGCGGGAGCTAATAATGAGTTTATATGATGCTGAGCCAAAAAATATTATAATTTCGAAAAGTTATCGCTGTCAATATCTATCTGATAGAGTGACAATCCATCAAACACGAGACGCTTACCCAATGTTGGGTAAACGTCTAATGTCTTTTTTCGGGGGGAAGACTCTAAAACAAGGATCCTCGTGATTAATCAACAATGTAAACCAGTGTCTTAGATCTATGGCACTTCCCGGCGAGCTTTTGTCCACCGCATATCTCTACGCTGAATCAGCCACGAATTGTTGGGGGACAGACTCATTGACTCATCGCAATCGTACATGTTTCACTGTTTTCAGAACAGGACTAACGTAAGTATACAACAACTGTAAAAACATCCCATACATGCAGCTCTGATAATGCTGTTCAAAGGCAAACAGCAGTAACTGCTTACTTTTCAAGTAACCAGTTAGAATAGTCTGGTAGACGTGGTGGTGTAACTGGACTTGAGGAGTATATAGTTGTTTTCTTCACAGAATATTCTATTCTATTTGTTTGCATTTGAATTGCAGGATATATGTCCTGTCCATTAACCCTGAAATAGCTTGTACACCAGGTGAACATGGATATGACATTTAGACGTTTAGCAAACAAAGCTTATTTTAATGTTGGTCCACCGTCTGCGACGCTGGTCAAACATTAAATGGAAAAATTAGCCCCAGAAAAAATATGTAGCATCGTGCATGTGCCAAGGGCCTATTCTCAAAGCCAAAAATCTGCTACACCAACATATCGTCCCCTTGGATATGAAAGGGTGTATCTGCCACTTTGCAAAGTGGCAGATACACCCTTTCATATCCAAGGGGACGATATTATTGTGTCGTGTTTGCTGGGCACGTTGTTCTAAACTGAACCAGTCCATTATAATCTGGGTAGCGGAGGGGCAGTCAGCAAAGACTCATCTCCCAGACACAGGATTCGAATTCCCGGCAGCAGGAGGCCAAGTGCCTTTAATATCCAATAGTCACTACACGCACAGCGTAAATAGTCCACGGATAAACCAGCGTTTGCGTCACCGGCCCGTGAACTAACTAACGTTGGACAGACGTGCCACTCTCTCTTCTATATTCTTGCCGGGATTCTTCACGGCATGTTTCATAACACGTACATAACCGCACAGCTAGCATAATGCTTGATACAGCTGCCAGACAACACAAATCTCTGTCCTTCTTCCCGTGGAGAAAAAACACAAGCATGCGCCGCACGTATACATAGTGAACGAAGTGGGAAATTCTGCCTGCGTGAGTCCAAGAGACTACTGTGGAAAAGCACGGAGCGGGAGTATCGCTACATTGTGTTCTGCAGTTGTAATTGGAGTTGCGTCCATAAAGCTTGAACAATGCTTGATGATTGCACTGCTGAATTGCCGATATTTTTCGTCATTTGAAGCTGGAAATTGCGTTAGCAATTTCAGCTTCAAATGACGGAAAATATAACCACGTATGAAAAATATGCTAAATCGAATTATTTCATTAACCAATAGTATCTACCACCAGCTATCTAATCATCATGAGTGACAGTTTCAGTGAGTTGAGACAGTTGCTAATTGATAACGTCTGGTACAAGCCTAGAGCGATCCTCATATCTCGAAATTATCTTCAGAATCCCAAAAACTATAGTTCTGACTATTTGACGGGAGCATAAGCGTACATAATACGTGCATCAGCGCGAACGTGAGAGTTCGTCTATTTCTATTTTTTCATTTCCTTTATTTTCTATGTAAAACCGGCAGAATCGAACAGGTTTGAAAATGTTCGCGCTGCCCATCGCGCTCGCCTTCGCGCTTGTATGTTTTTGTCAATGATAAAATAGTGTATTTGATAATTTTTGTGTTCAAATATATATTTTTTATTCATTCTTGCCGATAAAACCCACCACATATAAGAAACTTACATTCAGTGTACCGGTACTAGAACACCTTTTAGGAAATATATCACACACAACACTGCGATAAAAATATTTATGTAAGCCACATCCACAAGTATACTTCTAACTCGCGACAAAACGTTCCAATGGAAAACAGGAGATTGCACAATGATCGCTTCACAATGCTCGCTTTATGTGAAAGAGCACAGTGAAGTTTATACCTGTCGTGGGAAGAGGTAGATGTTTCCAAATGGAACCATCTACCTCTGCCCACGACAGCATGAATGAAGTCTACCTCCATAGAGACTAATATTTTCCGCATGGCAGACAGGCAAAAATGAGCGCCACAGGCTATGCTTTATCAAGTTTACTTGATTAGCCCAATATAGGGTTTCCATGCAAGTAATTTAAAGGATTCGGTCAAAAATGCAACCACCGAATACATGAATAGGGTGGCACTGTGTCACTTTCATGCACATGTAGGCTAAACTGGGCCAGGAGAACCTCATGAGGATGATGAGACTGCTTCAATAATTCGAGTTTTGAGCACTGGCGGTCTGAGGTCGAACGCGCAATCCTCTCGATCACACAGGCTCCCCACAATACTGAATCTACAAACCTTCACAAAGGAGAAAAAACATATCTTTTTAAATGAATACCAGAGCGAGATGCGAACCCGCGAACTCCCGTGTGACAGGAGGTATCACTAACCACTGCACCGAGGCCACGCTGACGGTTGTTAATAAACACATTAAGCTTTGCTGTAGCACTTTCATGTTATATTTAACAAATTAATAATAGCCAACGTGAATAATGATTCTGGTAACTTAGTAATCACACTTCGTCGTTTCCATATAATTATTTCGCACACTGACACAAATGACCACATAATAAATCCACTAACGAGGTCATGTCAAGTACACGCATTGCCCATTAATATACACCCCATTAATATGATCAATCGTTATGCGCGGAGATAGAGCGCCTCAAATGGCAATAGCGGCCCGATATAGGATTGTGACCTGTGACATTGGGGCTCTTCAATTCACCACATTGCTGGTGATTGATCGCATTCGTCGCTTATTTCATCTATATTAGGACTTATGGCTCGCAGCTGTGTCATCACTTTTGTCATATCGGGGGGGACGTCAGCAAAACCAGTGCCCCGGGGTGGGGGGCAGTATCTGATAAAAATAAACTATAGTGTTGGGTCAGAGTCGGTCCAATGTCTTCGACATTGAACCGACTGTGACCCAGCACTGACGTTTTCTGGGCGCATGACAGGTAATAAGGTGTCTGGAACTGTTGCCATGGCAACCAGAATCCCTTTCAGGTCGGAGTAAAAGAGATGGCGTGGACTAGGCGGGTAGATCCGGAACGTATCCGTGATGAGGGATGTACGTCAATCCAGACAGATCAACACATCTTATACTGTCATCAATCTTCATCCTTTACAACAAAATATTATTACGTCTATATATTTATATTTTTCACATTGATTTTGGAACAACAATTCCCAAACAACTCATCTTTTGCAACACATCTCGCACAAAGTGACCAATAACACATCTAGTACAACATATCTCATAAAACACACATATCAAACAAACAACACATCTCATACATGTACAGCACATCTCGAACAACACGTTTCATACAACACATCCCATATAATGTATCTCAAACAACACATCTCACGCAAACAACACATCATACAACATACATATCATACACATGTACAACACATTTCACACAACACACATTTTAAACAAACAAAACTACAACACACTGTATCTCCCAGGAGACTTAGAGCTACATACTGACCTTTAATCTGTCGTGCACAGTGAAAACGCAGTAACTGCTTACTTTTCAAGGAGTTACTGCCTTTTAGCTTTGCAGGGCAGTAATGTGTTGATGGGAGATTTGGTATATATCTTTGGAGCATATCTGTGCCAGGGTGCGTAAGAAGATTTACCTTGTTATGAGTCACTCAGCCAGATACCATGGCCTTATTTCCACATGTCAATAAGTCAACCGAACATTTTACGCAGCTCAGTGACTCACAAAATGTACTGATCACATGTGCCAAAATTTTGGGCACTTTCACCACTAAACAGTAGCCATTGGTGTTAAAATGGTAGAGAACACACATTTAAATTTAAAATTAGTTTGAATAGATCTACCATTGATATCCTATTTTATAGATATTTTTGAAATGGATGTATTTTTTTATTGGATGTTAAAATAATTTTTTTAAATAAGTTTTCAGTCTCATGAAGTTGTGTCTCGCTACCGATACCCATTCCTTCCAAGTGGGTGAAAATTATTCACATTTTAATTTGAGACCAGCCATTTGCAAATAATTTGAATGTTGAAACGCACATTTCGTTACCAATAATCATTTGATCGGCTAATAGAACGGATTACAAACGACTACAGTCGTGTTTAGCTAGGGTTAATAGGAGTCAACACGCTAACGATTGGGCCACTCATGCGCCACATATACTCAACAGCCAGATGTTCATCCATGTTGGTTTAATGTTGGGCCGATGTTGTGGACAGCATTACCTCTTACAGCGCTGAATTAGTTTAGGTTAAACCATGGAGACCAAAGGGTTTTTTTCAATTTGAAACCATCATAAATGTCTCGGTTAGCTCTTTCTGATTCATTTGAATACCTATGTTATGGGACTACGTCCATAAGAAATATGTTTACTCCGGGGATCGACTTTAGCTGTCAGAATCTGACGTCTACAGACGTCAGATTCTGACGACTAAAGTCTATCCCCGTGCTGTGAGGATTAAGGATCAAAACATAATTGGCTCAACAGCACACTGGCAATGAACAGTTTAGAGAGGAATTTGAGTAGCGAAATATTCATACACCAATGATGTAATGATAAAGTAATGTTATTGAAAGCTGCCTTGAATGAGCTTCAATAATTTTCAAAACAAATCATACCTGGGGAGTGACTCAGTGAGAAAGCAAAATATAATATAATATTAGCAGGAAAAAAGGTAAACTATTTCGCTACTGTCAAAGGCTTTTAGAAACGCGATGTAATGAGCTTTGGTTATTACTGTGGGATAATCTGTTCAAAAACGTGAAGTTATAAAACATTTATTTCTAATAACATCGACAAACCAGCATTAATTGACTCAGTGTGTCAGATTATAAGAAATTCGTAGAGAGAACTAAAACAAAGTACTTGTAAAACACAGATATCTCAGAAACAACACAGTCCAAAAAATAAAAGAACTGGACTACAAGGCATGGCACGGAAAGATCACTATTAACTACAAACCGCAGCACCAAAGACACAAGCAATCAAGAGCCGTCCACTAACTAGGTTGATTTTATGTTGGGGTCAGCGTCGCAGACGATGGCCCAACATTAAATCAACATACAGTCAACGTCTCGCGTCTGGGACTTCATGGCGCGGCACAAGAGAACGCAGCGCAGGATAAAACAGAGCCGCGGCAGAAACAAGAGCAGGAACACAGTTACCAGGTCGTGCACACAGGCTGGCCATAACAAAGCCACGTGCTGGCCCCGTGGGAAAATAATAACAACATTGTGAGATTACACACACCTCCACAATTAGTTCCTAAACCCTATTTTTTCAATAAAATTGAAATCTGTCTTAAATTCAACATGGTGTTCCATAGCGCTAAACGCCGTACAACAATGGAATCCACATTGACAAACTTAATTATTTTAAAATGGAATAATAAAAATAATACGCTTAAATCAATGTTATTCAACGTAAAAATAAATATCGTATTACATTTGTTGCCGGGTGTGTGCATGATGGACTGGTATGGCAAACGAATTGACTCTTTGACCAAATTGGTAGCGCTCAGGTGGATGACGGAATGAAAATGTATGAGTTGAAACAAACTAACATATCGTTTTCGAAACAGTTGTACAAATTTCGTTATAATAATCGTAGGCCTACTGTTTCTGTCAAGGGTTCGCTGAATCGCTGAATCGCCAAGCGGCAACTCCACGCACCTGATGGTGGGTGGGTAATAATGTACAAGTGAAACCACTAATTGAGAAGACCAAAGAAACAACAGCGGTCGAGGTGGTACACGAGCAATACGGGAGACGTGCCAGCATTCAGATGGTCGCCGGTTGTCTACAGGGCCGGCAAACAAGAAAGGCCGCGTGTCAGCCTTGTGGGAAAGTAAACTGCAGGTTGGCTGAGCTTTCATCTCTACATGTAGCACGACCTTGCCCAGCAGCCACACAGATCAATTGGATAATGAGGACAATTTCAGCAAACACAAGGTGTTCGCCTTTGTTGGACCAATGCTGAGCCAGCATTGAAGACCAGCATTGGAGAAGCATAGAGTCATCGTATTGCGCTTGCAGAGTGTCTGTCGAGGATGATGGAAAAAAATGATTTCTGCCGTAATTTTCTGCCACTTTACTGCAATTTTTCAATATTCCGGCATGGCCACAGTACAGTTTGTGAAGATGATTGTTTAATCTTCCCTTAGTCATGTTAGTGCTACTTTGTATTTGCAGCTCAGGCAGATACGTCTTAACATAAAATGTCACATCGTTAAATGTGGCTTTTAAGTGAATTCACCTCAATTATATATTGCGATTAGTGAAATGAATATGTGCATGCATGTTCACTTATTCGTTCGCTAGTTCGCGGTGAAAATACTTTTCAGTGATGGATTAATAATTACGTCGTTTTCTGACATTCTTCTCGTAGCTAAATATGATATGAATAATTTTATCAAAATTGATAACATGTGTTCGAGCTTAAAGCAATCCATCCATATCAATATGATACGCCTAAATATATTAATATGCTATGAAAAAAATCCACAATCCATCTTGCTCAATGCTCAATCTTCCATGCTCAATCTTTTTCAGATATATACTGATAGAACGCTCTCGCAATGCATCGTTGATGATAATCACATACCAATAGTATATATCTATCACATGTATTGTTTATTGACGTACAGCTGTGTGAGAAATAGCCGCAGGAGGACGTAGCCCAGCGAATAACAGACGCTTACTAATGTTGGCTTACTGTTGGGCCAGCGTCGCAGACGCTGGACCAACAGTTAGCCAACATTGGGTCAGTGCCTCGTGTTTCTTTGGAGTAAACGCATATCACCCAGCATTGATCAACAACGCCCTGTGTCCGCAGCTCCACCCAACATCTGTCCACCAACCAACAAGTTAGTTCTGAATAGTTATTAAATGACGACAATGCCAGGGCCATTTAATAAATGATTTGCGGCCCGGTTGGTGGAGCTGGTCTATTGTTAAGGATGGGGAAATCTTTAGATACAGCAAAATCTATTCATTTAACGGACATGTGGATTGCCGGTCTAAGTCGGAAAAGAGTGCAAAATGAACATGTGTTCATTGACTTGACGCTCCCACTTAACAGGTTAAATAACAGCAGTGCTATGCCTAGTAATCCCAGTGCTCCAGCTTACTGAGCTAGGCACTTTGTTCATGGCGCCGCGTCATGCCCTCACTTTCTGGCGCTATACCCACAAAACGTGGAGCCATGCTCTCAAAATGTACCCTAAAAATAAGCAAATTTTGGACCTCAATATAATGTGCCACCTCTAAAGCAGCAATTAGAAACTTCTGGGCCAACTGGATCATCCCCTCTGCACGAAGTTAAGGATTAATATGATTGATATTTGCAAAGCTTGTCGTTAATTTAGAGCTAGCAAGGATATCAACAGACTCTACTATGTTTATCTCTAAGCTGTCAGCGGCAAGTGTTGAATCCATATCAAACCGATGTGACCTGTTGTACTGTTAGTTACTTTCGTCGCAATTTGGGGCTTCAAATAAATTTATATTCAGAAAGATAAACTTCTCTCAATTTTTAACTGAGAACTATTAGCTGAGCATCTATCAAAATATATTTTGTTAAATCTTTCAGTTGCATTTGGTTTGATTTGGAACTGGTTTGAAAACGTATAGGGTCTATATGGGTCTAGCAGGACAGGGGTAGACTATTCGAATCGAAAACAATATTTTCTCCAGTCCTTCCTGTCTGTTCCTAGCATGTTGTAATGAAACATTCAACTAACAAGGCTGGAGGGGCACAGTGATAAAGCTAAAATCGCAAAAATAGAACACGTAATTATTACTCCAGTAATAAATAATTCGTCCTTTGTTCTTTGTTTACGAGCATTCCCAGCAACCCAGCAAACACGAAACATTGAGCCATTGTTGGTTCAATGTTGGTCCACCGTCTTCGACGCTGGCCCAACATTGAACCACAATGGCTCAATGTTTCGTGTTTGCTGGAAACACGAGACATGACCCAATGTAGGTTTAATGTTGACGCACAGTCTACGGTGGACCAACAATAATCTGACATCGTTCCAACGTCTCGTTACACGGATGTAACACGGGGATCTGGGCAGCTTGTTCAGCAAACAGCTGTCTTTATCATAAAGACGGAGCCGTCGCGAGCCCCTTTACAGCTCATCAACCTTACCTAAAAGGTGATATCAAGACAAAAGAGAAGACAGGAGATCGCTGCTCATTGTATCATGTCTTAGTCTCGATTATCGTCGTTTTTTAACAAATTTAAAATTATAGTTTTTAAAGTGATGCATATCATAAGTTGAACAGAAAACTAAGTTATGCATCTAAAATGTTTGTCTAGGTTTGTTATTGGTCATATATGTTATTGTACATCTTTGTTTGTCTAGGTTAATGGTCATATATGTTATTGTACATCTTCGCACAAAAATAAACAAGTAAAGTTTATAATCCAAATCTTGACCATTTTTTCTCGTCCGGTCCGCCACCGAAAGAAAGCTATTTTCAAATTTCCAAGCCTGAACAAGCGGCCAGACAAGCTAGAAATAATTCGTCCTCTCAGCTGCCGTCAAACAGTGGTAACTGGTCACTATAAGTGTAAGCAGTTATTGCATTTTGGCTTTTGGTGGTACTCTTGCTGCATGATGAGCGAGACAGAACCTTCATTACAGTACATGCTTGTGGTTTGTTGTGCAGGCGCAACCTACAAATCATCCCACGAACAAATCATGCACATATATATATATACAAGCAATCTGTACAAAATTGTGAACAGCGTCGGTTCAATGTTGAGCTAGCGCTGGTTCCAGATCTAGTTTTAGCTTGGAATGGATACACCACTAGCGATTAACCTTTTCACTATCATACATGACGGAAATTTCCGTCGTCATTCGTCAATGAACGTAACCATAAAATGACACAAATTTTCGTCAAATATATACTACATTTATGTATTTTTTGTCATTTGAAGCTGGAAATTGCGTTAGCAATTCCAGCTTCAAATGACGAAAAATAGAACTCCTACACCAGTATATCTGGATCCTGGCATGCACTCCGGCCTGGAAGTCAAAGGGTTAACCGTTGAGGTCCGACGTTCTCAGATATCCAGCAAATAGTTAATCATTTTGTTTTAGGTGGAAAAAAGACATTCCGCTACTATTCACGCATAGCAGTTTTCTTCACTGGTTGGATGAAAAAGTCTAGTTTTTGTTATCGATGAAAAATACAGAATAACAGAAATAACGGAGCCTCTACTAAAAAACACACCAAAACTACGAGGACAGAAAGTTTACAATATTGAAATAAAAAAGAAAGAAAGAAAAACATCTTACGTCTACACATCTGTTAATTTGAGGTTAAACTATATTATTTAGAATGCTGCGTGACTCGAGGGGGTATATGAGTATAAGGAGAATAAATAAACATCCGCTATCACTATGTCGTCCATCGAGGGATAGTTGTCCATCCGGATTGATATTTGAAATGTCTCAAACTAATTAATAACAGGATGAGTGGTACCACTACGTGTTGTTTGCTCGTGTTGTTTTACAGGATATACACGTACCACTACCAGTTAGTTAATAGAAATCTACGTCATTTTGTCAGTAGACCTAAACATTATGGTGATCGTCTATGGGCCCGTTCATAGTTATATTTTATTTCTTACACTTACAAATGGCAAAATACCACTACGTGTATTCTGTGAATCTCAATCAACCTGACCTCCTTTGTTTTCATCGAGCTGGCTAATACAATGAAGTATGGGGGAAGGGTGTTACATAACCTTGTTTTCACCGAGTGACGTCACTGGGTTTTACATAATGAAGTATGGGGGAGGGGGTGTTATATAACCTTATTTTAACCGAGTGACGTCACTGCGTTTCACAGAATACCAGTTTAGTTAGCTACGATGGTAATCAACAACACATGAAGTGACAAAATTGCCTAAAGTGAGATTGTATACAGAAACGATCTCTCATAAACAAAACAAAAACTTCCATAATTATGGTCACGGTTTAAACAGCTAGGTAAAATTGTATGAGGTGTTACGAAACAATACCTGAATACTCCGCGTGCAAAGCCAAAAACACCAACTGCTTATACGCGACAAGTAGTAACTGTCACTTATTGTTGTTAGCTTTTACAATGGCCCTGTTGTGATGATGTTAATGTTACTGTAATCTTATACTGACCTAGAATCGCTAAAAGGCAGAACATGTATAATAAAGTGCTAATATAGTTGGTTATCATATCGTCCTCTTTTTACTTGCTTTGTACAGCTACATTACATACTAGTGTCATACCGCAGAACATAGTACTACATCTGTACCGCGCAAAGGCAAAATGTGGTAACTATTTACTGGTGAAGTAAGCAGTTACTGCTTTTTGCAGTATTCTGTCACAAGTGGAAGATGGCCCACAAATGACTGGTAATTTGATACAGGCTGCATGACCACTTGTTCTGACAAAGCCGAGGCGCAATAACGAAACAAATATAAACAAACTCACACCCCCACTTGTAAAACCTATAAGTTGTCTAAATACCACTAGAGAACCGTACCCTGATACTTCACTCTCCATTAATGCAAAGTACAACTGTTGACTCAATAATGGCTGAAGTCTGGGCTAGAGTTATAAATGTTTAACTTGAGTTAGGAAAATTCGTATGACAAACTTGACATTAATAAGAAGTGATAAGAAAGATCAGTTCGGTAGTGATCGTCATTAACCCTTGGAGCGCTGATTTTTTTTATAAAAACCATGGAGGCCAAAGGGTTTTCTCAATTTGAAATCATCATACATGTCTTAGTTAGCTCTTTCCGCTTCAATTGAATACCTATGTTATAGGTCTACGGCCATTAGAAATATTTTTACTCTTACAGTGCGGGGACCGACTTTAGTCGTCAGAATCTGACGTCTACAGACGTCAGATTCTGACGACTAAAGTCGATCCCCGCGCTGTAAGGGTTAATGATAGTCCTATATTTTACAAATAGTTAATACCATATTTTGCTTGCATAAAATCGTCTGTACGACGTCGGGCAAGCGTCGAAGACGTTAAACTGACGTCGAGCCGACGATAATACGCACTAGTGAGCAGTCTACGTCACCACGACTCAAAGTACATATACATTAGGCCCGTTGAGCACTATAACATGAGCTCGTTTTTATCACTTTTTGTATATGACTCGTGTCATAGTGATTAAAAGTCGATTCACATACAGAACTTGCTACAAATATCGGCATTTAGAAATATGTTTTTATCACTTTTTGTAAATGACTCGTGTCATGGTGATTAAAAGTCGATTCACATACAGAACTTGCTACAAATATCGGCACTTAGAAATCTGTGTTACAGCTAGACACTGTTGAAAAAGAATGAACAGCTCGTTTGAATATATTGCAGCTAGGCAATGCAAAAATGAGCAGGGCAGGTGTGTGAGAAAACAGCTTGCACTACGTTAAGAATTATCTGGGCGATAAATGAGTTTTTTGTCAAATATTCCAAAAAGAAGTACTTACTTTCTCATTTATCCCGTGAGAACAGTGCAATCACTGTTGAAACACTGAGATGCCCTGACACCAATATGAAGAATACCGGGATATCTATGATGTAACAGGTGTCCGCATCTACATGTAGTATTCACAATATATATGTGACGCACCTCCCGAGGCATTACACACAGCAGACCAGCTTGGCCCAATGGCGACACAATGTTGGGCCAACGTCTGAGACGTTGGGCCAACATTCTGCCACCATTGGGTCGTGTTAGCTGGGCGAAGCTGCAGTACCAATCACGTCGGTGAATTTCAAAGCAAGGACCACTTTTCTAGTTAAAAAAAACCAACAAAAAACGAGTACTGAGTTATAATGAAACTGAACTGTACAACCAATTACAAGCCTAACAATTGGTATCCTGGCCGTCAGTGTCGTAACCGAAATCTAATTTACTATAATTTATCGTAAACGTCCCGAAAATCATCATTATTGTTCAAAGATATAATTGGGTAGTATTTTGTTAGGACACCACCTATTAAAAACAAAAAGGTGGCTTTATTTAGATAAGCGCAAGTCATATCGAAATATTCGGAAACCCACACTAAGAATATAGTGGCGATAATAGGTGAAAAACAGTTAACATTTGATAGAATCTAGGGTCTCGGCAAACACGCGACTCTGACCCAATGTTGATTTGATGTTGGTCCGCCATCTGTGACGCCAACCCAACATTAATAAAACCAGAGATTGTTCATATGAACAATCTCTGATAAAACACAGGGTTAGCGTGTAGTGTTGTTGATAATTTTTATCAGCAAAATCCAACACAGCCGTAATTGTATCATGTACAATTATAATATAAGCGTACACATCGTATTATTACGTTGTGGTTAATAGCTTGAATAATGTAAATTATCTGTATATTTTCTGTTCGCTCCCAGCTATTCTGGCCACGTTGAAAAAGCTGAAGCTTTTCACAGATTCAATGGGATTTCGTCGGCTGCGCTCCACCACTAACAGTGGGGAGGGAGGGAGGAGGAAATAGTTGACCTTTTTGCGTAGCTCACTTACTGAATTCAGCAACGCCTTGCTCTGTATGGAGTGAATTAACTCTATAAGCGCTGATCTAGTAATCCAGACTTTAGCACTTTTTTATACATTTTGAAAGATAAGTTCCCAGCACCGAAAAGCAAAGTGGTATTATGCTCCCCAGAGGGTGTTGAAATGATACATCAATGAATGGGGTCCTTGGACTCGACATCAGACTATAAACCCTATGCATTCACCTTTTTAAAGAATCTGAAGACAATTCAGATTTCAAAACCTGGACCCTCATTGTACTTATGTACTGGGTACAATGCAGGTGATTTTCGACGAAAATGAAGAATTATTACTCTCAGTTAACCACAAGGAATGGTTAATATGTTTATCTTAAGTTTTACCCAAGAGAGGCGCGTTGTTAACTCGGGACAAAAATGTGGTAAATTCTTTAAAAAAAGAACGCTGTCAGTCGATGTGTAGCTTTTAACTGGACATGACGTCGTCTAAATTATGGAGCAACGTCTGCATAAGTTGGTCCAGCATTTAGCCGACATCTGTTTTTTCTCTCGAACATTGCCTTTATTGCCTGGAGGAAGCGACCAGCTGTTCTCAGCAGCCGAAAATACAAGTTTAAAATACCTGAACAATGGCAAAAACTAGACCTGTCCGCTAATAACCTCTTCAAATGAGACATATTGATAATTCATCTTCCACACTCTGGATTGGTCTGTTTCACAGAACCAGAGTGGTGCACAACTGTCTGTCATAAAATAGTAAATGATTGTGTTGTGTTTTCATATATTCAAACCGGACATAGCGTAAAACTAAAGCTGATAACGAGCGAAAAAAATTGAAAAAGAATGTAGGTTATAACTGATGCCCTCCATTGCGAACGATGGAGTTAAAGCCCGGAGAGATATAGCTTGTTTATTTAACACGGTGGTACAACTGTTGAGTAAACTGGTAAATTGGCGCGATAAGATAACAATATACCAAGTTTCTATTCCTGTATTACCGACAAAAAAAAACAGTATGCCCGCGATAATTCTCCAATGAACACAAATGGATGGTTTTATATAGTCAGGTTTGTTGTATATTTACTGAAGGCAAGCATATTTTATTTCATACAACATCAAAATTTGCGTTAGTAATTTTATTTTGTATATAATACAAGACCGTCATGAATTTATCATAACATAAAACTTTATGGCTTTGTCGAGGTGTTGTGCTTGATTCGAATCCTGTTTCGTTGGGATCACTTCATCAAAACCTATGTTGTCAGGGAAAATAGTCTTAGTATATGTTATTAATTCAATACGATTAATCGAACAAGCTCAGTTTGTTGACAACTGATCCAGAGGAAGCCTAACTGCCCCCAGAATGATAACCATAATGGCATGACCATTATGCCAGAAACACATCAATATGATTCAAACTGACATAAAACATTTTCAAATCACAAGTGGAACAGCAGGGTCGGTGCGTTTCGACGTTTTGGTTGACGTTTTATATACATACAAATCAATGTTCTCTAGAAGTCAAACAGCCAATAACAGCTTACTTGTACATGCATAGATTGGCTCTGCATCGCAGTAATAACACTGTTGATATAAGTATCTCAGCACTGCCATCATCATCATGCAAAGCTAAAAGTATTACTTTTCAAGTAAGATTGTAACCATTTACTACAGGTTTACTTGACATTGCATACACGCTTGCTCGCAATAATTGCTCCTGCACAGTGAAGACTAGTTTGCGGTCAGCCTCTGTCGCTCACCGCAAGCTGCGAGGCGTAAACGCCGTGGCACAAAAAACACATTGCACTGGAAAAAACGTGTTCGACGCATAAAATCTGCACCCGTGCTGTCTGAGAACACATGTGCAGGCAGACGAGCATGTCAAGAGCCACCGCTGATATAAGGGACCAAGTCTCTTTGAAGACCAATGAATGATGTCCGAAAAATGTTAGCATTTCCCCAGCAAACACGATACGTTAAACCAATGCCGATTTAATGTTGGGCCGACGTCGGAGATTAAATCGGCATTGGTTTAGCGTGTCGTGTTTGCTGGGTTCAAGCCCGGGGCTTCCTCGTGTATGTTTTCTTTCATTTGGAGATGGTATTGTTGAGGTAATTTCCAGCTTGAGTGTTTCAAATAATTAAATCTAGAAAATGTCATTTCGTGAAATTTTCCATCAGTTTTAAATCATTGAGTACACATGTACATGTATACAGCAGGTATTTACATTTAGAGCACGTGTTTACGGCCCAGTCGACCAAGGATAAAGCTCTACATAGAAACGATCCTCTAATAAGATCACAGATGTCATGAGCGCCATGGGAAACGATTCACGTTTCTTTGACTCTCCTAAACTCTCTCACACACTGCATGCTACACAGTGACTGGTGGATAAAAATTCAAACCCTTCAACTTGCAGTCGTCTGTTGAAGAGTAGTTACTGTAAAGGCAGTAATCAGGTAACCACTCACTTGAAAAGTGAGCGGATACTGCCTTTACAGTAACTTGTATTCATTTTCTTTACTACTGCCTTTGAATTGGTATGGAGCTATTAACATTTCACTTTCCACGGTCACTGCACAGCGAAGCTATAAACATACTTGAGTGTGTGGAACCGTGTTTCCATTAACGAGATGCCATGGTGAGAGAGGCGTGCATTCATTACTACAGCTGAATTTACACAAACCATTTGTATAACATGTGTACAACGCCGGCCTAACGTCTTCGACGTTGGTCCAACATTGTACAAATGTTATAAAAATGTTTTGTGTTTACTGGATCAACACTGCCACACTCTCACTGTGTTACACATATTTATAACAGCCCCTCGAATGCGACCCTATAGATTTGAAAAGACATTTTTTTCAAAAGACGACTTTTTTTGGAATATATGGAAGTTGAAAGATGAAAAACAAAAATGCAATGCATGATTATTTTAAAATATGTAGTAGTGAACGATTTTCATTCGATTATTACTTTAATAAATACTGCGCAGTACAGAGAGTCGTTGTGAATGACACTTGTATTCTACGTTAAACATATGGATATAATGGAGTACAAACATAAAGACGTATACTCACGATGGCGAACTGTTTCTTGTACTTGTGCTGTTTCCTACACACGCTAAGAACATAACCCATTTTTCCCAGTGGTATCTTCATCTTCGTAAGAAATACAAATATAATGGGCAGTCTCTCCAGCTGCAGGTTGAGGTGAAGAGATAATAACAGTCTGAGATACAGCCTTAATTACCTTGTCAATGCCCACCTGCTTCTACAAATAGCCATCTCGTATGTCAAACTCTGACAGCCATGCGAGTATGGCAACAGCTCAGTAGGCTACTTGCATTTTAACACCTCGGCTGCAATAGTTCCTGACTTCCTGTTGTAGGCCAAACAGAAGTGAATGCAAAAACAAAACAAGATGCCCGTTCAGAAAAGAGAACGGCTGCAGAGCTTGTTAATCCATTCACCAGTCTTTCCCCGAGGAGGGATAATCTGTAGATGCGTGTGATCCCGTCTCAGTTGAATGTCTGTAATCTGTGCAGGGCACAGTGGCAGGGATCTTATTGTAGTCCACCCACCGGATTCCGTGGCCAGGTTTACAAGCAGAGCCTCCTCAAAATAAACATATCACTTGGGCAGCAGAGACCATTAAACTCGACAGTCTGTAGGCAGCGCAGGTCCGTTGAAGAGTAACCCTGAAAATTCAATTCATTTGTGTATGGACCGCTCAGAATCCAGCGTATACCACTGGTCGCTGCAACAGCAAAAGTGGGCGACGGATTCTGAAATTGTCACTTGCTTGAAGCGCAACGACTAGCGGGTGAAAAATACCGATATTTGAACGAAATTTCACACTTCCTTTTAATGCGTTAAGAATACCTGTCAGGGGCAACGTTAAAAAAATGATTTGACACGTTACTAATAAATATAATGTGCCAATGTAGACGTCAGCATTTCAAGTCAGTAACTAGCACCGATAACTGACCTTTACAAGAAAAGTAATTTCACTTTTAATGGCACAGTTACATCAATGACGCAGTTAAATGTTTCAAGGCAGCACGTGTACTGGCACGCTACTTAATAGCATTATGGCAGCAATATCTTAAAATGGACAGAGGTGGGCACACACATGTATGTGTGGGTAGATTATCATGATTATATGGGGATCCAGTCTCCGGACACATACATAATCCAGAGTGATAAGCCGCCTATCATCATGGAGATAGTAGAGAATCTCCATGCTATCGTTAAATATCATTCTCAATACCCGTACAGGCGAAAAAAATTGATAATGTGCATGAAATCAGGCATTACAATCTGATATTATCTTATATACATACAGTACATTACCAGGGCCCGTATTTTCGTACCAGTTACGATATATCGTAGGCTTCAGATTGGTCGAGATGGCCATCTCGACCAATCCGATGCCTACGATATATCGGAACTTGTACGAGAATACAGACCCAGCATTTAAGGTTGAGCCTGCTCTCAAATGTTGGCTGCTGTGTGATTCTAATATATTCATAACTGAATAACTGAGAGATCACTACCCTATAATAATGTTGATTTCATGTTGGTGCGTAATTTTGCGCTTTCACCATCGACCTGACTGTTAGCCTTGTGTCGTCTACCTTTCTTATCGCCTTCCCTGAGGTCCTCTCAGGGATATAATCGGTCTGATCCAGTACAGGTATCCCGTGCAGACGTTGATCCCGGGACGCTGATCCGTGAGCAAAGCGTCACTGACCATGCGTCATTAACATTGACCAGTCCGCCCCCTCGGGTATTGTCACAAGTGCAGACTGTGTTGGTGTGGGCAGAAATGCCAACATGTAGTCGTGCAGATGCACTGCTATAAATAAATGTCACACTATTTTTCAGCGATGTACACGAATTCAAGTGTTCTTAACAGAAACATGGTATTGTGGTGCAAGACCACAATACATTGTAGATAGGTAGAATGCAGTCAGCCAGCCAGACAAGCAGACAGGCGGGATAATTCTGCCGAGATTGGGGAGTACTCGTAGAACCACTCTGACAGCAGACACATCCGCAGCACTGACTGACTACCAGTGGAGGCTGGATCCATACACCACAAGGATGGGAGGCGGAGTCACACGATGTAAATAACAAACATTTCCCCAGCTCTTTTATTTCGCGATATTACAGTACACCCGGCGAGCACGAGACGTTGACCCCGTGCTGGTATGATATTGTGCAAGCGTCGTAGACGTTGACCCCATGTTGGTATGATGTTGGGCCAGCGTCGTAGACGGTGGTCCAACATCATACCAGCATGGGGTCAACGTCTCGTGTTTGCTGGGTGATTATGACAAGTAATTTGAGGTTTTGCGTAAGTTCCAGTTTATATTAATAAAGGTCTGATGGAAATTTCAGTGTATATGAAAAACGAGATAAAGCTGTTGTGATTGAATACGCCCACAGATAAAATAATGTTAAAATATTTCATTGAGCTTTCCAGGTAATAGTATTCCTTCTCAAACAAAAGCCTGCGACTTCATTGGACAGAAATTCGAATGTCTAGATATGTCTATAAGTCAATAATAAATCCCGTGTGAAAAAGGTTAATACTATACAAATTCGTTACTTAGTGCCACTGGATTAGGCCTATACAGCATCAGATTTTACAGTATTAGCGGATGCGCACGCAACCAGCCCTACATATGTACAATGCGCACATGCGCGCCACCTACGGTGTGTCAGCCAAGCCCTGAGCCTGAGGTTATCAACACTTTAGGTGCTGAAGCTTTACAAAAATAAGTGTAGAATATGAACTCGGTTGTATGGATCAATATTATATGTCACATAATGAATATCAAACAAAAGGGTGGACACGCACATTAACCATTCCACAGCTTATCACGACTATAGTCGATTTTAATTTGTTTTATTAAATCACTGTTATCAGTTATCATGGTTAGTGTGAATGGAATGTGTGTTTAAACATCAGGATTTGAAAATGTTGGGTTTAAATTAAATAAATATAATTGAATAATTGTCATCCACTTGAAAATGCTGGTCTGGTCACGGTAGCGAGACAACTTCGAGTGGGTGAACATCTAAATAATAGAGCCTAGCGCTTTAAGGGTTAATCTTTGTGTTTTAATATTTAAGCCATTCAATTGTTAGGCTGACCAAAATTCAACTTTGCAGATGATAATTCACGAATTGTACGTTTTTATCAATATTTCGAGCAGAGGTATGGAACTTGAAATTATGGCCGCTACTGCGACTGGCGGACCCCCAGCCAACTTCAACACTGTTCAAGTCGGTAAAAAAATTCAATGTTTGGACTTCCCGCTGATTAAACATAAATTGTACTTTAATTAAAACAAAGATACAGACGATAATAATCGTGATTGGTACTTAAAGGGTTACCATGACTTGTGGACATATAATTACAATTAAATACGTTACCATAACTTGATTAATTGATAATTCCCGAATATCACAAACAAGTAGGAATTATTTATTTCTGAAACGCCCAGTAGCACTGAAAATGTGCCAATACACCCTGCCGGTATAAACAAAGCAAGGGAAGGGCATTTGCAGTATCGGCGGCTGCTTTGCTAATAGAGCTGCAGCCCGGCTGGCTGGCAAAAACCGATGCCGGAGCTTTATTGGCTCAACGTTGGGTCATTGTGTTAGACGTGCGCTGGAGTGACCGTGGTCCAGCGTTAAGTCAGTATTATGATCTAAACAACCAATACACATAGAGCCTATCAGGTATCTTAAAAAAGCTACAATTTGAAATTAAAAACATAAAAATATATGTAGGCCATACATTCAGACGTTGGAATATAGAACTGGAACAATCATGAATGGTAGAAACAAATCAGACAGATCCACCTTCCATAGCACAGTTCTGAGATTCATATTTTGCAGGAAGTATTGTTAGAGTATGCGATCTATCTGGGGATCGACATATAATTGTAGAGACAATCTTATTTCTGAGACACGCAAGTCAGGTATAAAAATGTCAAGAAAACGTAAATCAGAGGTAGGGAGGTGTATATGTTGGGCACCCACCAACCACAAGACCTGTATCCAATGCTGCTTTAAAGCTGGGCCACCGTCTGCGACGCTGGACCAGCATTAAAGTATCATTGGTTAAACGTCTAGCGCTTACTGGGAAATGTGGGTAGGGATCCGTGATTAATGAGGTCAGGTCACGATACAATCACGAAGCCACACGTACAACATGTCAGTGAACATTGTCCCAGAGTTTGTGCGAATTCCTAATGCGTTTCTAGCTCATATATATTATCTGTATATCATAATCTGATAATATCATTTACTTATGAAATCGTCCATTTTAACTTATTGCTGGCTATCGCAATAACTTGTGGGAAATATATTTTTCAGGTCGTAGACTCTGTAGTCTGGTAAACAATGTAGAGACACACCAATCGTTAAATAGCGAGCTAGGAGACATTCAATGAGCAACTAAGTAATTTGATTGATTTTATTGGCTTTGTTCTCCACTTTCATTGCTAAAGGCTGAAAGCAAGGATTACCATAACTGCTGTATAGGTCTACACATGCAATGTATACATGTATTGTAAACATTTATTAAACATATGTGCTGTTACCAGTCATGCAAATATCACTTAATATGAACGTAGCCAAGCGTCTGGCAGCGTATCATCGTGCAATGATTGGTTTAATCACGTGACCGTGTATTAATAATTTAGAAACAATTTATCCTATTCTTTCGCGACCATCAAAATGATTGACTCACAGTTTATTTTAACTTGTTTGTTGTGACGCCATCACTGTTTAAGAACACATTTTGAAGACAGAGTCGGTCATAAGTGCATTAAACGGCGTTTCAAATAGAGCTAAATCCTGACTATACATGCACTTCAATAATTGACACTTGTATATTTCATCTAGACAGAGATTGGCACAGTCCTACAGATTAACGTCTAAACTTTGATAATCTGTCGTGTTTGTTCACCAGAATAAGACATCGTTGTCTGAGAATTGGAACGAGTACCGTATCGCTCAGAGCTGTATATAGCAGCACGAGACGCAACGATGTATTATTAGATAATGACAAATGACACAATCAGCATTATGAATTATTTAACTCTTCGTCTGTTGAATAGCCCGTTAGTATCTTTCATTTATTTGGAGCTGGAATATTGTTAGAGCAAATTACAGCTGCAAATGACGAAATATATTTATTTATTTTTTAAGAGATTTCACAAAATCGACTTCTTTCACGAACTAAAAATATATCACAGTATATTTTTGTAACATTAAAATGGAAGGAAGCATTTGATAACAATCACAATGTCTAAGTACATCTAGGTCTATATGTTTCTGTTATATAACAGTTATTACAAAACATAAAGCGTAAACGAGAATATATCGGACAACAAACTATAAAGAAGTATGGAAGGGGTAGATGAACGGACAGGTACGCTAAAACATTTTTTTTTAATATATAAAATCTTCAAATAAGTTCAACTGTTTCCAAGAGAAACATGGCCCTGAGTGAATAACAAACGTCGCCTGGACCACGGTCTCCTGTTGGGAGACCAGCGTTGAGCCGGTATTGTGTCTTCCCCGGGGGGGGGGGGGGCATCTTAGCGTCATATTAATATGGTGCAACAACAAACAACAGCAACTGCCCACAGTGCCAGTTAGTAGTTACTGTTGTTTGCTTTACATGGCATTACGGTGGTTTTGTTCATATAATAGTGAATCATCTGGCAAACAGGCTGACGACAAATCCGGCCTTCACCTTGAAGCTGTAACACGACACCTGGCGAGCTGCTGGTCATCTGGACGACACGTTACTTCAACGATGGTTTATCGCTGGACCAGCATCTAAGATACTGGCTCAGCATTAAGCCAACATTAGTGCAACGTCACGTACCAGCTGCTGGTCATCTGGATGAGTGACTGACCACATACCTGTATCTAACAAGTCCACCCCTCCAACCTCACAGCCTGCCCAGTAAACATAAGACATTGAACCAATGCTTGATTAAAACATTAAAACAGCATGAGTTAAATGTATTATGTTCGCTGGGTGCGGCTTCCATCCTCCCTATCACAAATCTCTGGATTTGTGGATAACTGGATAACTGGACCAGTTAAAATAACAAGTTAGCTCATATGACATGATGTCCTTCGTGATGCTTATAAATACAACTACAAGTGGTAGTGACAGGTACATAACTATAATTCTAAGCCTTTAAAATAGGTGTCGCAGTTCTGAAAATATACATTTGTTTAAATTGTTGATTGAAGACTGGTTGACCAATTATCTCAAGGCCAGACTTGACAAGTATGACATTGGCGAGGTGGTTTGATATACATTTAACTATAGAGCTGTTGTATACAGATTAAAATGATGTATGTTTGTCTTTATTAACTCAAGTAAATTACAGTAACTAATTTCCGGTACAGTAATTAATTACAAAAAGTTCTTTTTCTCGCAAATATTAATCACGATAGCCCTACGCTGAAATTGATATCGGAAATTAAGTCTTGCCAGGTTTAATTACAAAGAAAACATGTCCACGTGATTATTTTACTCTAGCCCAGTGAACACAAAACATTTGTATAACATTTCTACAACGTCGGCCCAACGTCTCCGACGTTGGTCCAACGTTGTACAAATATTATACAAATGTTTTGTGTTTGCTGTGAGATTCCAGACTGACAGATAAATCAAGAACGCCCGACAATTAGCTTGAAACATTATCCAAACAAAATCCATTCTGTTTACTTGCTCTAAGCTAGAATAGCAATGATATGGTTCCGGTCGTGTGATGAACGGCACTGCCTGCTAAGATTGTACGTTGCTTGAATGTTGGGAGTAATGTCGGATACGTCGTACCAATGTGAGCCAGATATCTTCTCAGTTGTCACCGGATGCTTCTGAAGAATTTACGGAGCCAAAACAACATCCTTTGCATGTACGATATACTTTAAGCGATACCTAGTGAGTTGGCTCACCCATTTAATAATCGATGTTCTCAATAATCATGATAGATTAATGGGGTATTAATTCTGTGACAGAAGAATTTGTTTAAAATACATTGTTACTGATTATTACATTTATATATTATTCAAATATCATATTATATCATAGTAAAACTAGATGCAAGTAATTACCATGTAAACACCCAAGAAGGCTCCCCCTCGCACTTTTCAAATAAGAGCTATACATTAATTATAATGTTTGCAGATAATCAATTTGTACATGTAATTATCAAGTAATATTATGAGGCAGAGGCTAGCAGCTTTAGGCTAGGGTGATAAGGTTCTAATTTGACGAAAAAAGACTAAAGATGGCCGCCATGACCCGAATATTTTCCCAAACTTTTTGAAAAAATAATGCATTCTAGGAAATACTAATACTATGCACTATGTCGAATATTGAGTATATCGGATGAGTGGCTTTGAAGTTATCAGGGTGACAAGGTCCTAAATTGAAGAAAAAAGATTAAAGATGGCCGCCATGACCAAAATATTTTCCCGTACTTTCTGAAAAATTGATACAGGCTAGGAATTATCACTACTATGCAGCATTTTGAATTCTGAGTATATCGGATAAGCGGCTTTAAAGTTATCAGGGTGACAAGGTTCTAATTTGACGAAAAAAGATTAAAGATGGCCTCCATGACCAGAATATTTCCCTAAACTTTCTTAAAAATTGATGCAGCCTAGGAATTAATAGTTGCATCCAGTATGCTGAACACAAAGTGAATCGAAAAAGCGATTTTGTAGATATCAGGGTGACAAGGTAATAATTTGACGAAAAAAGATTAAAGATGGCCGCCATGACCCGAATATTTTCCCAAACTATCTGAAAAATTGATACAGCCTAGGAATTAATACTTGCATCCAGTAAGTTGAAAACAAAGTGAATCGAAAAAGTTTGTAGATATCAGGGTGACAAGGTCCTAATATGACGAAAAAAGATTAAAGATGGCCACCATGACCCGGATATTCTTCTGAAATTTCTGAAAAATTGATGCAGGCTAGGAATTAATAGTACTATGCAGTATTTTGAATATTGAGTATATCGGATAAGCAGCTTTGAAGTTATCAGGGTGACAAGGTTCTAATTTGACGAAAAAAATAATAAAGATGGCCGTCATGACCCGGATATTCTTCCGAACTTTCTGAAAAATTGATGCAGGCTAGAAATTAATGCTACTATGCAGTATGTTGTATTTTGAGTATATTGCATAAGTGGCTTTGAAGTTATCAGGGTGACAAGGTCCAAGTTTGACGAAAAAAGATTAAAGATGGCCCCTGTGACCCGAATATTTTCACAAACTTTCTGAAAAATTGATGCAGCCTAAGAATTAATATTTGCATCCAGTATGTTGAACACAAAAAGAATCGAAAAGCGGTTTGGTAGATATCAGGGTGACAAGGTCCTAATTTGACGAAAAAAGGTTAAAGATGACCGCAATGACCCGAATATTTTCCCGAACTTTCTGAAAAATTGATGCAGCCTAGGTATTAATACTTGTATACAGTATGTTGAACACCAAATGAATTGAAAAGGCGGTTTTGTAGATATCAGGGTGACATGGATGAGAGGCGATGTCCATGCGCGGCGCGGGCGGACAAAACTGTACAAAAACTAAAAGCCTGGGAGGGGGGAGCCTTAAATATCATTATCTGATTATGTCGCATAACAAACCACACGAGTCAAGCTGTCTCTATGACATGTAGGCCTACCATTATCATGATTAGGCCACGTCTTTATATAGCCCATCCATGGCCTTTCTGTCTCCGTTCTACTTGTTCCATATGTCCTCCTCCATACGTCTTCAGTGCGTGGATGTATCCATGCCAAGCATCAGTTCTTTGTTGTATAAAAGATGAGGAATAATTGGAGAGTCATATATTCAGATAACCGAGTATGGACACAGCGGCCAAAACTCCCAGTAAACACGAGACCCAGCGCGGAGTCGATGTAATGCTACAGTCTTCGATGCTGGCCCAGCATTAAATCGGCGTTGGGAAAGCTTCCACTGTTTGCTGGGGAAAGATATGTCATGTGGTTGCACGCAACGCTGAATCAACTCCGGGGCATATACATGTATGTCAGGTGCAGCGGTGCAATTTGCTACACAATTGGTGTAAATGCTGCACAATAATATGTTGGTGTGTAGCAGTTTTTGGCATAAACACTAGTACTGTTATAATATGCACGACTATACATAACTGATACAGTAATACTCTTTTGCGACATCAGTGGGGTGCATATTACAAAGAATCCTAACTTTGATCCTATCTCAACTTTCTCTTATTTCCATTACAAAAGTTAGGATCAATCCTAAATAAAATTAATTCAACAGAAAAATGGATGGCACGAAACCCAGCAAACACGATACATAGACCCGATGTTGTATCAATGTTGGACCACCGTCTGCGATGTCCGGTGATCGGTAAACGGTTAAACAGGGAGAAAGTGTTATGATTTCCCAGGCCATGAGGTGATGGGCAGATGTTTTCAAGCAACAAAAGAGAGTCAGACCACATTATTTATTCATATAAAATAATAATAAGAGTGAAAAGCATCAAAATACACAAACCTGTCATGGTGTTGATATGATGGTCAAAAACCAACAAATAAAGAAGAAAATAAAGACTGAAAGGCTGACTGACTGACTCAGTTACAGGATGAATGAATAAATGATTGCATGAATTAATTAATTAAAGAACGAATGATTGATCGGACAGATAAATGAATGAATAAACGACACTTTAAGCATTAAATGTAGAGAAAAGGTTTCGACGTAGCCTACACAAGTTGATATGGTAATACGACAGACAGAGAGAGAATAATTAGCATCATTTTGGAGTCAGTAGCTATATACATGGCAGAGTGGGATTTGATCCGCATCCGTGGGCGGCCATCATATACAGCTTATAAAGCAAAAATAGGACCACTTCAAGGCGACCTATCGTGCCATTGCTATTTCCCAAAGTGCAAAGTAGATTATTCGGCTATTTTGTTTTGTCGGACGAACATCAGCAGAAAAAAAATATTATGAATTTCTGTGTTTCACATTGCTGAATTGTCATCTTCTGCTCGCCGCATTTATCTTGCCTTGTCAAACCTTCACTCACACAATCAGTGTGAAACCCAATGAAACACTCACAAATGTGACCTTTCTTTAAAAATGTTAATAAATTATATTAAATGTTATGAAAGACAATTCCACAACGGTGGAGATATACGTTCCTGTTGTTTTGCTGTATGAATTAAAGATAGGAATAAAAGGGGAGAGAGAATCAATGAGACATGGTGTCAGTCATATTGTCAAACCTCGTGTGGAGCACCGAGCAACTCTGCCATGCAAAGCCAAAAGGCAGTATCTGCTTACTTTATAAGTAAGCAGATACTGCCTTTTGGCTTTGCAGAGCAGAGCTGTGATGACAGAAGATGGGTGTCACTAGTGTAGTGTGTATCAGCCCTTTGCCTGCTGATCACGACTATAGTCGATTTTAATCCGTATTATTAGCCGATTATATCACAGTTATTGGGAATGAAATGAGTGTTTAAAACATCCTAGATTTGCAAATGTTTGGTGTCAAATGAATCAAATATCGATAATTTTCAGCCACTTGAAGTTGTGGATCGCGGTAGCGAGACACAACTTCAAGTGGGTGAAAAATGGCTTGAGGAGAATCATGTTACCTCTCCATCAGGGAAGATACGGAATTCCTCCTCGCACGACACATTTGTACAGCTTGTACGGCCATAAGGCAGCAACTGTTTCAAGTAAGCACATAGGCCCTACTGGCTTTTGGATTTGCAGAGCGGTACTGCATTTATGTAGCTAGAAAGGGCATAATGGCTAATGGCAGATGCCACCCAACGTATGACGCAAACAATAAACGTACAAACGCTGTAGACCGTACACAGCAGAACAAACTGTCCACTCATATCAGAATATATGGATCAGCATTGGGGATGAGCGAGGACGCCATCACAAACTATATTTCCGCATGACATACCTCGACCCCTCACGACGATCAATATATCCAGACGGTCACCTCACCCTTTATTCACCACGGCAGCATTATTGAAAAAGTTCAACCTCGTGATCTAGAGCGAGAAGGGTCATAAATAGATTCCCTCTTTGTTTTTATTTGTGTACTGGCCATGATCTAACCCAGCCCAGAAAAACACGACGCTTATCATTTACGTTTTTGGTAATTTACATTCATTAAGCTATTTTTTTCATATTTCTATCATATAGAATAGGCAGAACACTAGCTTGTTGTTGGTGTTCATTATTTACATTTTCTCGCTTTAAATCGTGTACATAGTTAAGCAATAATCGTGACTCAGCCCTACGTTGTATCTTGGGTTCAATTTTGTGTTACTATTCGTTTGAACCTGGAATTTCTCTCAAATTGACTTATCGAATGATTAAATTTTTTATTTAAATATTTTATCAATTTCAGCGGATTTTTTTTGGTGTGAAACCAGCTTTAAAACCTTTATATTCGGGTCTAGCATGACAAGGTTTTATTTACTGGCTGGTTCGAAAGAGTTCATCACAGAACGCAAAATGTACTTGTATTCGTCATGGCGATTTCGGCGAGATTATGTTGTCGTGAAAAGCCGAAAAGGCAGTAACTGCTTACTTGAAAGATGAGCAGTTACTGCATCTTAGCTTTGCGCTGCAGCAGTGTTCGGCAAAAAAGCAAAGTATAGTATCCCAGTGAACACAAAACGTTTGTATAACATTTGTAAAACGGTGGACCAACGTCGAAGACGCTGGGCCGGCGTTGTACAAATGTTATACAAATGTTTTGTGTTTACTGGGAATTGCTTCCTTTCCAAGTAGGCAGTTACTGCTATTTACCTTGCACGAGAACATTGTTTTAGCCATTGTGACATGGTATATTGTCCCTGTCTTTCAGATTAGCATCGTTCCATCAGCCCACACACATCAGTTTTCACATTGACTTATTCATGTTATTCAGAGCTAAAAGTGTATTTTGCTGCAGGTGGAAATTACTGTACTATACTTGAAAAACGAGATCTTAAGTTTAATATTTAATTAATTATCTTTTTTTTTGACATATTGCCTTGCATGGATTTGTCATTGTATATTAAATTGCAAAGGAACCGAGTGATTGATTTAAAACCAATCTGCATATATTAGAAATGTGTGGGGAGGGGGGATAATGATGTATCCTAATTATTGACATGCTGACAACTGGTCACTGACTTCTAGCAAGGTAAATGTTTTTCAATGGGATATACGCTGAGCTGTGACAGCGCCACCACACTGAGACGGGCAATTAGTGAGATATTAGATTCCAGAGTGTATCTATACCAGAGGGCCATATCTAAAACCCTTTATGTCCTGTGTCCTACGTCGCAATTTAATATTCATTCACTGAAAGTTTTTCTTCGCTGCCGCGATCCACAACTATTTTAACCCTCAAAGTGCTAAATAAAATAATTTAAATTTGCACCCACTTGAAGTTGTGTCTCGTTACCGCGACCCACAACTTCAAGTGGGTGAAAATTACCCATATTTGTTTAATTTGAGACAACATTTTCAGATCTTGATGTTCAAACATTCATTTTAATCACAAAGCAAAACGCGGTGGTTGTGCATATTATGTAGTATGGATATTATTACCACCGTGAAGCACACGCCTTAAATAAGGTAACTTCTCCCTTATATAAAAAGACAAATTAGGGTGCTGACAGGAAGTTGAGACCTGTTTTTTTATAAACTAATCAATAATCACATAATATAAGGATAATAATTAATCAAAAAAATATTAAATCTTCTTATCTTCAAACCGCAACCACGAACAAAATGACAATCTATTTACAAGGAATCAAGTGTCATCAGACGAATCAGAGATTTGTTGTGCGTATAAAATGTCAACCTCTGTACATTGCTCACTATACTGTAAAGGCAGATAGCAGTAACTGCTTACTTTTCAAGTAAGCAGTTACTGCTGTCTGTCTTTACATAACAACATTAGAAGCATTGTGGCTGCTGTGAAAGCAGGACTGAATGCAGCAGTGAGATTGTGATTATCAACCCACTGATGTAAACAGTGGCAGTGGTTGGTTTATGTGACAGACGACCAATGTAACTGGTCTCCGAATCCATGCTAATGGTTTTATCAATGGCAGGATAGAATAAACGTATCACAGCAAGCAATGTTGGTTGAATGTTGGGCCAGCGTCGCCTCGGCTCAAATTTTTAAAGCTCCATTAAACCCAACTTTAAGCGGGTGATTTTTTAGTTTGAAATCATATCGAGTAACACACATAATGATTGGCTTAGAAGGTGAAATGTGTATTTACTCAGCAACAATGATACAATATTGTTTCTTCTTATATTAAACATATATAAGTATTTTTAGTTGGTAAATATATAATATGGTACAAAGAGTGGCTTTTTGAAGATCCAATAAAATTAACAGAGGTTATTATTTGTAAATACAATTGAATTTTAAAAGGTTCAAGTAAGGACATGAAATTGTACATAAGGAAGTAATTTTCAATCTGGAGAGAAAAGACCATCTGCAGAAGAAGGTATTTCTTAAATCTTGATATTTAGAAGAAGGTATTTCTTAAATCTTGATATTTATAAATTTTAATTTGGGATTTTTTTTTAATCGACCTGCAAAATAATGTTTATAGGCGGTCCGCGTATTGGATTAATTTCATTAAACGGTGCAGTTAATTTCAGTTTGAAGCATCTATCTCAAAACGTTAAAATGTTAGAAAAACTGTGCACGATATTTTACAAGAACAAACAATCTCACGGCTATTGTGGATATAATTTCACATAAAATCTGTAGCCCACGTCATCCTCATTAATTTGCTGCGGATGTGATTACAGCATGGATATCTTAACAATTGTCATGTTAGGCCCGCAAATTATAGCAATCTACGTTTTGAGGAAGGTTTCAAAGCAGATGAAACTGAAATTGATAAAATACTTAATGGTGGACAACCAGTCACTAAAATAATCGAATTTCTGAAATGTTTATTTTTCTAAATAGAAAGCTGGATATTGCGTCAGCAATGTTGCAGCTTCAAATGAATTTGGACAATTCAACTGAACCACCAATAAGCATTTGATAACGATTTTCATAGCATAGCACAGTAAATAACGATTCTTGGAGTGACATAGACTTGTCCTTTAATGAGCAGAATTCTCAAATGATCTGTCGCAAATAAAACAAATATCAGTACTTTTTATTTTTTATAAGTTAGACGGCAAAGGGTTAAAGTGGCTGTAATTATGTGTTGAGCAACAAATAATTACCGCCCCAGTAGTCCTGGCCACACTAACACACGTAACATCCGAAATACAATCTGAATGGTTACGTATTCCCGCTAATCAGTGCTAATATGCACGTGGGCATGTGCGCAAACTAATTATATTCCACACCTGTTCTCATTACAAAGAATACAAAGAAAACGCGTGGAGTTGGTCTAACATTATTTTATATATTATTTTAAAGTTCGCTTAGCGTCTTTGATATTAACCCTTACAACGCTGAAATATTTTTGTAATAAATATGGAGACCAAAGCGGTTTTTTTCAATTTGAAATCATCATAAATGCCTTAAGTTACCTATTCCTGCTTCATTTGAATACCTATGTTGTGGGTCTTCGGCCAATATAAATATTTAATTCTTTCAGTGCGGGGATCGTCTTTAGACGTCAGAATCTGACGTCTACAGACGTCAGATTCTGACGTCTAAAGTCGATCCCGTGCTGTAAGGGTTAAAATTGCATGAGATGGGAGGACGTCTTCATTTCTAAACCCGGTGTAAATCCAAATAAATTATTCCACAAATTTGATAGAATACGATTTAATCGTGGCTCAGTAATTAAATAAAAGATAATTAGTGGGACAAATCTGTTTATTATCACCCAGCTTAAGGGCAATTTTTATCCGAAATAAAGCCTACAAATTGTACGCTATATATTGTAATTTATGGTTGCTTTGACCCCGATTAAATTCCCACTGTAGGTGTTGAAAAACACATTCTGTCTAACAGGAGACGTCGGAAGTATAGCCTACTACGTTGAATAAAGTACTAGACTTTATAACTAAGCAGTTGATGTTGTTTCCCTCCGCAGAACAGCCGTTGTTTCAGAGAGATTGCCTCTGACAATCAACCCAATGACCGAGGTTGGGGTTTGTCTTTTCCCACCGAAAATGGTGCAATCATCATGAGGGTAATTGGCGTAGAAAAACTGTGTCGTTATCCTGTGCTTAGTTCACCGAGGAAGTAAATATTTCAGTCAATCATTGACCAGGCAAGCCGCTTACTTAGTACAACAGACAAAACGTTGACCCAATGTAGCTTAATGTTTGACAAACATTAAACAACATTGGGTCAACGTCTTCTGTCTGATGGGTAGTGAGTGAGTGAGTGAGTGAGTGAGTGAGTGAGTGAGTGAGTGAGTGAGTGAGTGAGTGAGTGAGTGAGTGAGTGAGTGAGTGAGTGAGTGAGTGAGTGAGTGAGTGAGTGAGTGAGTGAGTGAGTGAGTGAGTGAGTGATTACGAGATTGTACGAGTGAACATGATGAAGAGGATTTAAGCCACCTGTTAGATGCACGTGTGAAGTCGGGATAAAGAAAATACACGAACTACATGAATCGACACAACAATGTCATCTACTAACAAGAGGATTCGAACGCGTGACCAGCTGATATTAAACAAAACTATTAATCCATGGTGACATTATTCATAATGCAAAGTTTGGTTTTAGCTCGTAATGTCGGTTTTAGGTGTTGTTAGATATCACTAATAATCGATTCAGGGAAACAAATCCATCTGGAAACAATTGGTTTAAAACTGTCTAACACTGGTATGTTAATCGTACCACCACCAGAAACGTTTATTTATCACATCAGATCAAATCGGTCGCTCGGGCGAGTCTAGTCTTTTCAGCCTCATCTCCAACCAATGAATAACAAAATAATTACGCCGTCCAATTATTCGGTAGGTCATACCTATATAATTATTCTGTCGCCAGTGTGGCCAAACATGAAATAATTTACTGCTTGTTCAGTAAGCACGGATACTGCAAGTACTGTCATAACAATGCAAACAGGCGTAAATACTGACTTTTCAAGTAATCGGTTACTGCCTTTCTTAGGGCACCTTCCAGTATCATTATAATTCCGGCTCATTTTCAATTCTGTTATCACCAACACGACTAGCATTCGACGTTGTATAAACGTTGTGCTAACCTATAATGGATGGTGGACCAATGTTAACCCTTTAACCGCCAGATTATTCAATCTGAATTCTCACCCACTTGAAGTTGTGTCTCGCTGACGCGATCCACAACTTCAACTGAGTGAAAATTATTCAGATTTGACAAAATGAAGGTCAACTCTTTTCAAATGTTGCTGGTTGATGTGACATTTTATCTTTAACATATTTAAAATGTGGTACTTAATGTGCTAATAAAAACTGAAATTCCAAATATATGCGGCACCGGCGGTTAAAGGGTTAAACCAGCATTGGGCTAAAGCCTGGTCCCTGCTGGTAATCTCATTGGAATTATAATATAATAATATCGGAGGAATTCTCACATCTATCACATCCATCCCATTTCAGCTTATTAAAATATTTAGTATTCTATGTACTTTACCAATATATAGGGGGTGAGAGAATATTGTTTTACGTCGCTTTTTACACATTGTGGAAATATCACGACAGAACAAAGCCCGAAGTCGGCATTATGCCCTACTAGTACTATACTGAATACTCTTATGTTATAGTCCACAATAATAGGCAGCACTGCACATTCCAGGCATTTGAACATACATGTACATGCATGTATAATTTGGGGAATTATGCGGAAGAGTCAGTGCGTCAAAAACGTTGAATACTCGACAAGAGACCACATCGCACCCATAATTAAAGGGATGTATACATATGCTTCAATTTGGCTCTTTATTAGTAAACGGGTATAATTATATTGCATAATTACATAACTTCATAGGATCTGGAATTATTAACAGGAACCTGGAGAATAAGGATAATAAACGGCAACCCTGGATTTTTCAGTTCCCGGTCCATTATATTTTTGAGGTCATTGCAAAATTTACAAGGGATGCAAGCTCGTTTGACATAATTATGTGGGCTGTGCGTTAACCCACAGCGTTCTAGAGGCATGTGTTTTCAAGCAAAATCATTTAAATCACCAATATGTATAATTTGCGGACCCCAATTCAATAAATTAAAGTTCTCTAATCAAACTGAATGTGAGCTGATAAACATTTCCAATTGTATAAGTCATGGTTCCAGGACTTAATATATCAACAATGTATTATTGGTATTAATGCCTTCAATTACGATAACGAGTGACAGCTTCGGATTAATTTACTGCCAAACAAAAACTTCTGTCCATATAATTTTGCTGCAGATATTGATGTGACAACCGCGTAGGACATAATTATTTCTAGTATTATTAGAAATAATGATTAAAGACAACAAAGTAGAAAAAATAAGAAAAAAGTGAAGTTAACGACATACAGTAAAATGAGATAAATAGGTCATTTTACAGCTAATTATTAAACTCGTCCGAGAACTAGTTATTGGCAACATGCAGACAACTTTTGACAAGCAGACATGTATGCAAGTAATCGCGCCCAGAAAGTAAAATTACCCACGTGAAATCTGATAAGAAGGTCATTTTTATTTTTTTCAACCACTTTTGAACTTGTCCAAGAGCGCAAATTCAGAACACATTAGAGCAGGATACATGAAAAACCTTAACCAATGAACAGAACAAAATAAAAACTGAGAAAAATCACACAGCCCCGATGGAACTCAGCCGTCGGCGTCAACACCGTGCAAAGGCAAACAGCAGTAACTGCTTACTTGAGAAGTAAGCAGCTACTGCTGTTTGGCTTTGCACGACATAGGCTTTTTGTCAGATGGATTACGTTTTTGCATGCTATTCTAATCTTGTTGATGTACAACCAGTTACAGCACATCAGCCCATGACCGTCCCGCTTCTCGGAGGTTGAACCAACATCGAGCCAGCGTTGGGTCAATGCCTCGTGCTCACCACCAGCCAGTCACAAGTGGATGAAAGGTCTGCAACTTCTGCAGGCACCACCCCAGCTCTGTACCAACATTTAGCCAATGTCGAGGGAAATGCATTCATTTTTTCTGTGGCAAGCACGCGTTTTGAATACTGCAATGCAAAGGCAAACAGCAGTAACTGTCTGATACTCAAGTGAGAAGATACCGCTATTTGCTTTACACACACAAAGCCAAATAACAGTAACAGTTATGGCTGTTTGCCTGACGAGTAGGCACACCATCACACAAATCCATTTTGACGTGGGCAAGAATATTCCTTTGTCTGAAACTGCCAGGCTTGCGCTCAAACTCACATACGAATACGGCGTTTTGCTAATGACATTCAATTCGTATTTTGTATGGACCGTTGTGCTAATCGCTGAAATTCAATAGATGTAACTTGTGACTATATCGCTAGAAGTGAATAGGGCTTACATCAAGTAATACAGTGATCCAGTGACTGTACACAACAAAATGTAATTGTACTTGGCAATCTCTTCATTTGCTAACATGAGATGAATTTGTATTTTATTTTCAATAGCAACCAGGAAAAAACTGAATGTCAAGTTACTTGTTCTTAGCTACGTAAAACGTATAAAGTACATCTTAGCTTAACAACAATTGACAAAGTGTATGAACTGTTAAAAAAAAATACATAACATTTTACAAACAAAATCGAAATAATTTTGATTAATTGAACAAGTAAAGAAAACTTTTTTTCAAAATCTAGCACGAACGCACGGAATCCCTCTCTGACAGTGACCTTCGTTCTCTGTCCACTATGACAACAATAATGTGCATTGGATGTACTTTGCCGCTCAGAGGAAAACACATTAGCAGGATATGGTGGCTGTAATAATAACATATTAGCACGAGATATTTGTACAGGATTTGATGTGAAGGGAGCCGCGTGGAAAGTAGAGATGTCTTGCCCAGACCACAGGATTGGGCCATTATGGAAGCACCAGTTTCTCAACTGCACGGCCCAACATTGGATTGACGCTCAGCCGACACAGCAGACGTTGGGCCAGCATTGAATCAACGCTTGGACATAACCTCTCAGGAGATCCATCAGCCACGCAACTGTTTGTAATAAGGACGCGATAAAGGAAACACCGGTGCCGTCTCATCAGCAACGGCCCAGCGTTGGCTTAATCCCGGCCCAACGTCGCCAGACGTTGGGCAGGGATTACACCAACGTTTACAGGAATGAGGAAGCTGCACGAAGTAGATAACACAGCCAGGCAGTGACCAGTTCAAAAGAGAAAAACTCAGGGAAAAAAAGAGGCTGTAATTACGTAAAAATTGCAAAGCTCGCCCAGATAATGGTGTTTCTGAGGGCAGAATAAAAAAGCACGGCCGTGCTACACAAAAAATTGTCAGAAAAAACTAGCTCGTAATAGACTTGAGGAGTCTTCATTCCCAGTAGAGTAGAGTGGGTAACAGCGAGAGCGAAGTATCCTATCGATGAAGATTATCCTATCGATGAAGATTATTCAGCATACAAAGAAAATGGACGATTATGGTAACAAAGTATTTACAAGCCTCACAGGGATATCACGATGTTGGAATACATCCTTATTACTATTGTACCTTACATTTGTATTTTATCTTTTAATTGCAATGACGCATCATTACATGTATGTAGAGAGGGACATGGAGCAATGGTTAGAGCGTGGCGCTCTGCCGGTGTCGCTGCCTGCCGTGCGGTTTAGAATCCCGCTTGGTGCAGAATTTTCAGAGAAATATCATGTTTCTCCCCTCTCAATCTTGGGACATTGTTAAGATGTCGTGTCCTTGGGCAAGGCACTTCACTCTCAAATGCTTCATTTGACTCAGGTGAAAATGAGTACCTGGTAGGACAGAGATGGCAATGTGTACGATAAGTTCAATGAGCCGAAACGGCTGCAGGACTGTATGCTCTCCGTGGAGTTGAAATGGCACACAAATGAGTAGGTCCAGTGACCAGGGGGTAAAATGTAAAGTCGGATGATAAGTCTTCAGACTTGATATCAGACTATAAACCTGCACCTTTACCTTTATGTATCAGACTTCCTTCCATCAATAAAATGTCGATATATCTATCAATAATTCATTGTCGCTTGCTACATATAAACCTTTGGTGTAATCGATACTGGACTCTTGCTGCTACATGTACATGCCGTGCTGGGTATTTATTAACCCTTTCAGACCTGACTTTACATTGTCTCCTTCATCCACTACAAGCCGCGAATTGCTGTCGCAATTCTCGACTTGTAGTGGATGAAGATGACTTGATGTGGTTGACAAATTAAAGAAAATTGCCACTTTTAGTAAACCAGTTTATTTGAAATTTTCGTTCTAAAACCCTTAGTTGTAGGAAAAATAGGTCTGTTTTAAGGGATGTGAAATGATGCATTAATTCATCGTGTTATGAAAGTTATGAAATGACCAGCGTGCAATGTGAGGCGGCTGCTAAAAAAGACTCAAGTAGGTTAACAAGTTTCTGTTTATATGGGCGGCTCAGATGAACCATAGCGAGCTGTAGAGTATGATAACACTATTATAACAGCTCAACAGTCTACGGATAAAGGGACCAATCACACTACGAATATCAACCCTCACAACGTTGAAGTTTTTTGTATAAACCATGGAGACCAAAAGGGTTTTTTCAATTGAATTCATTATTATTGTCTTAGTTGGTTCTCTCCGTTTAATTTGAATTCCTTTGTCTACGGCCATTATACATAAATATTTAATACTTTCAGCGCGGGGACCGTCTTTAGACGTTAGAATCAGATGTCTTTAGACGTCAAAATCTGACGTTTAAAGACGGTCCCCGTGCTGAAAGGGTTAAGAGGTCAAACACGTAATAAATTGATTGTTTGTGGGTCATTTCGTGGTATTACATAGAAGGGTCCAACGATAGTTAGATGCCATACGGTATTTGTGCATAACGTGATCCTGTTAACAAGTTTACATCAAACAAATCTAAAGAGTCGTTTGGACTCGTTCCACAGAGTGAGCCACGCAATTATATTAGACACATCAGTAGCAAATACAATGTATTTATAACAAATAAATGTGATAAAAGGGGTGGAGTATGAGTTAAAACACTTGAGAAAATTCATAAACAAATCTAGCTTAACTGTACTATTATAGAAACACACGTAATCGATTTGATACGCAGTAAAAACGTCTGGATTGAATAACAAGTCTGTTCGGAGGTTTCCACGGAGGACGGCGTAGGCCATCATCAAGGAGGAAGACCCGCGCACCACAGATACATCTCCATTTTTCTCTCCGCAATCCGGAAGATCTGTGTCCAATTCGCGGCGCGTGCCAGCTAATGCAAATTGCGCTCGAAACCAGCGCCGTGTCAATGCTGGGCCAACGTCTCCGACGCTGGACCAGCATTGACCCGGCGTTGGAACAATCACCAGCCCGGAGTTCCTGTCCAACTTGACCCTGGTCTGGCTGGCGGTGACCTTGACCGCCATCTGGTGACTAACACCGTACCAGCTGGGCAGCACGTGGAAGATTGCGGCAAAAAAGACGGGGCGCAAAACGACGGGCGCATTTTGGCCCAACGGTGTCTGTGTGTTTTTATCAGTTTTTCCTGCTTCTTTGTGTCTCGAGGGAACAAAAGTTTACCATGACTAACGCATAAAAACAGATAATGCTACTTTATTTGTCGTGGACCAAATACTAGTCATGATGCCCAACGCTTAGTAGATTTACACATGTGGCAGATCGTTTGTGATCGCGCTTTCTCTCTTTTACTTGCTTTGTACGCAGGTGGCGTCATCTGCATGTTCATTAGTCTAACGTTACCATTCTTGTTATAGATCTACATCAGAAACATAATTATATAGCCCCTTTAAAAGAAAAATTAGTTAATCGGCATGAAGTATATTGCAAACCACTAAAAGTGGGAAATATATTGTAGTGTTCCCCGCTGGTGCGTTTTCGACTTCTTTTTTACACATACATACATATTTATCGCTATGCGGCACCACAATGCAATCCTAGTGCAAATACACACATCAAGCTAATTTGTTGTCCAGCGGAATGTATCGCTGCTGATATTTAAGTGACATGTGAACCGTGATCTCCGAATCTCCTTCACAGTCAAGTGTTCTAGATGTGATTCCAACATATACATGGTCGTAGGCCTAATATAAGGCTTCGTGACTCACACAGTCGTAGGCCTACTGGGGGAGTGATGAATTGATAGAGAAATGAACCTGTAGGCTGGATTCAATGAACACGAAACAGTTACTAATATTCTATGCCAGTTCATCGTAGATAACAAAATAGCAAACACAAGGCGTTGACCGTAAATTGATAATTATATTGACTGCCAAACGTTTGCGACGCTGGCCCAACAATAAATCAGCTGGGTCGTTATGCTTCAAGAAATCATAATATTTACATTACGGTAAACCTCACTCATGTGGACGTTGACCAGTGCCATTGCGCTGTGCGCCCACAATGTTTATCAGTGAATCATGACGACACACAGACTTCAAACCAGCATTTAGTTAACGACTCGTGTTTGCTGGGAAGGCTATTGTTCTTAACATGTTGTACTCAAACAAAAATACTATTTTAGCAGATAGTTAATATCACTGATTTCGCGACATTTTAAAACTGCAGAGAGTGGAGAGCCACCTGGTGAGCAGCATAGCCAACATACTTGTTGCCCGCCACCTGGTGAGTAAACCCGTACTTCCAGCCACAAATGCAGACAGAAAGGTTTTTCTGCTCCTTATAATTATTATTCTTTAAATCTTTCAAACACCTATGTAAGATAATATACTTGAATGCATATCAAATTGACATCCGAAATAAATTCAATCAGGAAAAAAATATATACTTCACCAGAATAAGAATGTGTTAAGCTTCTATGTGATTCATTAAGCCTATTCTTGGGTTTTTGAGGCTAAGTGGGAATTGCGACAATAGTGCCTAAAAGGTTAGTATAAAATCCATCCGAGCAAACAGGAGACGGTCCCCCGATGTTGTTTTATTGCCGGTCCACCGTCTGCGGCACTGGTCCAACATTAAGCAAACACTGTTTGCAACAGCTAACACGGGGCGTTGACGTTTATCAAATGGTGTTGTAATGTCGGCGACGCTGGCCCAACATTACAACAACATTGGATCAACGTCCCGTGTAGCTGTGGTATTTATCAGGATTGTTACTCACGGCCTCTAGTCGCCTGTTCTTGTTTCGCATCCTGACTGGTGATATGAAGTCGTCCTTGTCATCAGACGCCCCAGACGCGTCCTCGCTCTCCCCGTCTGACCCGATCCGTGGATGGCCTGTGTGCACCACACCTGTGACGTCAACAAAAAGCAGATCTTGCTGGTCAGTACACAGTACACTCAGTACAGTAATAGAGCACATACACACAGTACACTCAGTACAGTAATAGAGCACATACACACAGAAAGAACACAGTAGAAGATGTATATAATGATCAGAGACCGTGAAAAACACAGTACAAACTGTAGGTCTATATATACTAATCAGAGATATATGTCAGACAGTTAAAAACACATCACATCACAAGTACAATAATTAAAATATTTAAAGATTAGTCAGTCACAAGAAACACAATACAGTCAGACACACAAAAACAGCAGAAGTACAATAATTCCAGCTTGGAATTATTTTACTTCTGCTACTTTTGGACCTGGAATTTCCATTTCAAACGAAAAAACAACGTTTTTATGTATACATGTTAAATAACGTTTTCATGGTGATATTGTGTAATGTTCACATATCTATGTCAATGCATTGGACCAAGGAATCTGTAGATTCCTTCATTGGACAGATACATTTCCATTCATTTTTAACAGATCTGATGCCACCAAAAACCTTAATTTAAGACCATGTTGGATTAATATTGGGCCAGCGTCGCAGACGGTGATCCGGCATAGACTGAGTAGTAGTGTTTGCTGCGAAAGGCACCAAACGTGAGAATAATGTATACATCATTGTCGTAGCTGTTGCGATGCCATCTTGATTCATGTATTTTGGTCGTACGTGAATGAGGCCGGAGACGTGTGTGTTCCTTTTCGGAGATGTGGTCATGGCAACTAATCATATTGACAGGAAAGAAAAGTATTCCTTTGTCCGCCAATGTCAGAAAATAATCTATCATCTGAAAAGTGTGCGCATCTGCGAATTCATCATGTGTGCTTCATGTAACGCCACCATAAATATTAAGTTCTTGATAATATTAAAACAAGGATGTAACCAATTTCTTAGAAAGGAAGCGAGATACAAGGGTTAGGAGTCACCTTGGTGTTAAAGGGTCATATCAGCCACCTGATACGACACTTTAATACCAAGATGACAAAGTGCTGTTTCAGAAACTCGGTGCTATATACATCAGATTGCGTCATCTCTCATTGCGAGGAATAGAAGTTCAAAACCTTAAAATCAGCTAAATGATACGAAGTCACTTATAGTTGTCCAGCATTGCTCTAAATAACAGATTTTTTCGAACTAACTCTAACTTTCTTGAGAATTTCTTCTCAGTTGGACAGGCAATCTTCCAGATTTACAAAAATAGATTGGGAGGATGGCAAACAGAGTATGTTTTATCTCAGAAGAATTATAATATAATGTGTGTATACATCAGTGGAAATGCAATTATCTTCGATTATAATTATGTTCTATTTCCCGATGTAAAAAAATAGTAAGCAATGTAGCTTTAGTGAGCTATGGAAGACGCAAATGCAACAATATGATCTGTGCTATCAAGGCATGAAAATCCCTTGGTAGTATCTAATCATCACTCTGAAATAATATATAAATAAAAATTATCATGAAATGTGGGTTTGTCACTTACTGACCCACCAAAACGTACTTAGGTGATTATTAAACAACCGTTTTCTCCAGAATAGTATATTATGTCAAATATATGCGTAGCCAGTCACAGCAACATAACATTGACACACTTCACCGAAAGTTTAGAACAATTTTACAATCGATAATTTTATAGTGAGACATTACCATATCCAAATAAGTGTAGATGTAAAATTTCCCTGAAGTCGTATAGTGAAGATGGCGACTTCAAAAGAGGATAGCCGTTATATCGATTCAAAACTGAAAAGCTGTCTCATTACGTGACACAAATTTGGTTCGCTGGCCAGTGGGGTATTTTTTAATATCCTTTGCCTTTGGCATACATAAAGGGTCTAGAGATAGTTACATGCCATTGCGGGACTACCGGCATCCTGTTAACAATTTCCACCAGCAATTTTGTGTTGCCTCATGCAACAGAGTGGGACACTCACTAAACAGTAACCGTACTACAGTTTGCGTGGACACCGCGGTATAGAACTCACCGTGAGCAGCACGCACAGCTCTCTTTCCAAGACAGAAAGCCCAGGGGCCCATGTTGTCAAACAAAGGCAAAAGTACGGCCATGTCTGCACGACGACCAGGTCGAGGAGGAGCGCAGACAATAAGAGCGGAAGCAATCTCCCGACGAGTCGAGATGTCACCACGTGCTTAGTCCGGAGGCGATTGGGCGCCGCTGATGAGATGAGGAGAGAAGGTGTGTCCGATCAGCTTTTATTCTTACGAATCTATATGTCCCCGATGGCGTATATGGTGAACACGCGGCAGATTCACAATACAAGGTCGGGTCTGTTTTTGCAGCACATGTCACCCTCGGGGCGTACGGGTGTGTGAAAAACGGAGCAGCCCCCTGCTGAACAACAAGCTACGTCGTCTCAGGGCTGGCCCAATGGTGGGCCAGCGTCTGCGACGCTGGCCCACCATTGATCCAGCCCTGAGACGACGCCTCGTGCTGCCCCTCGGTTCAGCACCTCACCGTTTCACCCCTGCCCCCCCCCCCCCAGAAGTTGCGTGTATTTACTCGAGGCTAGCCTGATCATCTGTCACGTCATCATTGCTCCTGGTATGTGTTCGTCTGTTTTTGTTTTTTTTTTGTCACCCCAAGAAAACACAATAAATAATGTTGCAGTCTGTTTACAATGATTATTTATTACACACTGTATTATTTGCCAGCTTCTGAATAAATACCCTTTCCGTGATATCTATTATTCTATACTAAAGTACACTGTTTTTTTACCAATGAACAGTCTTAACTAGTAGCATTCTTCAAGTAAAATTCGAATCAATACATTAAATAACGACACGCAAGTACACACATAATATTTTAGATATGTTTAACCTTCCGGGGTGCCTAATGTAAAGAATAGTGCAAGAAGTCAGTATCTCACAATATAATTATGATGGGAGTCCTTCATTAGCAAAAAAAAATTTGCCAAATATTGGACAGTTGGTAAAACAGTTTCATGGAATATTTTTTTCTAAAATCCCTCAGTTGAAGGGAAATTACGTCTGTTTTCGGGGATGTGAAATGATGTTTTGATGCATCGTGAGGCCTCAAAGGGTTAAACATATATGGTTCGTCTCTATGCTCACCTACCATCTGACCATCCACAACCAGCCTTGTAACCCAGCAAACACGCTACGTTGACCCGATGTTTCTGTAATGCTACAGCAACATTGGGTCAATGTCTCATGTTTGCAGGGTAACACAGAACTGTCTTTCTCATTTTAATTCACCCTGAGATATGCATTACAAGACGTTGAATGACAAGACGTTGCCGAAATTTCAAACTCAATATCTCTACTTTATAAAGTACCAAGGTGTAAAATTTCAAAATAACAACAACGGCCTCATTTTGATGAGCAATAGTCTGTTCTCGTGAATATTAAAGAATATTACCTGGTGCATATAATGCGTCAATGGAGCTCAAAAGGTTAATTAATAAAGTTATGTTTAGTGTTTTGGATGTAAATTTTGTAAATTCTATAAAGTAACATTTACAGCTTTAGAAAATGTCACTTGGCAATTCAGCAGCATCCTCTCCTGAAATCTCACATTTTGTTTTATAGTAATGGTCTAGCTATCTAGTTATCTGGCACGGTTTACCAAATATCGGCCATGTGAAAATGAATAATGGTCGATAAGCGGCCATTTTGAATTTGATCAAGTTTGTTTTTTTCAGGATGCATCTTCTTCTGAAATCTCACATTTTGTGTTATAGTAATAGTTTAGCTATCTAGCACGGTTTACCCAATATCAGGCCTGTCGAGGTGAATAATGGTTGATAGACGGCCATTTTGAATTTGATCGACTTGAAATTTTTAAAGATGCATCCTCTCCTGATAGCTTACAATTTGTTTTATAGTAATGATGTAGCTATCTTGAGCGGTTTTCATGATATTCCGCAATATCAGGCTTGTCGAGGGGAGTAAGGGCCGATAGGCAGCCATTTTGAATTTTATCGACAAGATGCATCCTCTCCTGAAACATTACAATTTGTTTTATAGTAATGGTGTAGCTATCTTTAGCGGTTTTCATGATATTTCGCAAAATATTTCCGTAGGATTTACCGATGTCATAAATTAGGTCAAAGTGCTGGGTCAACTTCAAGGTCAAGGTCCAAAAACCTGAAAAGGCACAACTAGGGACCTTAGACAACATGTATGTGCAACATGACTGTAATCGGCCCAGTACTTTTCGAGATCTGCTCCGGAAACGAAGTGTTCGTCAAAACGTCTAAATAGGTCATAGTTCTGAACCAAAAGTAGGTCAAAGTTCATATACCCCAAAAGGCACAACTAGACCCCCTAGAGGTGCTGTGTGTAAAATTTGAAGACAATCGGACAAGTAGTTTCAGAGAAATGCTCCGGAAACGAAATGTTCACGGACGGCCCAACGGTCCAACGCCGTAACATCATCATTTCTCCTCTGCGACCTTGCGTATTGAATTCAGAATAAAAATATTTGAACCTGTCCATTATCCACCTGGAAGTAACCGGGAGCTAATAAATATGGGACGTTGGCCAAATTCCGGGTCCGTATGGCGCAAAAATATCGTGTCAAAAGGAGATGTATACCCATCTTATCCCGGAAAATACATGTATAGTACGAGATACATTTGGTCCATTTTTCGATAAATTCAGGGATGTTTAAACCGAGCACTATGCAAAAATACTTGGCCATGGCGATATCAAACGCATTAGGTGAGATAGGCAACATAAATACAGCCAACATGCGTCACCATGTCAGTGAGACAAATGAAGCTGTCAAAGACACCTGACGCCCGACATTGACAACAGACACGGGACGTCACCACATAGTTTGTTACGCGTTCCTTATGACAACGTAGTGAGTCATAGAGCAAAAAAAAAAAAAAAAAATGTAATTCTAATAATATGGTTGAGAAACATGCATTAACAACATGCAGGTTACAGTCCACTATTCACCCTAGCAGCAACAACTAAATACATCTGATGATTTTCTTTCGAACACACATTATTATAATCATAGTAGGCCATTAACTGATAACCCTTTAACTACCGGTGCCGTCCATTTTCGTTTTTTACATTTTTATTAGCACATAACATATCAGCTTTTAAACCTGTTAAAGATAAAAAGTGACATTATTCAGCAAGATTTGAAATTTGTTGACCTCCATTTTGTCAAATCTGAATAATTTTCACTCACTTGAAGTTGTGGATCGCGTCAGCGAGACACAACTTCAAGTGAGTGAAAATTCCAATTGAATAATTTGGCAGTTAAAGGGTTAAACTAGACGACATTCATGAAATAGAATAAATTATTAGAAAACTAACACCAAAGAACTTGGGATGTCAAATTCTTTGCTAATACTTGCAACCAATATTGCCTATCGTCGAGGCATCGTTTAGCCAGGTATGATAGGACGTCACCTGCTTACTTTTCAAGAAATCAGTTACAGTTAAAAGCTAGGAGCAGGAGCGGTTTTAAACAGTCAGTGACAAAACATTCACCAGGTGGAGCAGAACATAAACTGTTTTCAGAGATACTCACTAGATGACACTTCGGTATGGGAGCAAGGCATGTCAATCTACAATGTATTTCTCAATATTTCTCATGAATCGTTAAAGAGGAACATGAGTTATATTTTAAGAGGCACTAAAAGGTAATTTTTGGGTGGACTTAAAAATATCCAACTGGATATTGTATCGTTCACATGGTTAAAGCAATACAATTAAATATCTACAATGCCCAATATTTCAAAGAATTTACCAAGACTTAATATTAATGAAATGAAATGAAATGAATCGGGCTTTAGGCCACCTTTGTGCACATATAGGCTAAACTGGGCCAGGAGAACCTCCTGAGGATGGTGAGATGATTGCGATGACACTGTCCTCCAGACACAGGATTCGAAATTCGAGCCCTGGCGGTCTGAGGCCGAGCACGCTACCTCTCGGCCACGGAGGCTCCCCACAATATTGACTTTCACACGTGGATGGGGAAGAAACATTTTGTTTCTTACAAACCGCCGAGACCGGGAACCGAACCCCGAACTCTGGCGTGAAAGGCAGCGGTGCTAACCACTACCCTAGGGCCCCCGCCCACTTAATATTAATACAAAAGGCATCTTTATATATATTTTTTTTTTTATCGTTTGGTTCTCTTTTCTACTTGCCTTGCAGTAAATCGATAATGTTCATAATAATAGATCGAAAGTACGCTGCAACATGTGCAATGCAAAATAAAATTCACATTATCACATTTATGTATATCAAAGAATATACATGATAATTAATAGGGACTTATAATCATTCTTCTGATAGAATATGCACAGATTAGGTGCATGGTCGCGTCACTCTCCGTTTCCTGACCGGCTATACGTGACTGTCACGAGCATATGGTGATGGTGTTAACGTCACGAACACGATGAGAGAGTTGAGCGGATTTACAGCTTAGCCGGGACTGAAGCCAGCAAACACGGGACATTCACCCAATGCTGTTTCAATGTTGGGCCAGCGTCGAAGACGGTGTGCCAACATTGAAACAGTATTGGGTGAATGCCCCGTGTTTGCTGGGAGGCAGGCTCATACAGCAGAGATCGACCACGAACCACTTTTGCACGCAAAAACACGGTACGGTTTGTGTGGTACAATAAAGCTGAATCACTTTTTTTGTCACCATGGGACGAATAACACAATTTTTTGGTTAAATGTTGACAAAGCTTAGGTGAGCGGAAAGTTATTGAACCGGTGTCAAGCCAAATTAATCACCCATTAATTAATAAACTAAAGCATCATATTATTGACATAATGAAAATTGTGTCACCCTCACCCAGTAAAACAAAAAACATTTGTATAACATTTGTACAATGTCGGACCAACGTCGAAGACGTTGGGCCGACGTTGTACACATGTTATTCAAATGTTTTGTGTTTGCTGGGTAGGTAGGCTACAGCCTATTTAAACCAGGCCATGAATACCTTCTGCGGATGAGATTATTTAGATGACCGAACGCATACAGGATTTGAAATTTGACAACTGGCTGTCTGAGGTTAGGTACGCTACGTCTCGGTCACGGGAGCTCCCTACATTATCGTTTCTTTACAAGTGGGTGGAGAAGAAACATTACGTTATTGGTATGATACTACGTTATGAGATATATATATTTGAAAATTCGCGTGGAACACATGAAATGATCAATTCGTCCGCATGTCATTAAAGACTTTCTCGTCTATCTGCCGCTGTAACACCAAAGTGACGAATAGCGTTTTCGATTCCATTTTGGATTAACAAATAAATAACAGCAAAATAAACCTCGAATATAACCTTTAATCTCTATGGAGCTATTGTTTAATCTGTCACTGAAATGAGTGGTGGGATCTACGCTTTATAATCACACAGGGGACGACTAGACGCAAAAACAGACCATCACGTTGGTTAAGACAGTCTCAGACCACACAGCACCGACAGACGCGAGAATGAAAAAGTGACAATTTCTCAGCAGAGTTCGCAGGGTGATTTCAATCGTGCAAAAAGTGCATCTACCTAATTTACTAAGAAGTGCACATGTACCAAAAAAAAGAAGAAAATGTTAAGCCAGCTATGGTTCACTGTTGGGCTGGCGTCTCAACCATTGGTCAGATGTTGAACTATCGGTTTGCCCAGAAGTCTTTGCCGCGTTGAACATACTGTATTCATGATCGATCAGCCATGATTTTGTATACAGCAACCTCGATGCGTTGACCCTATACTGGCTGAACGTTGGGCTAGCTTCGCAGACGTTGGCCTGGCATTAAACCAGCATTGGTCAAATGTATCCAGCCAGAAAGCTCTCAAACTGCAGTCAAGTGGTGGGAGGTGACCTTGATCTTGGCACCAAACCTTTTACTCGGCAAACATAATGCATTAGGTCCGTCTCAAAGCCGGCCAAGTATTGACCTATTACGGGGTCATGGTTACGAGTTAGCAAGGTTGACAGATATGGCACGTTATATACAGGCACATGTACTCTAATTATCGTGATTGACTATTAGAGAAATTAACTTTCTAATATACTAAGGATAATTCCCCATGTCTAGGCAAATTTGCCGAGCCGAAGACGGTTACTCAGGGTTCCCACTCAACACTAAAAACAAAATTCCATGATTTTTTCAATGATTTTTCCATGATACCTAGTGCAATAATAGTACAACCTCCAACCTGAATTCCGTTTTGGCTGCATGTGTAATTTTCCCAAATTAGTATTATTCGCCTAAATTGTATTTTAGATCAATAGATCAAAATATTTGGGCACATGCAACCACCAGTACTCAAATATCAGGCTAAGAAAGAAACACAAGTGACAAAAAATAAATTCCGCAATTTTTTTTCAAAAATGGAAAAAAATGCGTATAGCTGAAGCAAAATTCCATGATTTTTCCATGAAAATGTCCTTTTTTTCAATTCCCATGATTTTTCCATGCATGGAATTTTTGTAGACCAAATTCCAGGCCCATGCTGTGAAAACAAACTGTATTTATGATCTTTTACATGCCACACAATAATTGCGTGAGCAACTAGATTTGTCTGAGGGGCAATGCTTGCGTCTCCACCCGCCCCACATAGTACATTAATTATAGAGAAATACAGTACTGTCACCACGTGAAAATGTAAACCACGTGAAAATGTGATTTCAGAATCACACCAAAATCTAATCAGCATATGACCAGGGTAAGTTGCTTCCTTGAAACAAATCGGTGAAGCAGTTCAAGCTCTTCAGAGTAACATGTGATTCGTCGGCCATCTTGAATTTTGTTGAAAAAATGAAAAAAAGAGAAACAAACTCCTGACTTTTTTCTCAGGGCCACTGAGCATACACAAAAGATCAAATTTGAGCTGTATAATCATATTAACAAATTTTGATAATAGCCAAAATGAACAAAACTGAAATATCAACTAAAAGCCTGAAAAGTTAAAAAGATATAAGTTTTTATTATCATAATAACACAAAAAGCTTATCAACACACATCCAGGGTAGGGTTGTTCCTTTGAACAAAACATGAAACAAATCCATGAAGCAGTTCAAGCTCTAGAGAGTGATATAGGATTTTGGCGGCCATCTTGGATTTTGTTGAAGAAGCTGAAAAACGCCAAAAATCACCGGGCAAATTCCCTAGGGCAAATATGCATACTGCAAATATTTAGAAGAAATCCGATCAGGGGTGTATAGCTATATTACCAAATTTTGATGATAGCCAAAATGAACAAAACTGAAAAATCCGCTAAAATTCTAAAACGTACAAAAATCAAAGTTTTTATTATCGGAATCACACCAAAACAAATCAGTACATGTGCAGGGTAAGGTCTTTCCGTTAAACAAAACATAAAACAAATCCAGGAAGCGGTTCAAGCTCTAGAGAGCAACATAGGATTTTGGCGGCAATCTTGGATTTTGATGAAGAAGCTGAAAAACGCAAAAAAGTTTATCAGAAAAATTCCTTAGGGCCAATATGCATACAGCAAATATTTAGAAATACTCTGAGCAGGGGTGTATAGCTAATTAACAACCAAAATGAACAAAATTGAAAAATCCGCTAAAATTCTGAAACGTGAAAAAATTCTAGTTTTTCTTATCAGAATCACACCAAAAACTAATCAGCACATGTGCAGAGTAGGGTCTTTCCTTTAAACCAAACATGAAACAAATCCATAAAGCGGTTCAAGCTCTAGAGAGCGACATAGGATTTTGGCGGCCATCTTGGATTTTGTTAAATAAGCTGAAAATTTCAGAAAAAAATTTACAGGGCAAATTTCCTAGGGCCAATATGCATACTGCAAATATTTAGAAATAATCCGAGTAGGGTTGTACGGCTATATTACCAAATTTTGATGATGACCAAAATGAGCAAAACAGAAATATCCGCTAAAATACTAAAACGTTAAAAAAGTTTTTATTATTAGAATCACACCAAAAGCTTTTCAGCTCACGGCCAGAGTAAGGTCTTTCATTTAAACCAAACATGAAACAAATCGATGAAGCGGTTCGAGCTCTAGTGTGCGCCATAGGATTTTGGCGGCCATCTTGGATTTTGTTAAAGAAACTAAAAAAAGCAAAAAAAAAAAATACCAGACAAATTATCCAGGGCCAGTATGCATACTGCAAATATTTGGAAATAATCCGAGTAGGGGTTTCCGAGTGAGAGCAGAAACAAGTGGCGGCGGCGGCGGCGGCGGGCGGACTCAGCAAAAACAATAAGTCTCCACCACCACATAGTGGGTGGAGACTTAATAATGGTATATTGTGTAGAATGAAAATGGACATGTATCATTCAGATATTTGAACAAAATATATTATATTTGTGCAAAGATCCCGAAATCCTCGCTTGTACCGTTGAATAGATTCAGAAGCTTTATTTATGAGAAAAGGGTTTTTCATTTTCCAGTAAAAAGGGAAGAAATTAACCAATTAATTAGTTAACAAACTACTACTTGAGATAAATCTTGAGATGTTCTGGAAAACCGAAAATGTTTCATATTAGTCCAGGTTGATTATGTGCATAACGGAAAATAAATAATGCATTGTCTTTGGGACCGTGTATGGCAAATGTTATGCCAACGTCATCTCTGTGTTAGTTTATTTAGAATACACAAGTAGTAGATATTTCCTTTGGTTGTCTCATTAGATACCATACCCTGACCGCGCTTAACCCTTCAAGTCCCAAAGTTGATTATTATTTTCACCCACTGGAAGATGCGAGTCTCCCACAACTTCAAGTGTGTAAAAATTACCGATGTTTCTTGAAATTTTTTTGCCATTCGTGTATGTTTATTGAACATATCCCATCTGCAAGGACCATTATGTACAAACAAATACAAATGAACTGATAATTTTATATCCACCATCGGCACTTAAAGTGTTAAATTACACAGTAAAGTGATGATAAGATACGGCGCTCTGATTGTTGCACTTGACCGATAAGACCTGTGAACATAATAATAGTACTATCTCACTTATCAACCAGCCTCGCAACATAGTACACACAACAAATCATTATGCGTGCGCCACTGTGTATCGCCGCGAAAAGCAGTGTTTCTTATATCTGATTATAGAGCTAGTGTTAGAAAGTTAAGTGGCGGAAAAAAAACATCCGCCCGAAACTACCCAGCAACCACCAGACATTGAGCAAATGTTGTTTTAACCCTTACAGCGCGGGGATCGACTTTAGTCGTCAGAATCTGACGTCTGTAGACGTCAGATTCTGACGTCTAAAGTCGATCCCCGCACTGTAAGAGAAAAACATATTTCTAATGGCCGTAGACCCATAACATAGGTATTCAAATGAATCGGAAAGAGCTGAATAAGACATTTATGATGATATCAAATTGAAATAAACCGTTTGGTCTATAAGGTGTTAATAAAAAAAATTCCGCGCTTTAAGGGTTAATGCCTAACATTAAAAAACATTGGCTCAATGTCTCATGTTTGCCGGGTATAACTGTACATACACTACTATACCTACGCGGCAAAAAATGAACCAATGTTGTGTCAACGTGTCGTGTTTGCTGGGAGGAATTTCAGTGTTCTCCATTACATTTCATTATAATACATCGTGTATAATCTAGCAGGCTGAATTCAAAATAATTCCTCCCTGGGGAATGAAGAGTTGCAGGCCTATCTTCCACATTGTAAAATGACAAATACAATAATTGTATTGTCACCGTGTTGTACAATAAATCAAAAGCGCCGCCATTCAATAACAAATTTGCAGAACGGTGGGCCTTTGAAGGGACAACCACAATCCCACAGAGATGGTCACAGTAAAAAAATGTCTATGGATTCAGTGGAAGGAGTGGATAGTGAACAGGTGGATTTCAATGTTATCTGTTCAGTAGGATTTAAAAAAAACTTGCTTGAAAACGTAATACGGGCAAGACAAGGCAAGACACGGGTTAATTTTTAACAGTGTATAACATCTAGAAATCATGAATCTAGAAATCACAGTTTGGTTAGAAACTTGTAACATCTAAATTCCGATCTGAGAGAATTTTATCCAATATTCAAATAACATATTGTTAAATAATTCACGTATATAAAATATTTTACTGCATTTATCCAGCTAGATTTTCTGTTAACTGGCTATGTGCCAGACGCCCACAAACGGTAACCATAACGAAGGTGAATATGGCGGTCAATTTCTGCGGGAGAAACTGACGAGATAAAAGCTCTGCTCCATACAAGGTCACCCCGGGCAATCATGATCAATTTAAGAGAGAAACTGCATGAATATTTAATCTGCCATATATATGGCACCAACCTGAAAAGCTGTTGATTACTATTTTGTTGATGGTTGCTACTCGAAATACACGGAATTGAACATTTCTTCAGTTTAGTCGAAGATCAATATTTCTATTCCGACAAACAATGTTTGCAATGAAACAAGAAAAGATATTTTTTAAAATGTACACTGCTACATGGCGTTATTTAATCATTTGTTAGCTTTACATTAACCCTTTCAAGCCGGAATTTACCATTGTCATCTTCATCCACTACAAGCCGCGAATTGCTGTCGCAATTCTCGACTTGTAGTGGATGAAGATGATTTGAGGTGGGTGAAAAAATAAAGAAAATTGCCATCTATTGGTGAAACAGTTTCATGGAAATTTTCACTATAAAACCCCTAGTAGTAGGAAAATTGAGTCTGTTTACAAAAATGTAAAATGATCCTTTAATGCATCGTGAGGGCTTAAAGGGTCGTATCTGCCACTTTGCAAAGTGGCAGATCTATACACCTGTCTCAGGCAGGGCTCAGCGGGAATCACAGTTGTAATAACCCTTTAACCGCCGGTGCCGCATATATTCGGGTTCTCATTTTTTATCAGCACATCAAGTACCACATTTTAAATATGTTAAAGATAAAATGTGACATCAACCAGCAAGATTTGAAAAGAGTTGACCTCCGTTTTGTCAAATCTGAATAATTTTCACTCACTTGAAGTTGTGTATCGCGTCAGCGAGACACAACTTCGAGTGGGTGAAAATTCAAATTGAATAATTTGGCGGTTAAAGGGTTAATGTGACAAGTCATGGAAAATGAAAATCGCCTGGCTGTGCTTTACGTGATTGGATTGTGGCTCAAGCCGGTGGTGCAGGATACATTAGCTCGCCACCACTCAACAAATTATACAAAATACACACTACATGCCTCTTTCTTAAAGGACATCTTAAGTTACGACACATGTTATTATATTCGAGGACGTCAAAGTGGCCAGGTTTAGTTTATAGAGATACGAGACGTTTATGAATGTTGTTACATCGTCTGAATCGCTAGACTGGAGGAGGCTCAGGGGGGTTCTGACCCCCTCCCTTTCGAATACTGAACAGTTCAAAAATCGTTTTAATTTGTTGTTTTACAATCGAAATCAAAACGCCTTTTTTTCTGGATCCGCCCCTGGACTGACATTAAGCCGAGGAAGTCTCACGTTTGCTGATCCTCTTTAATCAGGGGGCGACTGTTCGAGTCCTATCGTCCTCCGGCAAGTGTCAACGCACTTTTAGACGGTGACCAACGTCTAGTTTCCTTGCTTGATCATTGCTGAGTCGTTGGGCCATCATTGAAACGTTGGGCCATCGTTGAGTCAACGATGACACGGGGCGAATAGGGCCAGGTGAGATATATCGTTTAACTCTTACAGCGCCGGGACCGACTTTAGTCGTCAGAATCTGACGTCTGTAGACGTCAGATTCTAACGACTAAAGTCGATCCCCGCACTGTAAGAGTGAAAATATTTCTAATGGTCTTAGACCCATAACATAGGTATTCAAATGAATCGGAAAGAGCTGAATAAGACATTTATGATGATATCAAATCGAAAAAACCCTTTGGTCTCCATGGTTTTTACGAAAGTAATTCGGCGCCTCAAGGGTAACCTATTTTATGTAAAACATTCCTAAAGTAGGCATTACTGCAAAGACAAGCAGTACCTGCTCAGTCTTAAAGTAAGTAGTTACTGCTGTTTGTCTGTATAGGACAACTTACATAAAGGACTTTCCACATTAAAAACTGGTCAATAGTGCAAAGGCAAACAGCAATAACTGTTTACTTTTCAAATGAGCAGTTACCAGTGGTTACTGCTATTTGCAGGGCAGCATATGCTCACATATGCTCATAGTGAGGCCCTTACTATCTCCATACATGGATGATCTATTTCTTACAGACGATGCCAGCGGCTGTACTGTCGGCGAGAATCACGACTGTCCTCGTGAGTCTGCTTCTGGATCTACAGGGATGCAATAATTCAAAGCTGGATCTCTGGACCGTCTGTCTGCATCTTCACGTGTCAAGCCTTGTGCGGTGACACCCTCAAGCGCCTGTAGCCTGGTGCAGGCCTCTGGCGGCCTGGTGTATGCCTCTAGCCTGGTGTACGCCTCTAGCCTGGTGTACGCCTCTGGCCTGCTGTACGCATCTAGCCAGGTGTACCCCTCTAGCCTGGTGTACGCATCTACCCTGGTGTACGCCTCTATCCTGGTGTACACCTCTAGCCTGGTATACGACTCTGGTCTAGTGTACGCCTCTGGCCTCGTGTACGCTTCTAGCCTGGTGTACACCTCTAGCCTAGTGTACGCCTCTAGCCGTTGTACGCCTCTAACCTGGTGTACACCTCTGGCCTGGTGTACGCCTCTGGCCTGGTGTACGGTTCTGGCCTTGTGTATGCCTCTAGCCTGTTGTACACCTCTAGCATGGTGTACGCCTCTAGCCTGGTGTACGCCTCTGGCCCGGTGTACACCTCTAGCCTGGTGCAAACCTCTAGCCTAGTGTACGCCTCTAGCCTAGTGTACGCCTCTAGCCTAGTGTACGCCTCCAGCCTGGTGTACGCATTAAGCCTGGTGTACGCATCTAGCCTGGTGTACGCCTCTTGCCTGGTGTACACCTCTAGCATGCTGTACGCCTCTGTCTGGTGTACGCCTCTAGCTTGGTGTACACCCCTAGCCTAGTGTACGCCTCTAGTTGTTGTACGCATCTAACCTGGTGTACACCTCTGGCCTGGTGTACGCATCTAGCCTGATGTACCCCTCTGCCCTGGTGTACGCCTCTTCTGGCCTGATGTACGCCTCTAGCCTGGTGTACACCTCTTGCCTGGTGTACGGCTCCGGCCTGGTGTACGGCTCTGGCCTGGTGTACACCACTAGACTGGTGCACTCATCTAGCCTGGTGTAGGCCTCTAGCCTGGTGTACGGCTCTGGCCTGGTGTAGTCTATGGTACGTCTCTGTACGGTCACATCAACATAAGAGTTAAATCCATAACCAGGCATTTACGTAACCGTTTAATGGTTTAGTACAATCCCAATTTACTAGCTAGGTATCTGAGGCAGATAATTATATACCGTGCTGGTCCTCATATATATCCAGTTGTGTTTCAACAAGAAGCAGGATTGTTGAAGCACATTATCGTCTGTTGAATTAGCAGACAAGATTAGCATTCGCCCAACATTGGCCGAATGCTTGTCTAGGACGTTGGTGCAGCTTTGAACCAAGTCTGCGGCAGTGCTACAATTGTCAGTCTGGGAGGCTTGGGCCAGACATCGGGGCATTTCGCTGGCGTAATTCCTCATCAAATTTTCATATCACCAGAAAAGGCAATGCTATTTGATAAAGATGACGTGTTTTTCAGTATATGCATTATAAGCGTGCTAGGATTATAGACGTCATCAGCATCAATCCATTCGGTCACTTAGCCTTTACACTGCTAGTATATATATATAGCACGACTATAGTCGTTTTCAATTCGTTTTATTAGCCGATCAAATCACTGTCATTTTTGATTTGCAGATGTTTGGTCTAAAATTAAACAAAAAATATGACCAATTTTCACCCACTTGAAGTTGTGGATCGCGGTAGCGAGACACAACTTCAAGTGGGTGAAAATTTAAATTATTTAATTTATTAGCGCTATAATGGTTAATAGAGGGAGAAGTAAACATGGTGAATGTTACCCGGTATGACTGGGCCGCCTAACTCATTTGCTGCGCGAGGCCCAGTCACACTGACCGCCATTTTGTGTCCACAGCCAGCTGTGTAAAAATGGCATGCGCGCTGCCTACCAAAAAACTCAGATGCCATGAAATTGAGGCAAATATTTCAAGTGCCTACGAAAACTAGGACATTTTCAGCAGGCGTAAACTTTCGATCGTATTAGGACTATTACATTTAAAAATGGAGGTCACTGTGTCAGAGCCTTGCGATGTCATCAGGGTAGGTGAATGTGAGGTGTCTCTGCTCACACCTCACCCCTAGACACCTCACCCCCAGTTGTAAACCTACTCCACTGTCTCAGCTTATTGACATTGAGTATTGTTCCACACAGCTTCAGACTGTTTATATTACTGGAAAGAATATGCATATATTCGCCGACCTATGAGCTTGTCTATCTGTGTCGATAAATCACAATATACCATCCTCTGGATATACAGCTTTGTAATGAATATATCAAAGAGGCATGCCCTCCTTTCCGGATAGGACGGAAATATTGTTCAGCATTTCTCCTCACGTAAATAGAATAAATATTGGTAATTCAGCACCTTGGGTTCATTTAAAATGACGTATTCGCCAACTTGGACAATGACAGATACGTCAATTTAATCACAAATAAAAATAATGTCTTTATTAAGCCTTACAAAGCTGAAATATTTGTGTGTGAACCATGGAGACCAAAGGGTTTTTCAATTTAAAATATTCAAAAATGACCTAGTTTCAGCTTTATATAAACTTTATTATTACTATGTTATGATTCTGACGTCTGAAATCGCCCCAGACACTAAAAGGATTAACTTAAATATTCCAGTGAACATCAATTATAGTAAAATCAAATAAATTTTAAATTATTAAGTAACAATTCACAGGATTCTAACATGAGATCACTGGAGATATGACATGACAAACGTTAAATCAATCTGAGCCCAGCATCTCCTGTCGGATATGGAGAGGCAGTAACTGCTGACTTAAAAAGTATGGACTCACTGCCTTTTGACTTTTCACAGCAATATCTGCAACTATAAAGCAGCGACGTAAAGCCTTAAGGCAGTAACTGAATATTAAAAAAGTAAGTCGTTACTGCTCTTGGTCTTGTACTGCGGTATCCACAGGGAGAGTATTATGGTGTATTTGGAGTATGGCTTGGTAATTCGGCTCACGTTCAAACCCCGCGCAGTGCCTCCTCAGATGTACGAGGACTACAAAGCTTTAGGAGCGTACCCACTTCTCAACCTATTCGCTGCTTTTGTTGACAAGGATACGGTTTGTTGATGCAAACCACACACACATGTAGCAATAAACCAACCGCGGTGTGATATTAAAGAGCGGTAACCATGTGTTCACCTAAGGAATTTGGTTCACCACAAAAATATGAAAGGTCATTTTGACATGAAGGAAAGAGTCTATTTGAACGAATTATCAAAGAGGTGGCTAAGTATATACACTGCTCATATAAATATTATCGTGGTTCAGTTTTGTAAACTAAAACATTAAACATTTGAAAATAGGCGAATCGCCCATTAGAGATAAAAGGGTGTATCTGCCACGATTGCAAATTATAAATACTCATATATATCATGTATATAAGCGAACGAGTTCTTTTTTCTCAGTACTAAACATACATGTAGTTTACGAAATTATACAGTATTTTCGCCAGTGCTAATAATATGGAGTAACATTAGGAGTACACTCATGTGATTATGTGCAGCACCATGGTTTCATGTTATGAAACTGTAAAAATATTGACATCATAGCTATTATTTTTCGTCATCCTCAAGAATCGAAACCGGAATTTCCCCTTTCAAATAATAGGAAAAATACAGCATGGCATTATCTGCTTTTTATTTTTCACACATGCTAATATAAATGAATTACTTTTGCCACAGACAAAAAAACAACATTTTTAATTACTTTAATCAATTTAACAGGCTGTATGCATACACAAGCGTTCGTACTAAACCAACTATAAAAATGATAAAGTACTCTACATTCAGATGCGATAGATTGTTTTTAACATGAAGAAACTCTCAACGGATGTGGAGGAACACTTAACTAGATCTGTAAACGCAATATTGCTGCACAACGGCGGCTACTTCCCATTACGATTATATTGATTATATTGATTCTGGGCGTATTGTTTGCGATACTTCAAAGGCAGAGACCGCTCGAGCCTAGGAAACAATTTATTAGGCTACATTGAGAATCGGGTGCATGTATATCCGCAACATAATTAATTTCTACAGTTCTAGGCATATATATATAATGCAGTGAATGTAGAGCCGTTAAAGTGGTCACAATGTTCATAATTATATAACCTCTTTGCATTAGAAACTTGTACATCCAACCGCTTTACATCATCATCTCAGCACACACAAATCTACGACGTTGGACCAACGTTAAACCAACGGTAATTCGACGTCTGCTGGTGTGGTGCTACAATGTAAGAGTGGACAGGTTCAACCGATGATGCCGATCTCCCGTGTCTGGCCGCATCGACGTGCAGAACAAACACTGGTTCAACGTTGGGCCAACGTCTTAGACGTTGGCACAACGTTGAACCAGAGTTTGTTACATCATGGGTGGCGGCGGTTCTCGGCGTAGTCTGACAGTAAACGATTGCTGGGCATTCAGATTTGGTTCCGCGCCGCTGAGCAATACCTCAGCTGTCATCAGTACCAGATGCATTAAAAACCAATACCCGTAAATACGGACATTTTCTCCAGCTGGATATTTCGCGGATTCACTGAAAACGACAATTTCTCCAAAATGCTTTTGATTTTTGGTCGAGTTTCGCAGCTAAGAGATGCCTGACATCTGCTAAACTGGTGACGTCCATAAAATATCCATATGTACAATATAGAGAAACATTCCCTTGAGCGACACCCCTGCTAAGTGGAATTGGTTTCCACTATTGCGAGTGTCAGCTGTTCGTATCGTGGAAGTAAGTGGAATTGATAAATTTGGTCGTGTTTTTTATTCGCTGGTTTAGACTGAAAAATCAATCGGTAAAGCAAAACTTTTATTTTGGATTTTAATCGAAACGCATTCAATACTTAGGCACCATTTATTATTACATATTAAATTTGACATAAGATACTGATTAAAAAGAAGATACAAAAAATAGAGGATACTTCAATAAAATATTGTATAATCTATGACAATAAGGCACTTCTGAGTTTCCTTTGATAACCCTAGAGCACTGAGCTATTCATTTAATTTTTCAGTCACTTGAAGTTGTGTCTCGCTACCGCGATACACAACTTCCAAGTGACTGACAATTTATGTGATTTGTGAAATTTAGGTCCTAACATATATATTAATGTTTCAAGGCATATTTTACATTTAACAACTGGTTATACATGTGCTTATTAAAAGAGAATGTGTACTGTAGTCGACACTAGTGTTCTAAGGGTTTGTATTGCCATGGAATATATATTAAAGGCCCCTATAGATTCCTTGGTACATGTATTACACTTTGACATTTCATAAAACCTGGAGATTTGCATGTACCAGTTTACCATGAGATTGAATTGCAGCATAAATTCACGTCTCAAGGTGAACGAAAAGGATAGAAAATTATATACTAGTATTTGTTTTAGCGGCCTGGTTCAAGGCATGTCGGCATTTGCAGAAATTCACAAAACTAAGTTATATATGCCGTCACAAATATAGTAATTTAGTTATCTCGCTAAATAGGGATTTCTCACTTGAATTTATATCTTAAATTGGTTACATTGATATTATTGTTTGGATCAATCAATCAATCAATCAATCAATCAATCAATCAATCAATCAATCAATCAATCAATCAATCAATCAATCAATCAATCAATCAATCAATCAATCAATCAATCAATCAATCAATCAATCAATCAATCAATCAAACAATAAATCAAACATTGAAACCACCAAATAGCTAATCAATCAATAAGACTTCTCTAACGCTTTAAACTTCCAAGAACAGAGCTCAGAGGCGCAGAAAGCTCTGGACCAATTCTTTTTTTTTAATACGGCAAACAAAAATTAAATTGAATACGTGGAGCGTATATGTTTTGCGATTTCGGTGTCGTGTGTAAGAGACATACATATAGATATGCAGTTATCACCTTTAAGAACTCTAAAAGTTTTCTATTTTTTAATTAATGCGAAGTTTCACAGGAGTCGAATTAAATGTAATTGGGATATAAAATCTTTAATTTTCTGGTGTCATAGTTATTATTACGATAAATTAATTTACCATTGTCTTGCTGAGGCTAGAATTGACGTAAAATATTTGTATTTATGAAACATCTCCCAGAATTAATTACTTCTTTAACTGATAATCTGCCACACATATTTTACCTATAGATTATACGGATAACCTCCTTGGTATTACGAAGAATATAGAAGAAACTTCTATATTCTTGATGATACATTTAGTTTGAAGCTTGCTTGTAAAAGCCTAGTATGCCAGGGATTGGAGAACAGTAAGTTCATATGACAATGCTGTCGTGAGCAAAAACACGGCTAATCTGTCTGACGCAAAGAGGACAAGATGGACGAGGGAACAATCGCCGGGTCAGCGTCGAGCCAGCGTTAGAAACGTTGTCCCAACGCTAAGCCAGTTTGCGACAGAAGACCAGACAGATAACCAGAACCCAGCAAGCAAGAAAAGATCAATGTGGTTTTAAATGTTGAGCCACCGTCGCAGACGATGGCCCAGCATTAAAACAGCATTGGCCCAACGCGTCGTGTATGCCGGGAAAGGCGGTCGTAAATCCTGGCTATAAGGTGATCCCGGCGCGACGCTGTCCCGGTCTAAACGGACCGCTCCGGGACACAGTCCCCCAGTCCTGATAAACGGCCGTGTAAAACCGCGCTTTCACCGGCTCTTCAGACTGAACAAAGGCAGCACTTTGGCGAGTGGCCCTCCCGCTGTACTGTCTGCCCTGATCGGCGAGGGTCGCAGTGCAAAGATTTACCGCAGTGTATCTTTTTCATCGTGATTTGAAGGGGAATTATGTCGCCTATTAAGGATAATTGATGTCATATGCTTTGGCTGTGTGCATTGGATTTTGCGAAATTTGTTTCAGCAAAGTTTTTGGTACACTTCTTGGACTCCGTGCCAGGGAAATCAAGTATAGGCCTACCTTGCTTTGAGCTGCGCTCGCAACATACGCAACTTCAACCTTCAAAGAAACAAAATGTTTCTTCCCCGCTCACTCGTGAAGATTCAATATTGTGGGGAGCCTCCGTGACCGAGAGGTCACGTGCACGGCAGCAGACCGTCAGGGCTCGAATTTCGAATCCTGTGTCTGGAGGGCGGTGTCATCTCATTCATCGAACCATCCTCAGGAGGTCCTCCTGGCCCAGTTGAGCCTATATTTTGCACCATTTTGCGACACAATGGGAAATACAGAATAATTACGCACCGGTGTAAATACGCCATTTTATAAAAATATCTGAGGGTCTGCCATCTTCTGCCACCTGGTGCAATATATTAGCAGAGCGGAGTAGATTACTAGCACACATACGATACGTTGTTGAATTAATGCTGGGCCAGCGTCGCAGCATTAGGTCAATGTTTCGTATTTTCTGTGAATTTTCTCTCACCAATCTTCTGCGTTGACGAGGTATATATGCATGAGTTCTTGACAAATCCGTTTGGCTCCACTCAATGCGATTTTTATCCGTTCCGCGCACCGGCGAGAATTTCTCGCCGGTGCGCGGGACGAATAAAAACTGACAGGAATATCCCGTTAAGTCGGAAGTCGTCATAAACCTTGTAGACTGTAGCGCCGTGTCTACTGACAAACACGATCACTAAAACTCGATTACCGAGCCGTACCTCATGATTACGCAATAAACAGTCTTTGTATTCCTCGCTTTGTTACACTACTAGAATCTGAGAAGTCTAAACAAGGTACACATGAATGTACTGCACAGTTATTCAGCACGACCATTTACAACCACACATGTCTAATAGTTTTGCACTTTCATTTACATTGTTCAATGTTGCGTGTTGTCTTTCTTTCCTCTTAACTTTATGTCTAAGCGTTGGCGATAAACACTAACCATGAATGTCTATTACCAGATAGTACATGACATTATAAATACGACATCTGCTGATACAGCTAATTGCCCATTAACATGATTAAGACAGCATTCAGAAATATTAGCCATTGTGTTGTTAAATTGTTGTTGTTATTTCTCACACATTTGGAGATGGAATTGCTGACGCATATTCCAGCACCAAATGATGTAAAATGGTACTATTTTGGAACAAGAGTGTCAATGACACAGAAGCTCATCCTCAATTAGCGCAAGTTGATAACAAATTAAAATTTCTGAAATCTGTTAGGAATTTAATGCACAGGCCCGAGCTCTTTCAAACAAACCAAACAGAATTGAAATCGGATGAGAATTGAGGGAGGAGAAGCATTTCTTGTGAATTGTGGTCAGAGTGCCCTAATTGAGTCTTAATTAGGTCATAAGTTAATCAATAATTAAAATTTCTGAAATCCGTGAGGAAGTTTAATGCCCAGGCCCGAGCTCTTTTAAACAAACCAAACAGAATTGAAATCGGATAATAATTAAGAGAGGAGAAGCATTTCTTGTGAATTGTGGACAGACAACAGACGACAGACGCAACACGATGGCGTAAGCTCATCTTAGAATTGAGGGAGGAGAAGCATTTCTTGTGAATTGTGGTCAGACAACAGACGACAGACCAGACGACAGACGCAACACGATGGCATAAGCTCATCTTGAGCTAAACATAGACATGGAGTTTGATGAACATATCACCTTCCACGGTTGGTGTTTGGCGTAAGCTTAAGACTGGAAAATAATAATGCATTTAGCTGTTAATCCTTTCAGTGCGGGGACGGACTTTAGACGTCATAATCTGACATCCATAGACTGACCAGTCGATCCCCGCACTGAAAGAGGAAGCCTTAACCCTTTAACCGCCGGTGCCGCATATGTTCGGGTTTTCATTTTTTATTAGCACATTAAGTACCACCTTTTAAACATGTTAAAGACACCAATCAGCAATATTTGAAAACAGTTGAGCTCCATTTTGTCAAATCTGAATAATTTTCACTCACTTGAAGTTGTGGATCGCGTCAGCGAGACACAACTTCAAGTGGGTGAAAATTCCAATGGAATAATTTGGCGGCTAAAGGGTTAACCTAATGTTGGTTCCCGTTTACGACGCCGATCGTATACATTGTATTAGGCCTAACTCAACATTGACCCAACGTCTCGTGTACGCTGGTTTAACTATATTCTTTTAAATCCGTTTTGTTAGTCGATTAAATCACAGTTATTGGGAACGAAATGAGTGCACAAACATCAACATCTGTAAATATTTGGTGTCAAATTAAACAAATATGAGTAATTTCCAACCACTTGAAGTTGTGGGTCGCGGTAGTACAGGGTTCAATTTGTTCAGTATCGCGTAGCGAAAAGCTACACAATTTTGGCCAATTGCTAATCAAACTTGAAATTGAATAGCAAAATATTTCGTCTTTATTGACAGGAAAACCTCAATGAATTTGGAGCTTGGTTTCAAATCGCTACACAATATTTTCAAAACAAATTGAACCCTGGGTAGCGAGACACAAATTCAAGTTGGTGGGTGAAAATTTAAAAGAAATAACTTAACGGGTAATGGGTTGATAATTCATCAGTACATACAAAGTTTTTCAATTTCAATTTGTCTCTCTAATATTAATCAACACACCATGCATCTGCTCCGTGAAGATTAACAATTTCGCATTTATACAGTGGACTAAACGTTTGATGGATAAATTATATTACGTATTGTTAGTCTGTTTAGACGACAACACCTGGTGCCTCGTCAGTATAATCCTGTCGTAGAAAGGCAAACAGCAGTAGCTGTTTATTTGAGAGGTAAGCAGTTAGTGCTGTTTGCCTTTGAATGGCATGATTGTATTGATTTTTCCTGATAATACTCGGTACACGAATTAATATGTATGTTTGTCAAATGATTCTCGCTCCGATAAAATCATTGTCATCATCATAGAAATATTAATAAGTCTCAGTGGACTTCTATTTCAATATAAACGTTGAATCAAATTTAGTTGTTGTTTTTTGCAACCTCAAATTCTTTGTGATTGCAAGAAAATATATATCTAAATTTGAATAATCAAGAATTGCAACCGTGACGCAGAATGTGTTCGTGTGACATTATATCTTCAACGACTCTGGCTAGAACTCTGTGTAAAACAAAGACCATGCACTCATATAATCAATGGGAACGCAGCCATCGGTATCCAATGTATAACACTATTCCCGGATATATCAACATAATTATATGTATGCGATGTGGGACACTAAAGCTGAATATCATATTCAAAATGTGAAACAATAAACCGTTACTCGAAGACGCCACCAACTATATATGTTTGAAATGTGGAACATTAAACCTAGAGATGCAACCACTAATTTATATTTGTTATACATGTTATATGGGACACTAAACCCGAAGATGCCACCAATTTTTATGTTGTGGGAATCCAGAAGCAACACAAAGAGAAAGATAGATCCGTTTTAACGTATTTTACATCAATTTGGAAAATACAGTAGAATGAAGACAAACAGTATAATGAAGACAAACAAGACAATATATTTCACCCGCACTTATCATGAGTCAGAGGCAGGCACAGACTTAACCCCTGTCGTGTTGTCAGTAAATATAGCATTTATTTCACACTGAAATTAATTGGAAACGCATTTTCCACCTTCAAATTGTAAAATATTTATTTTTATGAAAAATAGCTCATTAACTATTAAGCATCTCTAACAAAAACTACTTCATCACTTTCAGTATTTTTTTTAACGTGTTTGAAGACGAACAAAGCGAATGCAAACAGCGGTAACTGCTTACTTTTCAAGTAAGCAGTTACCGCTGTTTGCCTTTGCACGGTAGTATGGAGGGGTCTAGCAGGACAAGCGTTAACAGGTTAATGGCTGCTGATCGCATGATGTTAGATCATTACAGGCGGTGGGTGGCGCCACCTATAATGGAGTCATCTGACACAAGATGATAACGTACATAAAGCACCCACCACACATTATATACCATGGGAACGTACAGAAGTAAAAATGCAGTAACGGCTTACTTTAACCCTTTCAAGCCTGAATTTATCATTGTCATCTTCATCCACTACAAGCCGCGAATTGCTGTCGACTTGTAGTGGTGAAGATGATTTGATGTGGGCTAAGCTGACCAGTTTCATGGAAATTTTCGTTCTAAAACCCTTAGTTATCAGTGGTTATAGGAAAATTATGTCTGTTTTCAGGGATGTGAAATCACAATGATGCTTTAATGCATCGTGAGGGCTTAAAGGGTTAAAGTAACCAGTTACTGTTCATAGTTTATGGCAGCAGCATAGCAGACAATGCGAGCTGTGTCATAGTAAAACTGGGAATGTCGACACATAATATAAATGACTTTAATGTAATGAGGAGATTATATTGTGCGATCACGATCATTTATAATCCGATAATACAGAAACTCAAATATTTACAAGAGCACACTCGATAATAGCCCGCCGCCGAATTATGATAAAGAAAGTAAAGACGAATGTCATCACGTAAATAACAACCCAAGATATAAATGGTATGTTAAACCAGCCGCTTTTCAAGTTATCGCGCCCACAAGGTCAAATTATGGACGTAAAATAAATGTGAAAAATGGCAATAAGTTGACCATTTTGATTTTTTTACCGGCCATTATTGAGCTTGTCCAAGAACTGCTTATTAGTAACATGCATAACAAACTTGAGGAGGATACTTGTGAAAATGTTGAAGTTATCGCGCCTATAAGGTCAAATTATTGACGTAAAATGAGAAAAATCGCAATAAATCGGCCATTTTGAATTTTTTTTTCAGCCATTATTGAACTTGTCCAAGAACTACTTATTAGTAACATGCATAACAAATTTGAAGAGGATATGCGAAAAACTTTTCAAGTTATCGCGCCCACAAGGTCAAATTATTGACGTAAAATGAGAAAAATCACAATAAATCGGCCATTTTTTTTTTTTTCAGCCATTATTGAACTTGTCCAAGAACTACTTATAAGTAACATACATAACAAATTTGAAGAGAATATGTGAAAAACTTTTCAAGTTATCGCGCCCACAGGGTCAAATTATTGACGTAAAATGAGAAAAATCGCAATAAATCGGCCATTTTTTTTTTTTTTTAGCCATTATTGAACTTCTCCAAGAACTACTTATTAGTAATATGCATAACCAATTTGAAGAGGATATGTGAAAAACTTTTCAAGTTTTCGCGCCCACAAGGTCAAATTATTGACGTAAAATGTGAAAAATCGCAATAAATCGGCCATTTTTTTTTTTTCCGGTCATTATTGAACTTGTCCATGAACTACTTATTAGTAACATGCATAACCAATTTGAAGAGGTTATGTGAAAAACTTTTCAAGTTATCGCGCCCACAAGGGCAAATTATTGACGTAAAATGTGAAAAATCGCAATAAATCGGCCATTTTTTTTTTTTTTCGGCCATTATTGAACTTGTCCGAGAACTGGTCATTAGTAACATGCATAACAAATTTGAAAAGGATATGTGAAAAACTTTTCAAGTTATCGCGCCCACAAGGTCAAATTATTGACGTAAAATGTGAAAAATCGCAATAAATCGGCCATTTTTTTTTTTTTCGGCCATTATTGAACTTGTCCGAGAACTGGTCATTAGTAACATGCATAGCAAATTTGAAAAGGATACGTGAAAAACTTTTCAAGTTATCGCGCCCACAAGGTCAAATTATTGACGTAAAAGGTGAAAAATCGCAATAAGTCGGCCATTTTGAATTTTTTTTCAGCCATTATTGAACTTGTCCGAGAAGTGGTCATTAGTAACATGCAAAACAAATTTGGGAAGGAAACATGAAAAACTTTTTAAGTTATCGCGCCCACAAGTAAATGTTAACGCCGACGCCGACGCCGACGCCGACGCCGACGACGCCGAACTTCAATTGCAATAGCCCACCTTTTTTAATTAAAATTAAAAGGCGGGCTAAAAAAGATGCGGGCATAAAACAGGCACATTCTTACAAATGAACAAACGAAAAGTTACGGCCTACAAGCTTTAAAGGAATTTAAAAGGGATGCAAGTTATGACATTACATGAGCATACATGAATCTCGTTGAAATATCATAGTTTATTACAGAATCATGACAATCCGCGTTATCAGGTTATATTACTCACATTTTTAACATGTTTAATGACAATAACGTCAAGTGCAATATCATGTTTCGTAATAACGGCTTTCTATAATGTGGTCATGCTGCCGCAGCAGATCCATCCTAATACAACGGAAGCTCTAAAATATCAATATTGTGCGTACCGTTATCAGGTTTATTATATTCAACTCCTCTTCACTGTCGAGTGTCCGGAATTATGTTTCTTGTAATGCTGTCTCTATTGATAAAATCACAAATCTTATAAAAGAGCGTACACTGACTCGTGTAGAACTATATTCCCTCCGTCACTGTTTTGAATCAGATCATTTCACTGTCACTTACTCAATGCAGACAACAGAAAGTAATGCTTCAATGTGTAGATACATTCGTGACACAATATTTATTGCACATATAATTACACAATCTAACAGTTGTCCACGTATTAACAATTTAACCCCCAGGGCTATGATCACATGATAAGTATTTCTCTTTTCAATATGAGTACCTCGTAAACGCGGTAAAATTCGGGATAAAATATAAATTATCATAACTTTCATAATGATGACCTAATATCCAACATATTGTTAAAAATATGAAAACCGATTTAAATTTGAGGCTACTCCATTCCTCACTACTATGATTACAGTTCCACAGGGACAACACGACGCTATGGAGCTCTGGCACTTTAACCCGTAAAGCGCTCAATTAAATAATTTAAATTTTAACCCACTTGAAGTTGTGGCTCGCGGTAGCGACCCACAACTTCAAGTGGGTGAAAAATACTCATATTTGATTCAAATGAAACAAATTATCTGCAAATTTAAGCACTCACTTCGTACTTAATAAAAGTGATTTGATCCAATAATAAAATGGATTAAGAGACAATAACCGTTCTTAGCGCTCTAAGGGTTAATGAGTGGCAGATAAGATGTTTATTAGCTCCGGGGCGACGATCCCATTCCTCACACAATCACATTACGTCGTCCACACGCGCTGTTGTGTAAGTCTCTTCTGCAGAGATTTCTGTCTAGTCGTGCGTCACTTTCTTCCGATTACCGTCTACTACTTAATATCACAATGGGTGGTCTTATCAAACAACAGTTCAGAAATAGAAATGACATTATATCTAAACTCTCAAATATCATCATCACGCTGTTTTACGTGACGTGTTAATCAAACCATACTGCGAGCTCCAATTACATGTAAATGTAGTATTTAAAAATATGACGGTGTATGTCAGCGTCGTGATTTACAAAAGCAATTCAAGGTAATAGTAATATACATAAAGAGACAAATTAATTTTCAACTTCAAACAATTTTTTTTCTATTTTAATAAAATGGATTCACTGAGTACCTGAGTACTCAGCCTCCACTAACTTGTGTTTGAATAGTGAACGCTGACTTTTTTGTCACCTCCGCTTAGCCCTTTAACCGCCGGTGTCGCATATATTCGGGTTTCTTTATTAGCACATTAAGTACCACCTTTTAAACATGTTAAGGATAATCAATCAGCAATATTTGAAAACTGTAGACCTCCATTTTGTCAAATCTGAATAATTTTCACTCACTTGAAATTGTGGATCGCGTCAGCGAGACACAATTTCAAGTGGGTGAAAATTCAGATTGAATAATTTAGCGGTTAAAGGGTTAAAGTTGTGAGTCGCCGTGAGCAGACAAAACTTCTACAAGGTGAAGATATTAAACGACTTATGATCCATTGAACGATTTTATCAGTACGCTCAGCATAAAGAGCTCCATAGACATTTTTCAAAAACTGGCATGTACATGTAATCACGGCGATGTTTTATAATCGTTTCTTATAGGTATATGCTGGTCAGACAGATGTCATTTAATCATATCACTCGACAACAAGGACCCTTCAGGCGCGACTAAGGCCTCCTAAAGTAAGGCCCTTCATCGTACACGATAAAGCATTGCCAGTATTAACTCATAAATGGCTACATACAAGTTCAAGTTCAAGTGTTTATTCTTTAAGCCTCACATGGAGGAATACAAGAAAATAACAGTGAATGTAATAAGCAAAACATACAAACAACATAACACATAATAATGTATACATTATTATACAATCAATTACAGTTTTTTCACTTCACACTTTCTAAAATAATCTTAATAAAAATTCGCCAAACTACGTAATTTTGTTTTATCATTCATAATGCGTTTGAACAGTATAAAAAATGTGATGTCCACTACCCCACTTGAGGTTGTATCAAGCTACAGCGAGCCGAAGCTCCAGATGTGTGAAATTGTACAACGAGACATGATAGTGAACATAGAGTATATGTAACAATTAAAGACGTATAGATTTGAAGACAAGTAGTCATAAAGCAAACAAAAATATCTACAGATGCAATTAGTACTTAAGAGGTTGACTATTAACCCTTGTTGACCTTGTGTCTGCTCACCAGTTGTACTTAACCCGCGCGATCATAGTCTGTTATAACCCATTTTTAGCCGAGCAAATCACTGTTATTGGGAAAGAAATAAACATCAAAATTTGTAAATGTTTGGTCTCAAATGAAACAAATATGTTCACCCACTTGAAGTTGTGGATCGCGGTAGCGAGACACAATTTCAGGTGGGCGAAAATAAAATGATTTACATTAGCGTTTTAATGGTTAATCCCTCACCTAGCCATGTAGTCGCTGGCTTGTATTTAATATTGAACAATAGTTCTTTTGATATGCGGCTTTGTACTCGTTTGGATTCGAGAGTTTCTGATAAAAAGAAACAGTGTAAAAATATAACTATTTTTTGAAGTGATATAATGTTTGCGTGCATAAATGAGTCAAGAGCAGGTAATGGCTTCGATTAAGCTTGACGTTTGTACAATTGATCTGTCACATCTCGAAGTAAATGGAAATCTAGATGAAAAATTATAATATATCTTGCCAGGTAATAAAACGTCTAAGTGATGGGTATATTTTGTATTGAGAAGAAGAATATATTTAAACCCACACCGATGAATTGTCACTTCACTGTGACTAGTAGCTATTATTAACCCTGTTAACAGGATTGTTTGTTGAGATACCGTTCACAGCTGAGAGAGATGTGCCCTTGGTTTCATCAAGCGCACTGGGTCTCCAGATCTGAGCCTATCTCAGTTGAGATGAGAAACCTGAGAAACAAGAATCATGATCCAGTAACAACATCGGGCCGTTTTAGAAAAACGTGTACTGGGAAATAGTGGACCATCTGGGAATTCACGTCTGTCTGCCAAATACAGGACAAGACTGTATCAGATGACCGCATTGACGGGTGGTCTTATAACAGAGTGGTCTTATAACAGAGGTTGCCGGCCGCCTGAGAGACATTAAATGTCGTCCATCATCCGAGTGCCCACAAAATCTCACATAACGTGAAAAACGTTATTCTCGGATTTCCCGACGGGCAATAAATAGGAAGGCAGGCACATGTTCCTAACACGAGTTCTATCATTTTATTAGCCTCATCTAAAGGGATGAAATTGCGCACACATAAATATAAAAAGTGGTATTTTCCTAATTATTATTGTTATCGTATGAATTCTTGTGTCAAACGGACCCTGTCCAACATGTGGTACAAACAGATACTTTAAGGTTACCATTTATTTGTTTGTCTCGACCCTGGTAAAAGCTAAATGATGATACCCCTTAAAATTTTCATAAATATGTTTTTGTTAGAATCAAGCCATTCAACGTGTAGATTTTTTATTTCAAATATTTTAAAACCTGAACATTCAATAACAAAAGGTTGCAAAGGCTTAGACCCAATGTTGGCTTGGTGGTTGGCCAAAGTTGCAGACAATCAAACCGGCATTGAGTCGACGTCAGATGATGTTTGCTGGGAGTATTATTACACATTTTGTTGCTTTCACTCTATTTTACAGTCTGGAAATTGTCGTATTTGCTTATCCTTTCCAGCACGTTGCCTGGCATGGACTGGATGTGGGAGTTATTCAATATCTATCTGTTGTCTAAAGACAATAAGGACGTCACATTGACATCGTTCTTTCTACAATAGATACTGCGCAACACAAGAGAAAATGCTACTGCAGCAGACAGTCATTAAGACCGGTATATTGGCTACGTGTTGGGTCACAGTCAGTAAGATACGTACCGTATTAATGACTCGGTTGCCCATTACATACGATCAATAACTCCTTGCATTTATCTTTCGGTCGGGTTTTTTCGTCTGGCTTCGTAAGGGATAGGATATTTAGCAATGTGCCATTGAACGCTACCTAATGAGCATGGTAACGCGGTTAATGATTCACAACTCAAATTGGTAATTAATGGTTTTACTTCATGGTTTTAGTTCACAAACAGTAGTAGTAGTAGTAAATTGATGCTTTACGTCACTTTTCGGCACTAATGGTCATTTAAATGACATTGTAATACGATAAAAGCAGTGCAGTCCTTTGATGAGATTAATGATGAACAGCTGATGACGTGAGGGTGGGGTGAAAGGGCATGGTGGATTGTTGCGAGTGTTTTCAATCACTCACCCAATACGGTGTTCTAGGCATGTCTAGGGGATTTACATCCAGATGTCCAGGGACTCAGGTTTTCTCCTACAAAACAGCCCCGCTATCCTCGGGTCGGATAGTACCCAGAGTAACATTAATACCACGTGAGACACATAATGTCTAACGCTCTATTGTTGGTTGCTTTAAGGCTACCACGGCCAATTTCAGTGCCTGCACTGTAGTGACACTGCACTGACAGTGCCTGCACTGATACGGGAGCTGTACTAGCACCGCTGTTGAACGGAGAAGGCAGGATATACCGCTGACAATCCGCCGGAAGATTATGGCCAGACACATGGAGGCTGCAGCTTCCCTTAAATATTGAATGATTGTTATATAATAGACTAGTGCTTTCGTACCATGCATTACATCATGCAACAGAAGGAACAGATCCCAGTGAGCATCCCCGGATGGGGGCTAAGAGTACTACTACTAGCAATCATCCCAGTACCCAAGTTCACAAACAAATTCCACAGTAAGTTATATATTCAGCAATGAAATATCATTAAATAGCCCAAAGTGCATGAATGGACTGGCATACTGTATAAATAACTATGATTAATAAATAACATTAGATTAGTCGTAAGGTCTTGCGCGTGGCTCTCTTGTGACTCATGTAAGTAGGAAACATTGAACCAACATTGTCGGGAATACGATGTAATAATCATGATACAAGCCAACCATATCGCTGATGATTACAACTGGAGACAGTACAATAATAGTGTTAATAATTATTGTAAAAAAAAGAAAAACTTATCTCATAAATCCCCGTTAGATATATCCAGGTCTATCAAAAAATTACAAGATGAATGTCGTCAGTTTAATGGGTTCCTCCCAAAAGGTAATCAGAATATCACCATTTTGTTTCTAATGAATCTATCCCAAACGTTTATCAGATGATCAGAAATAAAGAACCACCATATCAAATTTAAATGCGACCCAGCCGATGGTTTCTAAGATATCGCACCGACAAGCTTTTTGGCAGCCATCTTGGTGAATGACCGTTTATGGGATAAATGTCGCACCCATAAGACGTTTTGGGTGGTCATCTGAGAAAGGGCCGTTTATGGCTCAGTGCAAAAAAAACTACTGAACACTATAAGCATCCCGAAAGTATCGAGGACGCCTAAATATTCGTATTACTGATAAGTTGACTATTCGAGTGATATAGCCACATTGCATTGCTTAATGTAAATGAAATTAACGCCCCTTTAATCATACCTGATCCTTTAAATAAATTTGAGAGACTAAGGTAAGGGTATCTAAAAGTACCAAATTTAATTCTATAATAAACTGTGCAGACGTAGTTCACGCAAAACCTGCGTCAAACATGTCAAACTTTGTTACGACAACCCCCGTGAAATTGTGTATATCATAATAATTCATATTTATATTTTCTCTTATTATTGCACGATAACATGCCACTACTATGACGTCAAGAAAGATAACAAAGTCAAGGGTATAGAACTTATAGTGTGCGAAGTGGTTATTGCGATAATCCTATTGTAGTCGTGAGGTTGCCATCCAGTGGGTTATCACTTATGAGATATTGTACAATGATGGGTTAATGCTGGGTAGTAGTAGTAGTAAATTATTATTGATTTACGTCACTTTTCGACACTAATGGTCACTTAACATGCTTAAAGCGACACAATCATATGCATGTCCGAAATAAGAAATCGGGAATATTTCACTTAACTGGTAAATGCGCAACACAAAAATAAAAAAACTTTTGTAGTTTTAGTCTATGGACATGTTTACATCATATGGTCATATTAAGAAGCCAAAATAAAATAACCGATTTTTTATCATTTTAGCCTGATTGTGGCGCTTTAAGTGAAATTATTTATAATCGATGAAAACAGTGCAGTCCTATGATGAGATGAATGATGGTATGATGCTGGGCTAATCTCTCTCGACATAAGGGGTATTCGCAGTGTGGTTGTTAGACTTCAACCTTAGCTTTGATCAAGGGAAATAGAATCAGATTTAACAATAATTATCACTATGCAAAACAAATTTCAGAAATAGATCCAAGGTTTCTTTACCTCCCTCCTTTACATTATTTTAATGTTTTTTTCTGATATTAATCATAGTGGCTTAAAGTCATTCACACAAGGGACGTGCTCCGTCTGCTACGTGGCTTAAACCTCCTAAACTACAGGCGGTGTTAAATATCGACGACATTTTAAAACAGGTCTGCTGCAAAGTTGGATCAGTCATCGAATATCAGCAAAAAACAAGACCCGATGTTGTTTTACGGTTGCGCCACCGTCTTCGTCGTCCGTCCAGCATTACGGCAACATAGGCTCTTGTGTTTGTTGGGCGTCGGTGCTCGTAATTTTTAGGTGTCTTCGTACAAACTGGTCGACACGAATCCTCACGGGACCAGAGCCTGCTCTGGAATCCTGTAAGCCCACAAGCTCCCTTGATGTATAGAGAAATGCAGCAGCAGGTCTTCAAGCCATACATCAGTCTGCGGTCCCCACGGAATTTTATTCAGAAAAAAAATCTCCGACGGGAATTATTACCCGAGTCATCGGGTGTGTTTACTTGTTTTGGGGGCCTTGCAAACGGGGTCTTCTAGTGAGATGTCGAATAGGTACATTCTGCAAACACGATATACGCTCACCCGAAATTGGCCAACCGTCTTCGAAGCTGGCCCAGCATTAACTCAACATTGTTTTAACGCCTGGTGTTGGCTGATACACTGACTGGCAGACCATAATTTCCCGACATTGATCCAGAAATCGGGATTGCTCTCAGCAAAGTTACAAAGATAATGAGCAAAAATGAAGAAAAAAGTTTGCCAGTCGGCCATTTTGAATTTAATTCCCGCAAAATGTGTCACGGGTAAGGGGTTATCTTTGAGCGAGATCTTAGATTTTGTTTTATATGCATGGGCCGTTGAAATTGTTTCTCCCAAATGTGAATCAGGTCTATGCTGCCTAAAATATTGCTAAAGCATCTGTACCAGATTAAATCAAGACAATGTTGGAAACATTTTCTTTAAACGCGATAACGAGCGTTTAATCGTTATTTGGACTAGTAATTGGTCACCAGGTGACGTCAACAAGATGATTTCTTTGAGAACCTTTCCCAGCAAACACGAAACATTTGTATAACATTTCCTTGACTTTTTTATGCAAATAATTTTTTATTTTTTGCAGAGCCTGATCAACGATTTAATTTTCTTGTTGCCATCCACCTACCGGTATTTTTGAAATAATTAAAACATTTTTTTCTGGAAAACATATTATTGGACAAACTCAATTTAACTTTTTTCCGAGTCATATGCCATGGACTATGTGGCATTGAATTATTATTCTAATGGACCCGGTTCCGTTCTTTCTGGGATTACGGTGTAGCATTGCCATGCACATAAAAAAACAGTAAGCTAATTATGATGAAAAGTTAACATGCAACACGTACATTGATGTATGTAAACGTGGTCGGGGATAATAACGGCGTAATTACTCAAAATGCCACCTTGAACTGTTAAAGCATACGTCAAAGCGGTTTGACATCTGATTTTTTTAAAGATAATTTCTGAAGTGAAATCAAAACACAGTATCTTGCGGAGCACTTTAATCCATTATTAATTTATCTAAACAATTAAAACTTCCGCAATGTATGTCCTCTCTGTCGTCCTACCTGCCACTCCAAAAGTGGCAGATAAGATCCTTTAGATCCAAGGAGACGTTACGGATAGAATGGATGCCCTTCTAATATGAAAAAAGCTTATGAAAACAGCTTACAAAATTTCACCAGTCGCCCACGCACCTTCCGGCAGAAGTCTGCAGCAGAAAAAGGTCAGCGACCGCCCGTCTGTAGACGCTGGGCTAAAGATGGGCGGTCGCTGGGAGAGCGTATAGCAGGGATTTCACACCAGGAATTCATGTCCGTCGTTTGGGAGTATCAGGTCCATATCGATGATATGTCAGCCACAGACGAGACCTGCCATTTCAGTGCCGCTGCAACTTCGGGAAACACGAGAAACCGACCCTTGGAATTCTGGCTTAATTCTGGGTCAACTTTACAGATTCTGCAACGGCATTAAACCAACCTAGGACTGAGATAGTGTTGCGATAAAAAATACAACACGCGAAAAACACAGCTATTTAAATGTATTGGATTACAACTCCACATATTGCTATCGTTTGAAGTTGGCATTGCTGATCAATTTCTGAGCTTTAATTGAAAGAGATGCAAGGGGTTTTAGGCCCTGGTGGTCTAAGGCCGAGCACGCTACCACTCGGTCATGGGGATCCCCACAATATTGAATCTTTACGAGTGAGCGGGGTAGAAACATTTTGTTTCTTGAAGGCCAGAGTGGGTTTCCAATCCGCGATCTCCGACTTTCCAAGCAGGCGGCTTTAACCACCGCACCAGGGTCCAGCCCCTTTAATTTAAAGAAAAGCTTTTGCTTAAATCAACGTCAGTGGCTGTCCACAAGACACTGAGGCTGAGTGACGCGTTTGTGAGATTGACAACTTCACAGTTATAATCTGCTGCTTTAGCAAAGAAAAAGTACCTGTACATTTTAGACATTTCCGCTAATGGTTGTACCAAGAACTTTATATAGATAAAGTTCTTGGTTGTACCAAGGAATCTCTTGGTTGTACTATATTAAAAAAACGTTTCAAAATGCTCAAATAAAAGCGTCACCCTCAGCCCCGCAGTAAATTAAAGGATAGGAAACAGGACTTTGATTCTAATATGATCATCTAAAGCTGGACCAGCGTCGAAACAGTAAACTAGCATCGAGCCAACCTCCCACGTTTGCAGAAACTGCAAAAAATAATGGGAGTCTTTTAAAAGGACACTGTGGTGAAAATGACACACTGAATACTAATAACTCCATGCTAAAAAGTTTGTTGTGCTAACAACAAACAATCTGCCTTTTTCTCTCTGTCAGGGCTGTCCGTGGCCTCCGCCATATTATTATATTCACGTCTCTCTTTGTGCAGGTCGTTTTGCTTCGGTCATAAACAGCGTCCCTCTCCGTCCGTGTGGGGATATAGCGCAGGACCGGGATCTCATAAAGCATCAGTCCGGGGACGCAGAACAATGTTGGGTTAATGTTGGGCCGGCGTCGTAGACGCCGGCCGAACATTAACCCAACATTGGGTTGACGTCTTATATTTTCTGAGACCACCCCCGACCCATAGTGCCCCACATACAATTATTCGACAGAATAAATTCCCAGCCAATACCAGACGTTGAGACAGTGCTGGTTTATTGATGGTGGCCTAACGTTTAACATACTTCACATAGACCTCGCATGGATGAGTTTTTGCAAATTAAAATGTCTTGTACTTGAATTTTACCTGGAAGTAAAAAAATACATATATTTATGTACTGTATATGGACCCCAAAAAGGAGGCGAATGATGGTCAGAAAATTGGGCGTAACCTAAAATAAGCATCGACAATTTTTCTCCACAACTATATACAAGTACATGTAAATGTAACGTTCAGCGGTTAGTAAAATATATGTCGTTTCTAAACTGTTACAAAATGAATAGTTTTGGATCTAAGAAAACAATCACAGAATGATATCAGTCGAAAGACGCAAATTTATATATCCATTAAATTATTTATTAAAATAAAAAAATCTCAGATTTGACAAAGAATGATTCCATATTCATTTATTTAGTACATAGAGACTCACTGAGAAAATATTTACATTATTCACACAATCGCCAAAGTGACTAAAAAGTCCTGATTTTGTAAAATATCCAAATGTGAATCCAATTGAAGCTCCTATTTAATGAATTTTACTACAAATATTTGACACGGTCCAGTTGACCGACGGGAGATCTGAAAATATGTGCGGAAATACGTCTGCCGCTCAAAATCAAAAGGCAGTGTCGGTTTACGCTACAAGTAAGCAGATACTGAATTTTGGCTTTGCCTGTTGAGTGGTCTACATCAGTGATATGTGTAAGCATTCCACGACCAGGGGATCTACGGCTCCTGGTCATTCGCCTCGTGGCCAATCGATTCTGCTTGGGTTCTCGCAACTTTCCTTTTTTTCTCTCCCCACGCAATCTGTTCTGATGCAAGGACGTCTGGGAAAGTGTGATTCTAGCTCAACGTTGCTTCGACTATGGCTCACCATCCCGTAGAAATGGTAGATGCAGATATCGATAGCGAAACTCTAAAAGTGTGGGAGGTATTTTAGGAGTAAAAGGAAAATATGACTTGATATATACATGATATGTTTTTTGACTCGCTGAATCCGAAAAATTGCGTCACCAAGCCCCACTATGACACTATATAGCCTACCACAAAATAAAAAATACAAATGGTCTCCATGTTTGGATACTAGAAGTGTCATAACTGCAACCCGAAATCATGATCTTCACCAATGTTGTCTCGGCGCTGTCTCACAGCTATAAACCAACGTTCGCCCAAACTGACACGATATACACATTTTTCGCATTAAGATGGGATAGGCGTACTCAACATATACATATACATATACATATACATACACATATACATATACATATACATATACATGTACTCAACTTATACATATTCATCACATTTCCATCAATATACCACATTGGCTACACATCATTCTTTGTACCCGAAGTAAAAAAACATGAGAATTAATTGTGACATCACACAATGAACATCCCCGATTACAATTTGTTTGCATGACGACCACGAAATTGCCCCTTATAGGAACAATCTATGAGTCTCTTTTTCCCCCTACTAGCGCCAACAAAAATGACTGGTGCTTCTGTATATTTAATTGCTTAATAAACAAGTTGAATGAAATTGGGTGAGTAGATCATGTTCCATTTCAGCGATATCTCGTCAAGAACATTTCATGAGCTGGAAAAGTAAACTGATATTAAATACAAATGATGGGAAAATTAATTTTAATTTGATTTTATCTTAGACGTCTGCTACAAAACACAGTCATATAAATTTGCTTATCTTAAAACACGTACATGTACCGTGTTCATAAACGAAACGTTGATAGACTGCTAGATTAATAACGCTCTCCAATGCATTAAACCAACATTTGGTCAACGTTCTCTAGATTGTTGGGAACAGACTGAACTCTATTTAAATAGCGTTTAATTACATTAGAATAACATCATGTGTAGGCCTATAAAGCCACGAAAGTGAAATGCCACCGGTCGGCGACCAAATCTGTACTAGAGACAAAGGCGTGGCCGGGGCACATCTCAGAAAACCATCACAGCGCGTTAATAATTTCTGGTCGTCATTTTTCATCACCAACGGGTCATTCTCCTCAAATCAAATTGTGTTACCCGAGGTAAGGTGATTAAATAAATCAATACCCTGTATTATATTTGACACGACTGCTGTCTCACTCAACCCTCCTAACACCCCGCCTTATATCCATCTCATTTTCATTCGCGTTTTCATCGGCGTTGAGATGCGAATCGCTACCGCAATTCTCATCTCAACGCCAATGAAAATGGCGCGATTTTCGGAAATACACACGTATAATATCTCAAATGAAAGCTCAGAACATTCTTATTATGACGGCCTGTGTCATGTTTTATTCCATAAATTTTATTGAAAATATCTTAGATTTATGCAAAGAATGTGCTTAAAGGTTATTATCTGACGTTATCTTTGCGGCAAATAAATCAAATTCAATGAAGTCTGGATTAGTCTTTATTATACAAAACCCTTAATAAGTTTTCATCAATTTATCTGGAATAAATGACGGTGTTCGTGGATAAATGAATAAATGAATGAATGAATGAATGAATGAATGAATGAATGAATGGTGGAATGGTGGATGGATATGGATGGATGGGGCTTTGGACCACGGTTATACACATACAGGATTAACTGGAGGCTGAGAGATGTATCATTGACACTGCTCTTTAGACATATGATTAAGTTCAAACCCTGCAGGTGTGAGTCCGAATACGCTACCTCTCGTCACAGAGGCTCCCCACAATACTGAATCTTTATTAGGGAAGGAACATTTTATTTCTTTGGAAAATGAGTACTGTAGCGGGGGACGAGCTCGCTAGCACCAGCGTGATAGGCAGCAGCATTAACTACTACACCAAGCTCCAGCCCTACTGTATTGATACCTGTCCATATCAAATGATTCTATCCACAAAGCCTTTAAAGTATAGTGATGTAAAACAGACATGTTATTTTAAAGACTGTCACAAAGACTGCTTGCACAAAACACACAAATGATTGCTTAGAATAATTGGTGGGGGTAAGAAATTCGCGACTAGTATTATTTATGGAACTGGCTGAAATAGAGAGAGTGATGAGAGAAGCGGTCGTGCAGGGATTAGTCTAATTTGGTTAGGTACCCCACCCTCTGAGACAAAGGCCATTACAGTCTGATGAAAGCTCCAAGAGAAATAACCAAAATGCTTCGGCTCGACGTTGGCTCAGTGCCAGTCCAATGTCGCAGGGGTTGGACTGGCATTAAACCAACATTGAACAGACGGTTAAGGTTCTTTTTTCTTTCTTTTTTTCGTCTACACGGCTCTGTCAGCATCACCTATTAAAGTGATACATTTTCCATTTTATGCTTTAGTTCTAAGTCTGGCAGTGCACATGTATATATACTGCGGATACTATGTACATGTTTTAAAACGTGTAATTGAATCAGTACATGTAGTATTATATTCTACCTCCATGAGCTCTGAATGACTTCATTAACTTATCATGCTTATGGTGGTTATTTAGCACAAAAGTGTTAATGCATCTAGGGTGCAAAACCAATTATTCAGAAAAAGGTGGCAAAGGTCGCGAGTGAGTGTGCTTAACGCGAAACCTCCAAACCATACATCTCCTTTTCTGTCTCGGTCAAAATCGAATTGGAATTAAGGCATCACCTGGGGCTAAGATTCCGTATTAGTCGTGGGATTACGTCTATTCCCCGCCTGTCTGTAGCCACATTACCTACAGTGAGTGAGTGAGTGAGTGAGTGAGTGAGTGAGTGAGTGAGTGAGTGAGTGAGTGAGTGAGTGAGTGAGTGAGTGAGTGAGTGAGTGAGTGAGTGAGTGAGTGAGTGAGTGAGTGAGTGAGTGAGTGAGTGAGTGAGTGAGTGAGTGAGTGAGTGAGTGAGTGAGTGAGTGAGTGAGTGAGTGAGTGAGTGAGTGAGTGAGTGAGTGAGTGAGTGAGTGAGTGAGTGAGTGAGTGAGTGAGTGAGTGAGTGAGTGAGTGAGTGAGTGAGTGAGTGAGTGAGTGAGTGAGTGAGTGAGTGAGTGAGTGAGTGAGTGAGTGAGTGAGTGAGTGAGTGAGTGAGTGAGTGAGTGAGTGAGTGAAGAATGTACAGATACCGGCTTGATGACAGACAGACTGACGGACGGACTGACGAACGGAAGGGCGGCGGTTCCGGGCTGGTGGGCGAGCAGACAAGCAGGCGCGGGCTGCGGGTAAGCAGGCAGACATAAGGACAAAAAAATCAATAGATCAGACGTAAAACATGAAGTAATTGTCCATGTATATATCCGAGTGATATGTTAAAAAATTAATGAGCTCGTTTTATGTTTCATATACGTTTTACAGTTTCTATATTATATACGCCTATGGTATTTTAAAAATTAAAAAAAAAGATAAAGGCAAGCTAATTTTAGCTACATAACATCACATCTGCAGAAAACCAAGAACGATCCATTTACATCATCCCCTAGAAGCCAAAGTGTTGCATAATGTACATAATGTCATTTGAGTGACACATACAACACTTCGGATGACATCTCCAATTAACAAAAACAGAAGGTGACAATGGACCACATCCTTGTCACGCAGACAATCCAAATAAGCCACTAGTCGGTTGAGGGAGTATTTCAGCAGTGATGTTTGGCTTCCCTCGATGGCAAAGAATGGCAAAAGAAGAAGCACCACTTGGCCATGGCTGCAATCAGCATCCCAATAAAACACAGGTAATCCGGTTTCACATTGTCTGCTGGCATTTTATGTGGATGAAAATTTCATGTGCATTTAAAGGCTAAATGGACAACAAAAACTTTTTGCCAGACAACCTTATAAATGTTACAGATCATCGCGTGATTGACTATGGACTTTTTTCAGTCATATATATCATTCGTTTTTTTTGCAATCTAGCTTGACACCCGCTTGTAAATCATTAAAATGTGACTGCAATACTGTTTACTAGTTTAACCCTTTCACCACTGAAGCCCGTTTTTATGTGCTGAATGCCATAGCATCGCAATTTAATTTTGTGGAGTTTAGTCCTTTCAGCACGGGGACGTCGGAATCATACGTCTGCAGACGTATGATTCCGACGTATAAAGACTAAGAAGAGGCCACCGTGGGGTCAACACACCATCATTGATCTAAAACGGTTTAATTGCGACCCATTGTAATATATCGCCCGGGAACGACAAAACAAAATATGCTGTTCATTTTCAATATAGACTTCCACGATTAAAATATTATAATACAATGCATATAATATAACAAACTAATAAATACCATTTTTGGGTATTTAAGTTGAATAAAAATGTTTATTTCGCAAAAACTAACATTTTCAACCAGCCTCACAATGTAATAAGTGGGTGAAAAACTGAATCAGGAAACGTAATATGTGGTTCATTATGTAAAATACAATACGATATATATATTCAGAATCAGATGTCATTATGGTCATGTAGTAGGCCTACATGTATATCAGCCATGAGGTCATTAGTATAAAATATCAATCTGGAGCTAATTGGTCTGCATCAAATTGAAATAATCAGTTGTATTGCTGATTAAATAAAAACGCAAGGTTTTACAATCATATGAAGCTGGCAGTGGTAAAGCGAATGAATGAGAAATACAACAGAGTTTAACCAGTACACACGATGTTATAATGTACAAGTGATGCTTTATTTGATAAATGCGTGTCTGATAAACTTCAGTCACTATCTTGCTGTGAAAAAACATTTTTCTTTAAATGCGTTTAAATCGTCTCTAACACTAAGATGGTTAACCCTTTAACAGCCAAAATAATTCAATTTGAATTTTCACCCACTTGAAGTTGTGTCTCGCTGACGCGATCCACAACTTCAAGTGAGTGAAAATTATTCAGATTTGACAAAATGGAGCCGAGGTCTACTTTTTTCAAATCTTGCTGGAGGATGTCACATTTTATCTTTAACATATTTAAATTGCGGTACTTAATGTGCTAATAAAAAATGGAAACCCGAATATATGCGGCACCGGCGGTTAAATGGTTAATATTATCTGGGTTAAAAATGCTAGGCAAACGCTAAGGGCAGTAACTTCTAACTTGAAAAGGAAGCCGTTTTTCTCTTCTGGATATGCACGGCAGAATACTGTCTTGTATCATATAATATTATTTACTAATGTACAAGTAATGACAGATATCTTCGGACATAATATTGTCTTGGAGGAATCAGATACAGTGAGGAAACAACAGCAAATCAAGACTGTACAGGCCAGAGTATTCGAAAGTAGATTGTAAACTATTCGAAAATAGCCGATCCGATGAGCGTTAATTATATCACAATGGTACTTCAAGGGTGTGACAATTCATCCAGGTAAGCGTTATAAGTTCAAGTAATGGGATGCTGGCGGTACTGATGTAAAACCGTGTAGTCATGGTAACCTACTACTGCGGCGTATCTGATCATGATGAGTCATGGCATCGAACCGTATTGCCAGAGTACTAGTACATGATGCATTTGTCGCGGTGTTAATTTTAGAAAAGTAGAGCATATTGGAAAGAAGATAAAATTAAATAAGGCAAAACAAAATAAAAAAAATATATAACATGAAGGTAAACGAACATGGTCTAGGGTGTTAAGCTAAATATAGTGAATCTTCACCCACATGAAGAAATTTGTGTTTCTTGCTATCGCGACCCAAAACTTCCATTGGGTGAAAATCATTATTATTTCTTCAGTTTGAGAACAAACCATTAAAAACAATTTGCTGATAAACATGATAAAAAACACATATATTTCACTCAAACAAAGCACACTTACATGTATGAAGATGCCTTAATAAAAAAGTTCAAAACGATTACAGTCGCAAGTGGTAATTAAAGTATTATATAATACAGTTAAAATTGATGTATTTGTCATAATCATCGACAAATTACATGCCGTCGATCAGCTTATTACAGAAACGTGCGGGTTATTTTAATACCTCCCGATTAATAGTCTTAATAATGACGTCTGGGGTTGATCTATTCAGATAGTAAAGTGGTAATATTGACGACGCCCTCTTATCATGCTTATAACATGATGATCACTTTCAGTATATTCCATGTCAGTCAATCCCTATAGAGTGAATTCGAAGACGGCGGGCCAACATATAAACAACATTGGGCCAATGCCCACTGTTTGCTGAGGTAACTCTGCTACAAGAAATTGCAAATATTGTCAAATGTACAGTGCAATTGTTTAAAAAAAAAGGAAAACGGTCTGGCGACTGTAACAAACATATTTAAAAGACGAATATATTTTTATTAAAATTAAGTTATTTTCTTTATCATGTTTATGCCATGTACCGGTATGTTTGAAAGTAGCATAAGATTGGCCTGATGATGTTTCCCGGCGTCAGATACCACCCAGCTAACAAAAGATGCACCACGGGCTCTCTCACAAAGCCAAGCAGCAGTAACTGTCAACTTGAAAAGTAAGAAGTTACTACTTTTTTATTGCACCGTGGAACTGAATATTCCTATGTTTAAAAACAAAGAATTTTTTTAAAACAATATTGTGTTTCATGTGTATTACGACTTCAGAATTGGTAACGGTTAATTACGTTCATTCATACACTCCGTGCGGTGATTTTCAATATTAGAGACGTATATAATATATCGGTATCAGTAGATTTTTATGCATAATGTATTATGCATTTCTGGTATCGGGCGATATCGCACTGAACTGTCGAATGATAATTAATGACAGTTCTGTTAGCATGCTACTATTTGATCGTGTGATAAAAATACGAACGTTGTTCATCTCTTATGTGGTGTGGAAAATACAGCACATATCCAATAAATACGCTGCTCGCGTAAAGGCTCACACCTTATTCATTGGACGAGGTTAACCCTTTGACTTCCAGGCCGGGGTGCATGCCAGGATCCAGATATACTGGTGTAGGAGTTCTATTTTTCGTCATTTGAAGCTGGAATTGCTAACGCAATTTCCAGCTTCAAATGACGAAAATACATAAATGTAGTATATATTTGACGAAAATTTGTGTCATTTTATGGTTACGTTCATTGACGAATGACGACGGAAATCTCCGTCATGTATGGTAGTGAAAAGGTTAAATCTTCCGATACCGCACTCGAATGAACACCGTTTGCATATCATATATAATCTGATCATTTGTATTTTGTCCGAGGACTAGTAGCCCAGTAAACACTACACATTGAGCCAATGTTAGTTTACCGTTGGCCAATTCTCTACAACACTGGCTCAACATTAAACGAAAACTGGTTCAATGTATGGTGCTTACTGAGAAAGAGGCAGTGTCACGCAAAGTCAAGGGGAATTATGTAATTATACACTGTTGAATTGACACACTAATTAACCCTGCTGGGCCCGCATACATACGGTTTCAAACATATTTCATATTAAATAAGTGTCACCGGAAGTCATGTGTTGTGCCAGATAATCAGTTTAACAAACAATCGCTTTTGGAAGGTGTAGATTTCTCAAAAATATTAAAAAAAATCTTCCTTTGAAGCTGGAATTTGCGTTAACAATTCCAGCTTCAAAGGGAGAAAAATATTGTTACAAAAAATTCAGCTTCAGCAGGGCAAGGGTTGATCGGTCAAAACATGCAAATTCGCAGTTATGATCTACATGTTAGGGATGAATTGAGGGTGTAAATGAGCTAGATTACACGCCCTGGCGCCCCTGACAAATACATGCCTAATATGTGCTGTCAGAAACGTAGTAACAAATCATCCTAGAAAACTAGGTAAATAAACAACTCCGCGGCACAAAGGTAAAAACTCGTAACTGCTCACTTAAAAAGCAATCAGGCATACATGTAATAATCTCTTATCACGCGCTCTACAACATTAACCATCACAACGCTGCATTATTGTTAGGCCTATATACACCATGGAGACCAAAGGGTTTTTTTTTAAATCATCATAAATGTCTTGGTTAGCTCTTTCTGCTTAATTTGAATACCTATGTCATGGGTCTACGGCCATTAGAAATATTTAAATTATTTCAGCGCGAGGGCCGTCTTTACACGTCAGAATCTGACATATACAGACGTCCGGTTGTGACGTATAAAGAGGGTCCCCACACTGAAAGGGTTAATTGCTTGTTTTTTTTATCGATATTCAAAATGAAAAGCCAAAGTATTTTTTTTTAATTTTGCTGGTCAAACTGATCGAACACATGTTCAACCTTTGAAAGTGCTGCTAACAGTACTACCAACCAATCTATCACCGTCGTAGACTTAGGGCTTGGCAGCTTTAAGATATTTACAATTTTTATTTGTTTATATAATTTAATTTATTGACTGATTTTTTAGAATCCTGTTTATTTGATGGTGTACATGTGCACCGAGGAAAGATGTCGCAGCGGGGCCAGAAGTGCCGAATCCAGTTCCCATGGGATCAGATGCCACACAGAAACCAACATAAATATCCAGATAATGTCAATTTAAATGGCATGACCATGATGACGTACATACAATCTCCGGTGGCACTCGCTCAGATAAATATGAAAGAGTAAGGCAGGCGTGAGAGTCCTAGCAGGCGTTCATCAAACGTTGGATTACTGTTGGCCTGCGTCGCGGACAGTGCGCCAACGGTAAACAGACATTATATGAACGTCTGATGTTTGCTGAGAAGCCTGTCATCGTCCACGCCACACGTAAATGTCTGTCCGTGACATTACATAACATTAGAAGAACGTCCACAGCCTTTAATCCTTAACCCTTAGAACACTGATGTCGACTACAGTAGACATTCTGTGTTTTTGTTAGCACCTGTATAACCAGATGTTAAAAGTAGAATATGCCTTGAATCTTGAAACACTGATATACGTTGGTACATAAATTTTACAAATAACATAAATTTTCAGTCACTTGAAGTTGTGTGTCGCGGAGACACAACTCCAAGTGATTGAAAATTCAAATTGAATATCTCAGTGTTCTAACGGTTAAGGCGCTGAATTATTTATGTATAAACCATGGAGACCAAAGGGTTTTTTGAATTTGAGGTCATCATAACTGTCTTAAAGCAGCCCCTTGGGATGACATCAATTTTGGTTTTACTTCCGCACTGAAGTAGTGTATCCCACGGATCATGTTTTTATTTTTTTCAGAATTTTCATATTTTTACAAATATTTTTAATCAACATTTCTATGAAACCAGAAGAAACCCAAACAAACTATTTGTATACCTGAAGGACGATTGAATGTTTTCACAGCATTGGGCCACATGCTGATGGCATCGGCCCAGCGTTGGGTAGACAATCAGTGCTGCAGGTGTGTCCTCCGGTGTCCTGACTATGAGACACCAATTATCCCCCAATTAGCGGCGACTGCTCTGATCTTACCGTCTGATACGTGGGAATATGTGATGGAAAGTGCTTAATATTGCTGACTTGTTTTGTTTACATGGCAATATACGACCTGGAAATACAACTATTTCGCTCTTTTTCGGTGCTTTAAAATTGTTTTTTGACTTTTTCGTATTTTTAGCTAAGATCAGTAGGCTATATAGCTTCATATAAATTAAATTTTCAAAATTGACAACATTGAAAATGTCTCATCCCAAGGGGTCCCTTTAAGAATTTCTTCCTGATTCATTTGGATACCTACATGTATCATGTGTATGTACATGTATGTTATGGGTCCACAGCCATTGTAAATATTTTAATTCTTACAGTGCAGGGATCGACTTTAGACGTCATATAGTGACGTCTACAGACGTCATATTCTGACGTCTGAAGTCTATCCCCGCGCTGTAATGGTTAACACCTGGAGCACTGAAGTCCACTACAGGCTATATCCATTATGTGTTTTTATTAGCACATGCTATAAGCGCGACACATCTACCCAATGTTTGAAAAATGTTGGGCCAACGTCGTAGACGATGGGCCAACATTGGTCAAACATTGGGTAGATGTGTCGTGTTTGCTGGGATAACATGTATAAGCAGTTGCTCAAACTAAATTATGAAACACTGATACATGATGGGACTGAGAATTTAAATTGAATGACTCAGAATTCAAGGGGTTAACCCTTGTCCTGCTAAGTTCTTTGTTACTATTTTTCATTTATTTGAAGCTGAAATTGCTACCGTTATTTCGAGCTTCAAAAATATTTCCAGCTGTGCCAAACTCTTGCTGTATACTATTATTCAAATTCAGGTGAGGTATAATAAGGTATGAAAAACCGTTTAAATGGAAGGTCAAGACCCAGCGTAACCTGGCAGCCTGGCAACCACCCACGCATTGCCACGCTGCATTTTGTCGAACAAAATGTCGTGATATGTCCGTCCATATGAAAAATAATTAAATAGGGCGTGGCGCGTCATGCAAAGTTCAAATGGAAGTATATCACACTTCACAAAGCAGCAGATACGTTTTTTTATTTAAGATTACGACAGCGATATGTGTATTCAATATTAGGAAAATATCATCGGAGAATTATTGATATTGTGTTATTATATTTACATTCAATAACACCGATTAACCCTTTAAGCACCGCTGTCGCATCTTCGCACCGCGTGGCATATTTAGAATAAAATGTCGAAACACTAATCTAGCACAATAAGAGCGTTGAAAGCTTTCATTTGATGATATGCATATATTTTACATATTGTGGTAATTTTCACTCACCTTAAGGTGGGAATCGCGACAGCAATTCACACCTCAAGGCGAGTGTAAATGGGGGGAATGCCTCAGTAATGAAAGGGTTAACCTTAAAGCCGACCGTATACGTAACTAGATGTCTAGACTCCGCGAGGAAAAATCGCATAGCTAAGCTTTATTGTTTGTTTTTCATGTGCATGTGATGATAGAATGTTCTTAAAATCGCGTAGTCACAAATGGCGTGGTGAGAAATAAATACGAAGGTAAAATACACAATAACTCAAGGAGAAATAAGACTTTTGCAATGTTCTACATCAATCTATATATACGAAATATCGATGTCCTTGAAAATAATCCCTTTTCTCGATAAATCAATTAGATGCCTTTAAAACTGAACCCCAGGTATCTCTAAAATGCATCATTGATCAGTTGATGCACCGATTAAAAACATAGTATATTGTACTTGTTTTATTGCGATCTACAAGTATCCTGCGTGGAGTTCCCATTTAATTACACAAATCATTTAATATTGCGAGGTTGCAATTACATGATTTATATTTTTAAAAAGCCTAAAGAGTTTACTCAATCATGGGCTATATATATGTTTTCACACAGTCTTCGACGCTGGCCCAACATTAACCTGAGATCGGATCATCGTTTAGTATTGGCTGGGACTGGGTGCTTGATGGCTTGTGGAGCCCCTCGGTACGGTACTTCCGTGCTAGGACTAGCAAACAGTAACTCCTCACTTATCAAGTAATCAGTAACTAGCTTTTGGCCTTTAGAGGCGAGTACTTGGCAGTATTCCCAGAGCATCTCAGATCTGCCGCTGATGTTCTGCCCGTGCCGCACGGCCTGTTAAAACCGATAGCATCAATGAGAACCCCTCACTCACCTGATGATGTGCATACAAGTGATAGCTAATACGAGGCGACGAGCCAATGTTGGATAAATGTTGGGCCAGCGTCGCAGACGCCGGCCCAACATTTAACCAACATTGGCTGAATGTGAGAGAAGCAACAGCGACAGCATCTCTACATAATAAATGCTGATTTAAGGTTGGGCCAGCATCGCAGATAATCGACCAGCGTTGGACCAACATTGGTTTAACCAGGGTTCCCCACAGTGCCGGAAATGCCGGCATGCCGACCGGATGAATTTTATGCCGACCAGCATGTAATAGGTCACATCCGGCTGTTATCCAGCTGGCAGATTAGGTAATATTCCCGTCGCCAGTGTCCCGTCTGTGTTGGTTTAGCGATCAGCGTGTACAAGTGAGACAAGATACGTGCTAACACCCCCCTTCCCCCCCCCCCCCCCATAATCCCCCACATATGGGCAACCCGTCATGTGCTGTATGCTACATAACATAGGTGTAGGCCTACGCCTGGCAGAAGCAGTGCTGACAGAAAGTGCTGTCACAGTGTGGCCAGTCCACCGCTGTGCCAATGTCAGTCCAGCGCTAACAGCGCTGAGCCGGCATTGGCGCGACGCTGGCGGACAGGCCAACACTTCTAGCGTTGCCAGTCATCACGACACGTTCGTTGTCACTCACCAAGTGTCAGCGCGTTGGTGAGTGAGTGATACTAACTCACAAACCTTGTCAGGAATACACAACAACAGTTATAAATAACAGAATAATAACTCTCACCAACAAACAAAAACCCATAAAACACCAATCAAATCAAAATTACATAACTCTGACGTATGCTGGTTATGCTGGAGTATGGTGACGACACACAAACAGTCAGGCAAACAACACAAAATGAAAAACTTTGATATTTTTTATCGCGCGCGCAACAGTAAATATTTTATTATGCTCGCGCGCGCTAAGTTAATTTTTTTAAGATAACGACCGGATGATTTTTTTTTCTGTGGGGAACCCTGGTTTAACATATCATCAGCACCAACAAGTAAATATCAACTGCAGACAAATTTGAGAAGATGAGACCAAGAATCAGATCAATGCTTGTTGAACACCTGAGAGTTGGCCCAATGTTTTAAGGACTGTGCAGCAACACTGGAACACTTACGTCGGAAGGTGTTGGAAGCCACGGCGCGGTGCTAACACATACCAAGCACACTCAAAAACAACATCTGACGCAGATTGATGCGCCCAATTTGGTGGCGAATTTCATGGCTGATATTTTGGAGTCCCGAGTTTAGTACTTACAATGAATAATACATTGTATGGGATCTCTGGGGAATATAAATCTAAAAATTAACATAATTATTATCATTTTATATAAGCTCTATTTAATCTCTAATAGTCGGTGTAAATTAAAAATTCACCAAGTGTTTATAATCCGTTGAAAATCTATGCGTTTTATCATCAGTTTATAATTCAAAGGTCAACACCGAAAATAGTTTGAAAAAGACATGATCGACAACAATTACTAGCAGACAAAAAGCGTGTACCCAGCAAGCACAAAAAAACATTTTTATAACATTTGTACAACGTCGGCCCAACGTCTTTGACTTTGGTCCAGCATTGTACAAATGTTATACAAATGTTTTGTGTTTACTGGGTATGTACCACTCACATACGACACTTTACCTGCTAGAGCAGTCACACCGGGTGTATAATCTGCTGTAAACATGGTAAAGGTTATTGCGGCGCGCGCCTCCTATTCAAAACAGTACACTAATGTAGTTCTGAGAGTCTCGTCGAGGAGGGTTCAGTGAAGATGGGCCGACCAACACAGCGCCGAAAAATAAACTTTAAGCCATTAAATGAATCAGCGCATGACTGGCCCGATATCACAGGCATTGGGCCAGTATTAACCCGCTATTGGGCCACCCTTTATCTGTTTATTGCTTGCATCAACCTTGAAACACTAAAGATGAGGACCCACTAGCGATGAACAAGGCTGAAGGAAGAGTAGCAAACGGGATGGAATGTTAATAGAATCCCTGCGTCAGGGAGGCCTCCTATTTCGTTGAACCCTTTACTTGCTAGTGACGCGTATCAGATCAGCATGACATAAAACAATTTTCACTATTTCAAATCATCACATTATTTGTTTTTCCTGCTCATTTCGAGTCTAGCGAGTACAAAACGGCGTCTGTACTGTCAATATTGCTTTTCATATCTCCCAGCAAACACGAAACGTTGACCCAATATTGGTTCAATGTTGGCCCACCGTCTCCGACGCTGGCCCAACATTGAACAAACATTGGGTCAACGTCTCGTGTTCGCTGGGTACGACTTCAAATGTCAATTTTGGTATATGACTAGATAGATTCTTTTAATTTAGCGGTGAGACATCATTGCCCTGTTCAATTGGGGAATGTTTGTAAAGAATGCGTTCGGCTTCCGATCTTCCTACATAGAGGAGAGTTTACGTCATCCAGACAATGGATGATTCTGAATTTTGTATGCCAATTCAGGAAACAAATTGAACAGTTTCTAAGGGATATACATTTTGTGAATAGCCAAATAAAGTGTACGTATCTATACCTAAAATTATATAAGTCTAAATTGATAATAAAACAATATTTGGAGGACGTTGGAAGAGACACTATTAACATAAAAAAGTACCAAACTTGATTTCAAGAAATATAGATAAATCAAACATAGATTAATTAGCGTAAACAGGGGTAAAATAAGGTGTACATTTAAGTGGGGTAGTTTGAATAAGGCAGCCTTACGAATTGTGCTGAGCTCTACACATGGGGTCCACTTTCGCTCGGAAGTCAGCTAAATCGGCTGGAAGAACATCCTGTGGAAAATGTAGGAATGAAGACTATATGCTACCACAGACTTCTTTAATGTGTCAAATTGATTACTTTCCATTTTCAACCACTTGAAGTGTATCTCGCTACCGCTATTCATTACTTCAAGTGGGTGAAAATACATGTACGCTGGTTAGTTTTGACGGAATCCAAATATTTTTAAATCTTGTTATTGAAGAGAGGTTTCACAATCAAAAGCCATTATATTTGACTTAGACGCGACTAGGGATCAAAGAGCTAGTAAGGAAAATTTCAGAAGAAAATTTCAGACTTTCAGACTGTATTTTATACAGGGCGAATTATTGAAAGATGAGATAATGTCCACACTATATGTTATTTGTAAAGTATCAAGTAGCTCAGATAAAGCACTGGTGAATGTGATACGGCAACGATATTATACACATGGACAGGTTTTACATCTTATAGATCTATATTACTGAGTGGCCAGTGTGCCCACCCCCAAAACAACATGTCTGATCTCAGCCATGCAAAGCCAAAAAGCATTGACCGCTCATTTTTCAAGCATACAGTTACTAACGTTTGGCTTTGCGAATATCGCACATTTTCCGGGTGTTGATACTTGAACACGGCCGTGCTGTTTTTACGTTTGGGACGTTGCCAGTGACCACAAAATGACGAAAACGTGGATTACTAGAGCTATGAAGAGTCAAGTGGTTTTTTTGCAGTGTGCTTCTACATGTTGACAAATTTGGAATTTGTCGGACACGCAATAAAATTCATTTTTGCTTATTGTAAATCTATTTTCAGTTACTGCATGGACATGATGGACGTTGTGGATCGTGGTATATAGCCTGTATAGCGGGACACAGTTTTTATGGAGTGAAAAAACACTTTAGATTAACTCCCAACACCACAAAGTACGACAATAGTGGTTCTTAATTTGTGTTATCAGTCGATCAAATCATTGTTATTAGGAACGAAATGAAGGCTTAAACATCAATATTTGCAAAATGGTCGGTCTCAAATTGAACAAATATAAGTTAGTAATCTTCACCCACTTGAAGTTGTGGGTCGCGGTAGCGAGACACAACTTGAAGTGGGTGAAAATTTAAATTATTTAATTCAGCGGTTTAAGGATAAACATGAATAAGCTCAAAATCATAGTAGGTATGTTGCGAGACACAACAACAAAACTATTTAAGCGATATTCGTCACAATCATCCAAAAGCAGTACAATACAGCACAACATGCGATGTCTGTTTTTCTTTAGAAAGACCCAAAGAACTGAGCCAGTGTTCCATAAATTACTTTTCTTTGCCTCGCTGATCTTGTCTTTTAAGCTGCTGAATGGTTCTGGTCTTCGCGAGGCTCCCATTGCCAGCTATAATGGACACAGTCGTCTCACACACCAAATGACTCGGCTGTCGTCGCCATAGAAATCTTTCGTAGGAACATTTGACAAATCTCATAAGCCTGTGATTTATAGCCAGTCACTACACCATGTACACGGCCTTTGTTCTTGAAACATCTCTTCACGTCGACTCTACACACGTGTCTGCCCTGCAATGCACAGAAAAAAACAGAAGTAACTGTTCACTTGAAAAGTAAATAGTTACTGCTGTTTGCCTTTGCACTGCAGTTAATTTTAAATTCAAGGGAGATTAGGGTTCTAGCCAACACAAAAAAAATCAGATGGGAAAAACGTTTCAGCTTAAAACATAAATTTTGTCAAATTCACGTCCACAAATGTTGAATATCGACTTCCATGCCTTTCAAATCAACCATAAACGTAATACTGCATCTATTATTCAGATGTTGTTTGTTTGTCGTCGTGTAATAGTGTAGGCCTACTACACTCAAGTATTCGTACTACATGCAGCTTGGTCGTCGTTCAAATATTTATTACACTGCACAAATTGTCATCCCCAACACCCAATGGCTCAATGGCGGGCAAGCGGTTTGGACGTTGTCCATCATTATTGCCATGTAGACGAACCGTTAAAAACGAGCTAGCTACCAACGTTGTGTCGCAGACGGTGAGCCAACGGCTACCAAACATAGGTTTAACATTTCGTGCATCGATACATCGCGTGAACCGTGGCGTAAAAGCAACACGAGGTGTTGACGTTCATGTAGGCCTAGTCATGGTTTATCCACGCTGGACCAGCATTGAAACATACAGTATATAATTATCTGGTTTAACGCCTCGTCTTTAGTGGCGTGTCCATTCTTCGAATGGAATTATATTATAAAATGTTTCGATTACTTAAAAGTAATTAATACATTCACATTGTAAAATAATATTAATTACTGTAATCATGGTAATAGTATTCTCATGATTATATTTCGCGTGGAATTAATTTGCGCAATTTCTCTCTTATAGTTATAACACGTATGAGCATGATAAGGCTTGTGAATTAATGTTCCACACGAAATATTCTGGGGCTGGTTCTTTAAACATGTTTAAGGGTCTAAAACAGGACAGGTTATGCATATATTATCAGAAATACACAAAACTGTTTTATGTATTTCTGATATTATACATATTAACCCGCCGTGGTTAATATGTAACCAGCAGACTTGTGAAGGTTAAGCTCTAGGTATTATATACTAGTATTACATAGGCCTATAAATACAACCATTACAACTTTTTTATCAAAATATTACTTTTAATATTACTAGTACTATGGAATATTATTTTAAAGCAATTTCAAAGAAAATCACATTTTTTTACTTCAATAATTCTCAGATTAAACCTGACTCTTTCCTTTCAAAAAATAGTCTGCTTTAGATAGTAGCGTATCAATTGGCATATTGGTGGATATTGTGAGATTAACATTAATCTTATAAGGTTTCAATAGCAAACGCTAAAACATAGCTGCGATCGTGAGATAAACAATATATTATACAATACACCCATTAAGATACAAAAAAAGTTTCAATTTATATAAATCTTTGACAATATTTCTGCAAGACTGATAGGGTCAAAAGGATTAGCCTTTGTCTTCCGTCGCATCAACAGGTATGCCTAATTAGTAACGATACCGTGATGTTTACTTAGCACGTACGTAATGGCAATCAGTGGTGATTAGGCTTAGGTTGGGTAACAAAAGCAACAGCTAAATGACCCAGGTGGTCAAATAAGCAATCTCAAAAATATTTTCCCACGAATTTAAAAAAAAATGGTCAAATTCGTGTTGCACGAAATTTAATAACCGCGAAATTAAAGACCACTATGTACAGTATACAATTATTATAATAGATAATAATATTAAAATATTTTTTTTAAACCTGATCTCATCTTTTTACAACGATTGCGAATAATTATTGTGTAAATGTATAACTGGAAACATTAATCTACTAACAGGAAGACACCGAAAGCAGAAATTGGAGATTTGGCAAAATCTGCTCAAAAGGAAATCCCCAGGGGGATCCCCACACTAGAATGATTACAGATAGACAGATAGATGTTTTATTGACACGATTTCAAGTCATTGCTGACTTATTTGTCACAGCTAAAATTTCCACCCTCAAATGACGAAAAATATTTCTATCTGTGAAAAATAGACATCTCCGAAATTGAATTATTTGATTTCAAGCATCTACAACAAACTCTATATATCTCATTCTAGTCGTGTTAATCATTCTCGTGTCCAAACTTTGCTTCTGTTGAAATATGAATAAACAATACGTCATCAACACAAAAAAAAAGATAGTAAACTAAACCATGCTAACTAGAACTTAATCAGTTAATGGTGGTAAACAATCTGTTAGTGGAATCAATGGCCGTACAGTAAAAAACAAGGTAAACAAGGTAAAGTACTATAAATAAAGATTGCTGATAATCAGACATATCTGCATGCTAACTAGAACTTAATGGCGGTAAACAATCAGCTGGTGGAATCAATGGTCGTACAGAAAAACATGGTAAACAAGGTAAAGTACTATAAATAAAGATTGCTGATGACATATCTGATGTTTTATAAGACGACGGATCATGGGCGAGCTCATTTCTATTCATTCAGCCTCAATGTATTATCTGGGATATATAAGGCCCGTTCGCTTTTATCCCGGCTGTACTTCTAGTATTACGATGCTTTTCTGATCAAGAAGAGATCCGTGGAGACAATTATCCTGAGGTCCATTTATAGATCCCGGTGACCCGATGCTGGATTATTGTTGGGCCAGCGTCTGCGACGCTGCCCCAGCAAAAAGCCAGCATTGGATCAGCATGTTGAGTTTGCTGGTGATATATTTTATATCCCGGCCAAGGTGCATTGTCTACCCACGTTCTCTCTGCGACTTCATCACAAGTCTCAAAACCTGCCGATTCTGAGCGTTGCATTGATGAATGCTATAATGACACAAATCTCCCTGGCATAAAAAACGACAACGCTTCCATTCGATACATGTATACAGGTGATATACACGTATGTAGTATTATCAGCAGTCATATACAATATAATACATGTAATACATGTCAATACTTTAATCAAAATTTTGCCAACACTGACATTTTCACTTTAGACTATTGTTAAATCGTAGAAAAAGAGAAAAGGTCTTGCAATATGTGCACCGTTTAAAATATACACGATCCCATGTTCATGTTTATCAATTCGAATATACGAAAATTACAAAATACACGTACACTTGCCACAAACTGTCCACTTTATAAAACTGGTCATATACTTGAATATGCCACAACTATATATTATATCACTATTGCGTGTATGCTGGGTAAAAAACTAAACTACAGTGTGCACACAACTATAGTATCAGAATGAACCTTTGTGTGGCTAACGGATTACTACAAGCTTATAAATCAAATTGATGTTCATCAAACTTTTGAATTACTAAGAATAATATATATTCAAGTTTACGATTATAGAATCCAAAAGTGTTTCATCTAAACAAGAAAGACATGACCAGGGCCTCCTTTTCAATCGGGTATCATCTGAACGTACGATTCACTAAAATCCTAGCCCGGCATGTGACCGGCCTACAACGAGTTAAAGCTGGACGTGTTATACATATCATAATTCATATGAAGGTAATTATTCACAGATCATTGCATATATCTAAAATCAATCATCATTCGTAATATGTAGGCTAAAAATCGAATACTCCTGACATTATACATATTTTAAAATAACAAACTGGTCATAAGGGTAATATAAACTACAAATATAATGGTAGTCTCTGATATAATCGAATATCACATTGATCACACTTCACCAGTTCACGTATTAGAATGATTAGCTCAGCGTTCATTACCACATAAACTAATTATCTTTATCTAGAGCAAAAACGCGTTTTCATAGTGCAATATACTATACATACATGTAAATCGCACAGCTTTGAGGAAAAACATCATTTTGAAAATAACGTTTCTGTTTATATAACACTTTAAAATAATATGTTTAGGCCCCAATCACGAATATCCTCTCCACAGCTACAGAAGAAGGTACAAAGGTATTAGTACATAAGAATTTAACAGTCAAAGGGATAAATTAACAGCCAATATCCGTTTTCATAAATTTTCACTAAACTGAATAATTATTATGTGGTATTCTAAATTGTGAAACGCGGAGCTAGACAATCAAAGGTGAAACGATAAGTGCACGCTTAATTGGAATAATGTTCACTCACTGGAAGTTGTATCTTGCTGCCGCACCCCACAACTTTGCGTGGGTGAAAATGACGTATCGATTGTAAAATTGATTCAAACCAATAGCAAATTTAGCTCATCAAAATATATATTTTGCCACTAGAAACCGTTATTCTAAGTCACGGGAAAAAAATTAGGTTCGAATTAAAAGCGCTTGGCAATTAAAGGGTTGACGATCGCCTTATGTTTAACGATAGTATTGTGCAACAACGCCGTTTATCTATATCCAAGTTATTTTCAATAAACGGTAATGAAGATAATAGGTTCCGCCCGTGGATCCTTGTTCGACGCTATGTCGGTTTATTGTTGGTCCAGCGTCTGTGACGCTGGCCCAACAATAAACCGACATAGGTAAAATGTTGGGTTTTCTGGAATATCACCTCTGTTCATTGGAAGATTTACAGGCATCACAATAGCAGAGGCCAATGGTTGTTAAGTACCGGTACTGGTATTCTACGGCAAGTCAATATCAATAAAGATGTACAGATAAATGGTGAGCTATTCCAGAAGCCAAGTGGTGACAGGTTGAAACGATTCAGATAAGACCGAATCAAATTAATACAGAGCCTCTGGCGACGCCACTAAAACGGCTGGGCTTCTCTTTGTAGAATTCATTTCATATTAGACAAAACAATTATTTTTTCTGCTATATGGTTTTCGATATTCGACCTGTAGGTATTATTGCTCATGCTCATGGTTGCATATACATGGTCAGGGTTTCCCCCAGAAAAATGAGAAAGCATCATGGTACTTGGTGGTTCGGCACAATTTGCGCGCGACGCACAATTTGCGGTGCGCACAGTTTAGGGGGTCTGGGGGGCATGCTCCCCCTTGAAATTTTAATCAGAAAACCTCTTTATATGCATTTTGGTGGCTTAGAGGAGTAATTTGTATCCACTGTTTGTGCTGGTAAAAAATTGAACACTGATTCTGCATGTAGACTGATATATAGAAACTTTAGTGCCAGTTTGACATTTAAAACCCTTGTGATATAGACCACCAATTTTCAAATATGTACAAAGTAAATGATTTTTAAATAGGACTAGAGGCTTATGCATTGACGAATGAAATATGTAGTGTCCAGGCCTACTTTGTCTAGTTATGCCCCTGTATCAAACTATGATAACAGAGAAATACCATGAGATGGGGGCCTGAGATGATTCTTGTCTGACAAGACTATTGGATTAAATCGCATTGTGAATAATTAAAAACAATAGACTAGCCTAACGTTACACTTTTTATTCACAAAAATGAATTCGAAAAAATCTTTAGACCATGAGGCACTAGGCATAACGTAATGATTCAAAATTGGTCAATACAAGATCTGTTCAATAGCATGCTGTTTGTTTGTGGTTGAGAAATAAATTCATTAGGCCTTGATAGATCAGTGCCACGCCGTTGGATCATCATCAGAACTTGCTTATACCAGAAAACAAGTTGGTTTAAAAACAAGCATCTAGTGACATCGGCCCAGCCTTTAATGATCACAAACAAGGTCGGCATTACTTGTTTTGCTTTCTGAGAATATTATAAGTTACACTCCAACTGATCTCAGCCAGCACGCTTCATTGCCTAAACAATCGTGTTTGCTGGGCGCATGCAGCCAGCTACACGCTGATAGACCCGCCAACAGTGCCTGACCACGTGACATCATATGACCACTGGGCATGCGCACAGACGAGCCACGCACTGCCATGCGGCAATACAGTAGGCCAATGTAATCAGGTAATGCTGGAGGATGATCTAACGTTGATCTGTATCGCTGGACATCGCAACATGATGCCAATGTTGTACGGAATTTCGTGAGGCGTCACGGCACTTACTGAAGCGTCAGGGTAAAAAATTAAAGTGTCATGGTGCCGTGACGCTTGGACGCTTTGGGGAAAACCCTGCATTGGTGTACATGAGATATTGTCATATGCTGGTTTCATAATGGCCGGCCGTCTAAGACGTCGGTTCAGCATTGAACCAACGTAGGGACAACGGCCCTGCTTGTCTTGTGCAGTGCGTTCATTTAAATCAGCGGAAATAATCAATATTTTTGAAGTCGATGCAGACGTACATGTGACATTATTATAGTACGTCACCTCAAACAATTAGTCATGGGCATACATAGAAATTCGGCCAATATTGAAAAAGTATGCCACGTCGCAGATTGTGGTCCAATATTAACCGTTTCAAGCCTATATTTCCCATTGTAATCTTTATCCACTACAAGCCGCGAACTGCTGACTTGAGGTGAATGGCAAATGAAAATTTTTATTATTATTAAACATGTTAAAAGTGTTCCATGATGACAATTTTCGTTCGAAACCCCCTAGGTGTACGAAATTATTTTGGCATTCTTTAGAGATATAAATGATGCTTTGATGCATCGTGAGGAATTTAAAGTGTCAAAAGACATTGGTATGTGTGATGTTTCCAATACAGACGTTAAATCGTACCTCAGTAGCGGATCACAACAAAAACACGTAGTCTGACGGGTGTGGTTGTGTACCGCACCAGAACGGTCAAGGCACTAAGTGGGAGGCTTTTTCATGTCAATTTCGTGTTGTTGTTGTTGTGATCAGCGCTAGGAAAATCGTAAAGTCATTAAACCCAACCACAGATTTCAACGTCGAAAATCATCATCAAAAGTAGTATATAGAAGGAAGAAAGCATCATAAAAGTAAAAACATAAAATATACAATAAGAAAAACTCGCTTTGATTCAACATTGACCCAATCCACATACAGTCCTGAAAAATATGCATTAAGTTTTCTTCAGGAATATCCACTAACCCAGCAAACACAATGCGTTGAATAAATGCTGGTTTGACGCTGGTCCAGCGTCGTAGACGTTGGACCAACATTAAAATAACTTTGATTCAACGTCTTGTGTCTGCTGGGATGGTGCTCTGCAAAGTCGTGCAAAATACGGTAAAGTTTATTTGAAAACCAGACAGTAACTACTATTTGGCTTTGCACGGTAGTAGGGCCTACATGGGTGTAAGAATGGAGTACTCACTGCCATTATCCTTGATGCCGCCATTTTCTTCAATGGTTAGATTATCAGCCAATGAGGAGAGACTTTCGTCGACGCTGTGGTGTCGGGCTCGCATCCCTGTCATCGTGAGGGACAGGCGACGCTTCAGTCCCTTCAGGGACATTTTGCGTCTGAAATGACAAAAATAAAACAAAATCACGTTATATGATTATAAACATATTAAAATAAATAAAATGTATTTAATTACAACAGAAAAATAATCGACTCTTGTCCTGCTACATAATCAGTCGCTATATTTCCTTCATTTTAAGCCGGAATCGATAAATATAGACCTATTTTCCAGATTCACATGAGAAAAATGGTCAATGATTAAGCCAAATCAAGCATTGAATTATGATACCATAAAACATGCCCATACATCTCAAATATGCCTTTAACATGTTTACTATGTCAGATATTTGAGATCTTTGGACTATTGGTGTTAAAGAGATCCTTTGTATTAGCACATGTGCTACTTGGAAATCCCCAGAGTAACACGCTATTGCCGGTTATTTAAGGCTACCACGGCCTACATCAGCGCCAGCACTGATGCGGGTGCTGCATTGGCTCCGCTGTTCAGCGGAGGAACCAGGGAACGCCACCGACAATCCGCCCGAAGATTATAGCCAGATACGAGGAGGCTGCAGCTGCCCTTGGATGATTGCTGTAGACTAGTGTTCCCGTACAATGCCGTACACAGCATTCAACAGACAGAACAGATCCCTAATGACCCTCCCCAGATGGGGGCGAAAAGTACTACTACTAGCAATCATCCCAGTACCCCGCTATTTTTAGATTGCAATTAACAGATCTATAATAGTACAAAAAAATCAGAGACAGTTGAGCCTGTGTTGAATTTCCCGTTTGTAATTAAACAAAATCATTCCAAGCCATGAAAAGCAAATCAATAATTTGATTTCACACAATATCGCCCATTCTTTGTGACCACAAACATTACAAATAAAGATGGGGGCGTGATTTTTCGAAGGTTTCGATACATGGATTGCAAAGAAACAGCAGTTTATTTAAAATTAATATCAATCATTCTACGTGATTATCTCAAAGTGACAGCATATTATATCTTGTTTTAGATACATGTCAATAGAACTATGAAAGATCCATGTAGCGTTGAATACATCGTTATTTATTTGGCTGATATACTATTTTCTAAATACCATATTGTCCCCTTCTTTTAGCTATTTAAAGGTTCTTATCTGGCACTGACAGATGGACACTTTACCTCCGAGACGCCATTATGACCCTGATCAGACTAAAAGGCTGCTAAGCTACTTTTACATGTTTTCAAGGAGACGTTACAAAAAGAATAAAAGTGACTATCGAACTTAATTATATCACAGGTAAAGGCTAGGTAGGGCGCCGATCCGCCAGCTGTTACAGCCATCGCGGGTTTGGACCACAATAATATTTTTACATGAAAGTGCGGCTGTTTTTCAAAACGCATAGTTTCACTAGGTAGCCCTAAACAGGTTTCAGCCACAGATTGACCCAGTACAAAATGGTGCGACATTTCTTTGCACTGTCATATATGAGGCCTGTCCTCGAATAACCAGGTCGAAAATAGTTTTTTTAGAATCAGTAACATTTCGGTTACATGCCAGCATGTTCAGCTCACAGCTCGCACAGTCATTAAAAAGTTATCGACATTTAACGGACCTTGAGTCGAGATCGCTCTCAGTCACCGCTATGTTGAATTTTTCGGGTAAAGCAAATACATCAATCCACGGCCTCGGAGAGAACGACAAGGCTATCATTTCACAAGCTCATGGAATAATCGGTTTAAATATCGTTCCATCTAAGTTTAAGATTCTGATAAATCGTATTTAAATCGTAAATTAAATACGCGTCACACCAAGTGACAAACACATGACCAAACTAGTTTAGTTACTAGTGGGTCCCTAAACATGCTAAACAGTTAAAGGCGAGCTGAACAAATCATATATAAATATATCGCCATTCTGTATTCTACATGTATAATCGAGATTCCATAGAGCCCTAAATATAACTAACCTGTGTATAGGACCACGGAGCTGTAAAGTCGCGAACATGAACAAAGGTTTCAGTAAAATGTGCGTTCTTTGGGTGTAGTTTCGAAAGGAAGTGATACTTAGCTTGGCACAAGATAAAATGCCTTGGGTAATGATTCTGATATAATAAGGTTTACTAGACATGTATACATGGTATATAGATAATAAGTAATATAAAACCACTTGCATTAAATAATCGTAAAAATATGTATTTTATTTCATTCCATGGAAATAACCATTCTACGTGTATTATAAAATCTGTTAGAAAAAAAAACATATTAAGCATAATATATGTTACTTTAGCATGTTTAGGGTTGAATATGGAATGGACATACAGTAGAACCTGCTATAAGCAGCCACTCTTATGGGCAGCCAAGCTCCTATGGGAGGCCACTTGGTCATTGAAAATGAACCTTCTAGGGGCAGCCACCTGCCTTAAAAAAATTCTTGTGTCACAAGGGTGACTGCTCATAACAGATTCTACTGTATTACATGTAGCTCTAGTGGAACAGTATATGAAGGTGTACAGCGTTGCTGTACGAAGAATACCAGGTTATTAAAGAAATATCTATTTCTATATCGAAAATAACGAAAATAATAATAATAATAATAATAATAATAGTTAATTAGCATTAGACATTACAGTCTGTGAGCATACAATACAAAAATAATAATAATAATACAAACACTGTTATATGTGCAAATAACAATTCATTTAGACATTTAGTTAATACTTTCGCCGCTAATCACGACCATATTCGTTTTGATCTGTTTTATTGGCAGATTAAATCACTTAACCCTTTGACTTCCAGGCCGGGGTGCATGCCAGGATCCAGATATACTGGTGTAGGAGTTCTATTTTTCGTCATTTGAAGCTGGAATTGCTAACGCAATTTCCAGCTTCAAATGACGAAAAATACATAAATGTAGTATATATTTGACGAAAATTTGTGTCATTTTAAGGTTAAGTTCATTGACAAATGACGACGGAAATTTCCGTCATGTATGGTAGTGAAAAGGTTAAATAAAGAACATAATGTGTGCTTAAACATGTTACACATCAAGATTTGCATATATTTCATTGTTTGGTTCCAAAATAAAGTTGCAGGTCGCATTTTCTGTAACCATTGTAACGCATGGAAAAAAAACCAGCCATGCAGCTCCTCATCAGTGCTGGAAACTTTTATGAGTTTTTGTTACTAGAATATAAGGCAATGCGATATACATGCACCAATAAATATCTGGTACAACATAAAACCAGCATCAACACACACTTTTCTCAATCTGTTAATATATACACAGGTTTTTCGGACTACATACGTTCACAATACAGTCGACAATGCATTCATACTTATTCAGGAAATACCCAGCAAACATAAGACTTTGACCTAAAGCGGGCTGACTGATGGGTCGGCATCAGAGACGCTGGCCCATCTTAGAACACGTCGTCAGATGTTCGCGTGGACGCGGCATGCTTGGCCTTGAGCGCGGCTGCCCCTGCTCACAATAAGAACAGCAACAATGCATTATCGTTCTCAGTTCTTCTGCTGTTTACACACACTGGAACGAGAATTTTGCGCCCCGGGTCTTTCAGATCACGCAACCAATAATCAATATATATGTGATCCAGGTGTACCATTGTACCGAAGACCATATTCATTGTCAATTTTCATTATTATTAGCCTGTCAGAAAAGGTTCTTATGGAGTGAAATTACTCCGGCTAGAATAGCAAAGGTGTCGTCGTAAATTGAACAAAGATGAGTGAATAATATATAAAGTGTTTAAGTTTTGGGTCGCGGTAGCGAGACACGTAGGTGCTTCACGTGGGTGCAAATTTATTTTAGCGCTCGAACTGCTGACGAAAATGATGAAACAACAATTAGTCTACCTTTCACAGCAGATTATTTTTATCATGTTTATCGCACCAAATAAAAAAAACACGCTTCACCTCTGATTGATCTATTGTAAATAAAATCATTAACTTGTCAAAGTTCTGCATATTGTTGAAAGTGGTTTATCTTAACATAGATCTATCATTTATTAAAGTGTCATTCAAATACAAACCCTGATGGTTTATATGCCTATAAGGGAGGTGCACGTGTGACACAGCATATGACTAGACGAAAATGTTTATTACATTTGTCCACTTAATTCGGCGAAAATAAAGACATTCAGGTAGCAGTTAAAAAATAGTATGTGCACAATATATGGTGCATGAGCTCCACGTGGGTGAAAATGTTTTATTTAACCCCCCAGCTAAATTGGTATACATTTTTATTTAACATTTCAAAAAGAAGGACATCGTCAGGAAATTCAAGGCACACAACAGGAACTGCTCACTTACAAATACACAGTTGCTGCTGTTCGACTTGGCATGGCTGAGAACTTTTAAGTTAGCTCTTACGCAAATTGATTTCTGTATAGTACAGCGTCATTGATCTGGACACAAGACGGTGACCCGATGCTGGTCTGCGACGCTGGCCCAACACTATACCAGAATTCGATAAACGTCTCGTGTTAGCTGAGGTTACAATCGTTATTTACGAAGACTGCAATCAACATACTGCCATACTATATAGGTTATTAACCCCACAGCACTGAGTTATTCAATTTAAATTTTCAGTCACTTGCAGTTGTGTTTCGCTATCGCGATCCACAACTTCAAGTGACACTGATTATACAGGTGATAGTAAAAACATAGAATGTATACTGTAGACGACATCAGTGTTCTAAGGGTTAAACCAAGGATCCGTATTCACAGCGATGTTTATGATAGGCCACAGCGGCACATATTATATCCGTCTCAGCGTCATATCGTCGCCTCGGAGCTAAAGGATCCTATCTGACACTCGTCAGAGTGGCAGATAGGATCCTTTAGCTCCGAGGCGACGATGTTATTTAATGTTATTCTGTCCTGCAGGATATACGCCTAGATGTGAATCAAATATAATTAACCCTTAGGCGATGAAACATTTATCTACAAAGATAGCTACCAATTTGAAATCATCATATTTGTCTTAGTCCTTCCTGCTTCATTTGAATGCCTATGTTATGGGTCTACGTCCTTTATTAATATTTTACTCTTAAAGTACGGGGGTTGACATTAAACGTCAAAATCTGACGTTTTAAGACGGTCCCCGCGCTGAAAGGTTCAATACAGAATCCTCCCTCCTCCTATGTAATTATATGTATCAAATTTATACACAAATTTGCAAGATAGATTAACTGATAAACAATATCAAAACGTATTTTTAGCCGATAGAGGGTGAATGAGCGCATGTAGTTCTAGCACAGTAACATTAATTTGCCAACGTCTCGTATTTACCACAACAGCAATATTGGCCCACCGTCCACGACGCTGGCACAACAATAGAACGACACTGGATCAGCGTGCAATAGTGGCCCACGGTCCACGACGCTGGCCCAACAGTATAGCGACATTGGCTCCGCGTGCCGTATTTACTACAGTATGTATCAGTGAGAACACTCGTACAGCACGCGTGTATGATTGCTATTTTAATTATGTATGTAAAGTGATTTGTAAGCCAAACATAATGGCTGGGTATTGTGCATATATAATCAGTGTAAGCAATAACCTACTCTATAATTTCAGAATGGAAATGTTAATATGTTAATTGTATGAGATCATAGTAATTGACGTAGACTAAACGATATTAACCCGCGCCGTCCGTGTCCTGCAGAATTTCATGTCTGTTACTATTTTGCATTCATTTGAAGCTGGAAGTGCTCAGGTAATTTTCAGTTTCAAATGATGATAAATTATACACTTACATGTAGGCCTATGCTTATGAAAAATAGGCATTTCCCAAAATGAATTATTTGATTAAAAAAACATATACCAAGTGCTATATCTTTGAACAGAATCAAGTGATATTTTTATTGAGTTTGAAACTTATACGGGCCTAGCAATATAAATGGACCCAGCTATATAAAGAGGCCCAGCCATATAAGGATTAAACTGTAAGTACACATGAACGCTACGCTATATTTGTATAGACCTGAAGACGAGCGTCGCTGAATAATTAGTATATGCCCTTATGTATTTTCGTGCAAAATGTTTGTTAAAAGTGATTTTTTTGTTTATTCCCTTTTGAAACATAGTAGTAATGAGAAAAAAAGGAACTGCATTTTTTTCTAACTTTAAATCTACGAAAATTGACTAAATCCGAAATGGCCGCCATGTGTCCAAGATATTATCTATTTCACCATAACTTTTTAAATAATGAACACAAAAACGAGTATAATATATCGATTTGTATAGTTTTTGAGGCGAGAAAACTGATAACACTAGTATATTTTAGAAATAAACAGTTTAAACTCGATTTTTCTCGATTTTAACCAACACAATTTAAAACAAAGCATAAGATATCTCCTACGTGTCCTAGAGGTTGTGTGCTAGGCTTTGAACAAAAATCAGGATACTGTTTGAATGACAGTGCCATCTGATACATCTCACCATGCTCAGGAGGTTATTCCCGTATAGGGTGGGGCACTAGGTGAAAATTTGGGTTCGGTGTGCAGACAGGATAGTCAAACGCTTAGTCTTGAATATACCTTTGTGGCCAAAATATAGGCTACCTTTGAATATACAAATTTTGCCAAAAATAACTAGGCCCTATACAGTTTCCGGCGAAAACATACTATTTAATAGGCCTGTACAGATTATACAACTACACACCCTTTCTCAATAGACACAATGCTCGGGATATCCTAAAAAAATTAACACACAATCTGTCACTATCTAAAAACATGAAAACCCTGCTTTTTGCACAGCGCACTCATCTAGGCGTAATTTTCGAGACACAAGCAGCCTTTGAATATGCACATGGTGCAGCTGGGTTATTTTATTGACCCTTGAATATGAAGTCCATGTGATTTTCATACCCTTAGATATATAAAAAGTGTCACCTCTTGAAAATACAGAAATTGGTACAGCTCTAATACACCATGTTCACGTGAAGTTATCCTGGTCCAGTTTAGTCATAATTTATATGTGCGAAAAAGTGTCCGAATACCCCAGTCATTCGTTCACTTATTTACCCATTTATTTTCACCCTTTCTAAAGTTACATTCTGGCACAAAGTAAACTTCAGTTTGCAAAATATTTTTTTTTTTCTAATGACAATATATAACGATAGTGTAGAGGTTTAAACGGTCTGTGATTCAAACGTCATCATCACATTTTTTGAACCTCCACTCCAGTTGTGCCATCAAACATGTCGAACATGAAGTTACATAATTATATTATTAAGAATGCTGCCACAAAAGACACGTAAAAGTTACAATTTGTTTTTAAATTCTAGCAGCCAAAGAATGTAATATGACAAAATTGATTAAACTGTTATGCTTGCCACTCCAAAAACATGTAACTTGATTTACTTTATGTTACTTGCACCATTTATGCAATCACTGTATAAAAGGTGATTTATAATTATAATCTCATTTGCTTGATTCACCTATTTCATTTATCCGATATACCAATACCAGTCAGAATTTTAATATATTGCTGATTGTATTATCGGAACTATCTGTTCTCTTAATATATATCGAAAAAGAAAACAATTAAAAACAAAGTAGGCCTATGTTTAGAGTGTTTCTGAGAGTGGTTCTCCGGATCAACTCTTAAAAAAAGGCCATGTACGTACTTTGGATTCACGCTTCACACATGTGTTGTAATTACATAAGATAACTACATCTCTATATATATCTTGTATTATTTGTTAGTGTAATATTGAGGTATCATTGAATTAAATGTATCGATAACAGTTTTCATAAAGTTATTGACATAACGTATATTACGTACCTTATCCGTAATTATATGATACAATATAATTTTAAAAATAATGATTTTACACAATCATGGTCATAGCTATAACAACTCTTAAAAAATAACGCTAAGTAACTCCAGCCCAGACCCATACACGGCTTATGTCATCTTAACTTCAAACACACTAAAATGTTGAGTAATCTTAACTTCAAACACACTGAAATGTTGAGTAAATGTTTCAGACATACGTACCACAAGGATACATTAGGCCTGCTCCTAACTTACATCCCAGGAATTTCACAACAGCAATGCAAGATCCAGATGGTACCTGCGACTGTTTCCATCACAATAAGACCAATATTAGTTTCAACTCTACCAAATTTGAAGAGAAATATAGGCCTAGCTACTATAATGAATTGAATTCTACAAATGAATAAAATATATTTTGCGGAGGATAGTCTAGAATTGCATGATAACTAAATGCCAGAATTGCGTGATAATTGGTTTATGTACGATGAGCTATTATTGGACTTTGCAAATCAAATTGTGCAAGTGCTTGAGGACGAGTCTGAACAAACCCCAGTATGGTATGACCTTGTTGTTGACTTTTTGCAAATAATCATTATAATTATGGCATCGAGTTATTATTACCTATACGCACCTGTTGATCTGTGTAGATATCTAAATATGAAAACTAGTTCAGTTATTCTTTCACTAGTCTAATTTAGTATGTATCATGACATCGTTTAACATTTTGGCCTCCAGAGGTGTTAGTTGCGCAGTTGACGTCTTGCAATTCAGAATTATGCGCAGAATATACCAGACTGGAATTAAGATTCGATTTGACATTCCAACGACATTATAAAGCCCCCATCGGGAAGGGGACCCTCAGTGTATCTGAACAATTACACCCTTTTGATCGATTGGTTCATATTCTAACCTATCATGCAGTTGGTTATGTTTATGGGTGATGCGTAGTCTTACTACACACGTATAATGAATAGATGTACCGTTACGTAATTTACTTGGAAAAATATATAATAAAGCTTATCGTAGCATTTTAGGCATTATAATGATGTTGAGTGATGGTAGGATTTGTTTTATTGTAGTTCCTGATAAAAAATATTATGGTTTGTCGCTCACAATATAACTTCAGTGATTTCATGGCAGCCATTTTGAATTTCATGTTTTACAAAAAAAACCCCACAAGGATGAGAGCTCCACATCCGCTCAAATACCACCATAGGGGAACCAGCCAAGCATAATCAAAACAGAAAAAAAACTATCAGCCAAAACAATGGTAATCGCAGTAGTAGATATCCGGTTGTTTTGCTTATATTTGCATAAATATAGACTTTACAATTTTTTTTTCTTAAAACGAATGAAAGAATTGGTTTTCTTATATCTGAAAACATAAGAATAGACATATTATTTATGTATCTAACGTATGCAGTTGCAAAATTATTCGTAAATATGTTTATTTTTATATATTGTGGCGGCCATCTTGGATTTCGCAATTTTGGACATTTTTTCGACTTAAAAAAAAATGCAATCCCTTTTTTTCTTGATCTTCATGATATTTTGAGTCAGAATCAAGTGAAAAATCAATTTTAACAGACAAAATGCAAGAAAGTGTTATATGTGACATAAGAGCATATACTAAATATATAACTTACAAATGACGCAAATAACAGTCACTTCACAAAAGGACAACGACTGAAAGATCTATAATGCATTTGCCTAAACTACTCTGAAGTTATAATTTTTCCTATTTCAAATATATTGCTAACTGGTTAAAGACCAGTGTTCGATCGGTACGTTTGAATGCACTGGGGTCGATTGTCCCGAATTCGAAAGCGGTGGGCGGAGATTGTGTTTGACGGCATGAGGTGGCCGGTTTTAACCCTTTCAGTGCGGGGACCGACTTTAGAAGTCAGAATCTGACGTCTATAGACGTCAGATTCTGACGTCTAAAGTCGATCAAAAAATTATAATGGCCGTATACACACATAACATAGGTATTCAAAAGAAGCGGAACGAGCCAACTAAGACATTTATGATTATTTCAAATGGAAACAAGCCTTTGGTCTCCATTGTTTATACAAAAATATTTCAGCGTTTTACATGTAAGGATATTAGTATCATACATGGATGTAGCTGTTTTTGTACAACATCCCCCCCAGTCAACTGTGATACGCAACTATACCATGTATAAATTGTAAATATTGACCAGTTGTTGGTTAATAAACCAGCATTAAGCCAGCATCGGGTCAACATCCCATGTTCGAGTAGAATATAGAATGGTCAGCTGAGAGAATCTGACCCCATAGCATTGAAACCAATAGCTCTCAGGTATCAGCATCACAGTGTAATACCTCGTTATACATAAGCAATAGATACGAGCCGCAGCGATATTGTAACATGGCCAGACGATATCAACATAGAACACGCGTGCTACACCACTACACACGCAATCAGGATATAATCAAATAATAAAATAATTTATTTTACTCGCTAAACTTAGGGACCTCGCTGATTAAGTTGCATACATTTTGATTTTCCAGTCTCGTATCATCAAAGGGTCCACGGGCAATTTATTATTACAGCAACAAGTCAACACAGTGGCTATACAGTTAGAGTTATGAGAATTCCCATTATCATGTATGTCATGTATGGGACAATCATAATTAAATAGTGAACATACGGACCTACTGCATGTACTGCTATATATATATAGGCCTACATTTTGAAAATGAATCATCAAACATGAATAATTCAACATATCTAATGGCATTCAATAACTTCAACATGAAATTGAAACATTAATAAAACAAGAGCATGTACACCATTCTGTGTTGTGTTATCATGGTTATAGTCTCTCACTAGAATAGCAATAAACTATGGTGCACAGTATATCCCCAGATCCCAGAAAACAAGAAGTGTTGAACCAATGCTGACTAATGTTGGCCCACTGGCTGCGAGGTTGTCCCAACACTAAAGCACTATAGGCACAATGTATCGTGTTAGGTTTGCAAACTAAGATGTACACATTGGATATGTACAAATAAATTACAGTGATTGGGCGAAGTCCCTCAGAATCTTCGTGATAAGTAATATGATATTCCCAAGACCTCGGCCCCTAACGCTGAGCCAATGCTGGGCCTGCATACACAGTACACACAAAACATTTGTATAACATGTATACAATGTTGAACAAACGTCGAAGACGTTTGAGCCGACGTTGTATAAATGGCATACAAATGTTTAGTGTTACTGGGTACATGTATACATGTACACAGCAAAACATCTCAAATTAAACAGACATTGATAATAATTTTCACTCACATCAAGTTGTGGCTCGCGGTAGCGAGACACAACTTGAAATGGGCGAAAATTTAAATACTTTAATTCAGCTCTTTAAGGATTAAAAAGCGCAAAAGTCGTATCATAAGGCACCATTTTCTTGTCGAAATTCAATACTTATAAATGCAATAAATTAAAAATACTTCAACACAATGACTGAAATCGTGAAAGAAGTATCCCTTAAAATGGACAAGTTGCGATAGCCTATAATGTGTTCATTTTTTGGGCAGTCATGTTTTAAAATAAAGTAAAGAACCCTGCCAATGTAAAGAACTAAACATGGTGTATGTCTTAATCAGAAAAAGAGTGTATGTAGGCCTACTTGACTTAACCGCTGAACAGCAAGAGGCTTACATATAATAGGTTTTTTAAGTGGCCTAAGAACTCTTGTGGCGTCGTGAAAAACCCGCTTAAACCCCACCATATTATAGATATATAATACACATGCATACCGGTATATCATATAATTATCTATATATACGTATAGTATACGCTGACTTAATATCATAGGCTCGCTGTAAATCAGCTGGAGTATAAATCATATAAATCAGTCTACGTTCTCACCAATTACTTCCCAGCAAACACGAGACGTTGACTCAATGCTGGTAATGTTGGTCCAGCGTCGCTGTTGGATTTGATGAACTTAGCAGAACTCAGCAGACACATAACGTTGAATCAACGTTGGTGTAACGTTGGTCCAGCGTCGTAGACGATGGACTAACGTTAGGTCACCGTTGATTCAACGTCTTTGTGTCTGCTGAGAAACTTTCAATATTCGTAAAACGCCTCTACACAATTATTGTCTACGTCCTCCCATGTTAATCAACAGAGATAAGTTATTTTAATCCATAGTTTTTGCTGCATTAACAGATTAAGTCATATTTGTGATTCAAACCAGATAAGTCCAGATAGGAATGCATGATCAAATTCAACAAGAACAAGAATGAATCAATATGATATATTTTATGCCAAAGTGACTTCGTAAACACGCATACATCATGTCATGTGCGTTTATGCTTATAAGTGTAGAGTGTCTACATGTATTTTCAGGTTTGTATACCTCGAAATATAGAATTAAATGTACGAATACGCTATGATTCCAGTGTCATTGCCACCAATTTTTGTCATAATTATGCAGGGCAAATTTTGTCTCTGAAAGGTCGGGAGTGGACTTGTTTCAAAGTAGTTCATTTGAAATAAAATGTCCGTACATGTGAAATAAAATAGAAATTTTAAATCAAGCAATATCTGGACTACTACAGTGTAAATGTATGTACCGCATACGTCATTGCGGAATACAAAAAAGATGGTCGCTTGATGTTATTTATCAGAGGGTCAGGTTCCTCCTTGAGCATGTTTACAGTTGCAGGACACCATCCGGCTCAGCAGATCTTGCTGTGTTTTCCACGTTTGTTTTGAGTGGGTGTGAAGATGCAGGTCTGTACAGTCAGTGTTGTATGCATGTAAACATACACATGGCACTGTGGTTTTCACACAGTGCAAAGTGAATCAAAGCTACAGGCTGGGTACGAGACGTTAGATCAATGTTTGCTAAACGTGCAGCTACGTAGGATCAAATACAATAACAGTCTGTGGCACAGCAAACACGATACGTTGACCCAGTGTTGCGGTAACGTTTCAACACGATATAATAACCCAATGTTGGAGTAACGTTTCAACACGATATATTAAGCCAGTGTTAGGGTAATGTTTCAACACAATATATTAACCTAGTGCTGGAGTAACGTTGCAACACAATATATTAACCCAGTGTTAGAGTAACGTTGCAACACGGTATATTCAGTATTGGGGTAACGTTTCAACACAGTCTATTAACCTAGTGCTGGAGTAACGTTGCAACACAATATATTAATCCAGTGTTGGAGTAACGTTGTAACTCGATATATTCAGTGTTGGGGTAACGTTGGAACACGATATATTCAGTGTCGGGGTAACGTTTCAAACACGATATATCAACCCAGTGTTGGAGTAACGTTGAAACACGATATATTAAAGTTGCATAACCTTGTTTATTTTATTCAAAAGATTAATCTATGGAGAATGGTGTTTTAATTTTTTATTTTACTCCCGCGGTTAGTGAATTAATAAGGATTTGAGTTTGTTGTTTTTAAAATATTGCTGCCCCAACAAAACAGACCTGATCACAGCGAGTAAGACAAACTGTTTGTATAATCAGGACATTAAAAGTACCAAGTGGCAGATACCGACCATCATTATAAAAAAAGTGGAAGACATTTAATTTTATTCTTATTTTTTAAGTGATCATAGATACATTTCACAGTAAAAAGTGTATTATCTTTTGTTATTTAGACATATCTAGGAGTTATTAATTTGTGTGATATGGGTGATATATGCATATAATGTCATGTTTATTTTTGGTACCGGTATGGAGAATGTCCCTCACTTGAAAAATAGGACTATATTTTTGTATGTTGATTTTAGGTGTGGGCCAGCATCTGAGCCTTTGGCCCACCATTAGGATGCTCTCCCCAGTCTGTCGGAAATTGTCGTCGGAATAAGCAACAAATTCAGTGATGTAAATCATCTTTTTCGCTCTTTTGATTTTTGTGATTTTCTTGAAAAACATTTAGCATTTTTTATTCGGTATCTCATGGGCATTTCAAAATATAGTCAAAATGCTACTAGACAATATCAGACTTTATTTTATTTTATCGTAAATCATCACATACAGTGATATAAATCGCGATATGCGGTAAAATAAAATAATATTTAAAACATCAGACTTTACTGTAACCGATTTCCATCAGTTTTTTTACCTAGTCTCAGGACGTCTACGGCTGGCTATGTGGGCTATGTATCTCAGCTAACACGAGGCATTGATCCAATGGCAAACTAACGTCGGCGACAGCCCATCGTCTGCGGTACTGGCCCAACAATATGCTGATTCAGCTCAACGTCTGGTGTTTGCTATTATTAAGGCGGTTTGGTGTTGGCCAATGTAACATTATATTGGCCCATAACCTTCTCACTATAACATACGTATTGTACACAAACCGAATCACTACTTTATAATACTTGATGGTGTATCGCATGGTGAACTAATCCCGCTACATTTACCCAGTTTTAGTTCATTTATTAGGCCTTTAAGACAATATGAATGATTGTTTTGTACTTATTAGCCTAGGTTATTTTTATCGAAATAAACAAAACAGTTATGCAGCTTTAACCTAGTGTTGGAGTAACGTTGCAACACAATATATTAACCTGGTGTTGGGGTAACGTTGCAACACAATATATTAACCCAATGTTTGACTAACGTTGCAACACGATATATTAACCCAGTGTTGGGGTAACGTTGCAAAACTATATATTAAAGCTGCATAACTTTTTTGTTTATTTTAATCAAAAGATTAATCAATGGAGAATGGTGTTTTATTTTTTTATTTTACTGCTCCAGTTATCAGGGATTTAAGTTTGTTGTGTTTTAATATTGCTGCCCCACTAAAACAGACCTGATCACAGCGGAGTAATTAGACACACTGTCTGTATAATCAAGACAATAAAAGTACCAAGTGGCAGATAACGGTCATCTTTGAATGAAAAAAGAGTGGAAGATTTTGAAAATTATTCTTATTTGTTAAGTGATCATAGATACATTTCGCAGTACAAAGTGTATTGTCTCATGTCACTTTGACATATCTAGAAGTTATTACTTTGTGTGATATGAGTGATATCTGCATATAATGTCATGTTTAATTTCGGTACCAGTATAGAGAATGTCACTCACTTGAAAAATAGGACCTTTGGCCGGCCATTAAGACGCTCTCCCCGATCATGGGATATTGTAGTGGAATAAGCACCAAATTCAGTGGTAAATCATCTTTTTTTTCGCGCAGTTTTTTATTTGATACCTCACGGGCAATTCAAAATATGGTGACAATGCTATTCAAAATATCAGACTATTTTATTTCATCGTTAGTCATCACATACAGTTATATAAATAGCGAAATGCAGTAAAATAAAATAATTGTAAAAAAAAAAGCCTTTACGGTACCGGGAGCAGAGTTCCCAGCAAGCAAGAGGCATTCACCCATTGATGGGTCAATATTGTATCAGCGTGGTAGAAGCTGGACCAACATCATTGGGTCAGTGACTCGTGTTTGCTGAGTTATTATAGGGGCTGACCTAGTCTTAGGACACCAACCAGTGGTTTGTGTGGGCTTGGCATTGCAGTCAACACAAGGCATTGATCTGATGTCGGACTAATTCGGGGCCATCGTCTACGGCTCTGGCCCAACATTAGACCAATGTGGCTCAATGTCTCGTGCTTGTTATTAAGGGGTTTGATGTTGGTCGAATGTAACATTATAGTGGCCCATAATATTAACAACTATTACGTACACATTGTACACAGACGGACCGATTTACCACACCATTTAACTTGATGGTGTATCGCGTCGTGATCTAATCCAGCTACATTTACATCGATTTTATGCATTTATAAAGCCTTTAAAAATATATATGAATGATTGTTTTGAACATTTTAGGTTATTTCTGTTGAAATAAACAAAATAGTTATGCCGCTTTAACAAAAAATATATTGAAGAAGTAACATTTGAAAATAATAAAGAAATATCAATAATTTGTGCATAAATTTTTACGCTTTTTTTTGTAAAAAAAAAACAGTATAAAAACACTGGTGAGAAGCAGCTTTCATTGGCTGCCAGGGCTTTTTGTAAACATGAGGGATATTAAAGGTGTAGTCAACTGTCAAAATCCGCAGGACAAGAGTCCCCCAGAAGGCAATAGTGCCCGTGGGTAAGCCAAGGCCCTATTTCATAATAATACTAAATATGCGTTTCATACCCAAAGCCTCATTAAGAGCAAGTTCTCAAATCACAGCAAGCTCATATATGGGTCAAAATTAGCTAAGGTGTTATATTGATGAAGTTAATTACAAAGTTCCAATGGGGACCATTAATATATCTAAATATATATTTTTTTAATATCCTCCTCAAGGTAAACACATCATTACATAAAAAACATAACTTCATGGAGGATGGGTTTTTTTTTAAAGATTACGAGTAAAATATGTGGTCAATATTATAATATTTTATAACAATCCAGCGTAACATTTTGGCAAGTGTGTATTTGGACTGCTGGTATGTATAATATTTGTTTCCAAGCAAAAAAAACTAAAGTGTTGCAATAAGGATCATGCCCAATTGTTCTTGAAAAGTTGGTAAATGTATAGTAATATTGTTTATAGAGCATACAACTCGATATATGAAATAGTGCTTACGCATGTTACATGTGTCCGTCAAAACCTAAACAGAACTAGCTCTGCTTCCTTACTGCTTAAAATACAGTTCCATGATGCCATGTGATGTGATATGGCTCCCGAAATTGATAAACTGTAGCAGTATATAAAGGAATGAAACCCCGAACCAGATTTGCCAGAATAATACCGAATTAAAAATAATCTGTAAAAAGTCCGTCAAAAAGTAACATGCGTAATTTCGGCCAACCAAGAACACCCACAAATGGCCACGTGTTCAGCAAGGAGTTCACAAAAAACTACTGAGGACACTTTCCGATTACGTCATCACTTGTTGTATTAGAGAGGAAGAATGACAGCATAAAAGTAAACAACACCCTGTCCGTCAAAAACGTGCGTATGTAACGTGCGTAAGCATCAACGTCAGTTACATGTAAATAACTTTGCTAAGATAGATAGGAGCTATCACAAACTTTTCTGATATGACCATGGCCACGAAACTGTTAAAAACACACAACTACAACAACAAGATCGCACAGAACTTGTAGTTTGACAACAGATTTCAAAATTTAAAAAACGGTTAATTCGCATGTTACTATTTGACAGACAATGATTACGTACGTTACTATTTGACAGACAATGATTCGTGTGTTATTATTTGACAGACAGGCTGCTCCCCCAGCTATATTGTTTATTAGGTATTGTTCTGTAAGATTTAGGGGATTTGCTGTACATATAATGCAGCCGAGGTAAGAGTCCCCATAAAACACATACTTTTATTGTCTGCACTGTTGAAAAATAATTTATTGCAAAAACAAAAATCAACTTTTTGTCCGTCAAAATTAACATGCGTAAGCGACAAAACTACAACTTTGATGTGATCGTGGCGAAATTTGTGTGAGACAACTATCTTTTTAATAGTAGATAATGTTAGCTCTCATCAATCACTTTAATGAGAAATAGTGTTTTTTATCAAAAAAATATGTTATAATTTAACTGTGTATGTTACACTTTATTACACCTTAGCTAATATTGACCCATATACTTGAGCGACATCTATGAGTTAATGATTCAAAGCCCTTGTCTTTTGCCCCTACTTGGTCGCCTACTTGCAAACAAACTGACTGTATTACTGCGGGGATTTGGAAACTGCTTGACCCCCAATTTTGTATTGTCACCCAGTAAACACAAAACATTTGTATGACTTTATGCAATGTTGGACCAACGTCGAAGACGTTGGGCCGACATTGCATAAATGTCATACAAATGTCTTGCGTTTGCTGGGCAGGAGGACTTTCTCTCAAACATTGTACATTTATCTAATGTTGGTTCAATGTTGGGCCAGCGTCGCAGACGTTGGCCTAACATTAAAACAGCATTGGATCAATGTCTCGTTTGAGTAGTATCTTGTAATCAGTTCAGTGGCTATATTAATGCCGTCAATCTGTACTCAATAGGCTACTGTTGGCCTACACTTGACCGTCCCAGGCATGCGCGTTTTGAAGCTGAATGATTCTTTAATAGTTCAAAACTGCTATAAATTTAAATTGTTTATATCAACAATGTAGGCATGAATTTTTATCAGTCTTATTTTGCAAATAACATTACCGGGTATACAAGCACTAAAAACTCGAAGCAGCTTTGATTGGCTGCTGAGAACTGTCAGAAACATACACATATGTGCAACATCAGTATTTGAAATTTCTGAAAAATTAATTGTCGATATCAACACCTTGTGCATGAAGTTCTATCATTTGAAGTCTAGATTGTAAATAGCATTTTGTTAATATACAAGCACTGCTACGAAGCAGCTTCCATTGGCTGCCAAAACTGCCAGAAACATGTTCAACATTGATATTTCAAAATTGCTGAAAATTCAAATTGTCAATACATGTATCAACAATTTGTGCATGCATTTTTATCATTTGAAGTCTTATTTTGTAAATACCATTATAAAAGCACTGGTGCGAAACAGCTTCTATTAGCTGTCAGAAACATATATATATGTGCAACATCAATATTTCTGTTGACTTGAAAGTTTTAATTGTCACATACGGTCAGCAAACATTGTTAATAGTCGTAATTGAAAATTTTAATTCATCCATGCCCATCAACAATTGGGGCATAAATTGTTATGAAAGCATCCTTTCACAAATAACATTATATTATAATTAGCACCAGTTGGTGACAAACAACTTCCAATAGCTCCCAGATGTATTTTTATATTGCAGAAAATTTAAATTGTCCTCTATGGCCAGCAACAATTGGAGCATCAATTTTCTTAAAAACATCATTTTGTACATATCATATATGATCAGTGACAAGAGGCCACTTCCAATTGTTGCCAGATCTATGCATGACATTGATTTTAACATCCGAATTTGAATGCATTTTTGTAACCTCTCCTGGAAATTTTTTCCTGTCATAGTTTACGACCACCCAGTCTCCAAGCACAATATAATATAATCAGTCATTAGTCACTACTTCATCTTTATCAGCAACATCACATATTTCACATATTTGAACCTCTATCTGAGGCGATGCAAAAGTCTCACTCACGATTATGTTGTTCGGACCACTTGGCTTAACACAATGTATTTTTAGAGTGTTGGGAAATGAGACACTCTTGCTCCAACTTAGCTGCAGCTGTTCTTCTTTTTCAGTAATCTTTTTACTTTCCAAAAAAAGTTATATTTTGTTAGGATTTTTCAGTTTCGCAATTTCATAGAAAGAGTTAGCTGATGTCGCCTGTGCCTGTCCAGCTTTAACACGTGTAGGACTTAGCCAGGAAATAAAAAAAACGAATCCAAATTTAATTATTGTTGGGCCAGGACTGGACTGGGGTCTTCCCACAAGGCAATTTGTTGGAATCTGGCGATGTTTGTCCAAGTCCAAGCTGAAAATATGCCGTCCAAAAGATCGCTGGACGGGTCTCTGGCTAAGTCCTTGCTTTAACATGACGCCACACGGAACGGTTCACTGTGCCACCTAAGCCATCAACAACACCTTTCCAATGGGATGTGGCTACCAGTGATATATTAAATTGCTGATTTTATTCATGAAGGTTTGAAAACAGAAATTTCTGTTTGAACTGGGAGCTCGCGTAGTCAGAAAATATATCAATCTGGGAAAGTATGGGGTATTTTTTTGTTAAGAATGTTAATATCTTTGATATAAAGGCATAGCATTTATGTGGTGTCGGACATACAATAGTGAACACCCACAAGGTCCATAATATAAATTTATCAAATTAATATGTAATGGTGTGCATTAAGATTGATAATTATATTAAAAAGGTAATGACAAAATTATTTTTTTGAAAAAAATGGGCTCAGTTTTGAATACTTTATTATATTTGAATATACAAGTATGGTACAGTAGGCCTATGTTTGTGCGTGAGCTATGCTTAAGTATTAGCATGTCTCATTTTAATTAAAATCCAATAAAACAATATGCACAGCTTCTTTAGAAAAAAACATTCCAAGAATGCTATAATACATCTAAAAAAATATATTTTAATTGCCTATTTCATTGTTTGATAGGTTACAAGTACTTATGAAGTTATTTAATGATAACTATTTTAAATAGATCTTCTTAAACACATTTTAAAACATTCAATTTACCTAATTAATAGCTGGGATTAATTTTAATTATTAGGATTATGATCCTTAGACACTTTCAGCAAATTTTCTCAATTACAAAAACAATAAATGAAGCAGTTGATCATCTTTTTGAGTGATCCCCATATGATGTCGGACGTAAACCTAATTTCGGTGTTGGACGTAAAGTTTTAAACTTGTTGTTTACTGAGATTTAAAATACGACCAAGATTATGTGACTTTCTAGCTTTACAAAGTAGGTACGGAATATATAGAATCTGGGCAAAGCATCAAGCACACAATAGAAATATGATGTTTTTCGGTGTCAGACGTAAAATGTCAATATTAGGACATGCTTCAAAATTTAAAAAATTCCTTTTTGTCACAATATCAAGTAAAATTTCTGGGGTTTTTGTCAAGACATGCCTATTTGTTAAAAATATAAAATAGCCTTAGATTATTTAATACATTTTTTAATGTAGTTTCCTCCCAATGAATATATGTATCAAATTTTTTATACAAAATAATTCTATCTAGAGCTTGAAAATTATCCCATTTTTTTTCTTAAGCTTTTTCTTGAAACAAAAAGTGGTGCCAATACAAGGAACATCTTGTCTGAGAAATGGAACCTCAATTTGTAATGATCACTCAGTTTTTTAATTTTAGTAATGCGGTTGATGAATTTGTGGAATTGCCCCCCTATGTCTTTTTCAGCATTTGTTTCCTTAAGATAAATCTTTTTATTATCAACCATCATATCATATAGTCAATTTTTTTTCCTCGCGTGAGGTCTAGTGTGCCTCAGGGTACTGTTCTGGGACTCCTACTCTTTTTGACTTATAATAATGACCTCCCTTCCAAGGTCTGCTCGCAGGTTCGTCTCTTTGAAGATGACTGCCTCCTGTATCGCCTGATAAAATGTCGGGCAGATCAGGAGCAGCTGCAGAGAGACCTATCTGCGTTACAGGACTGGGCAGATCGATGTGTTTCAACCCCTCGAAATGCTCGGTCCTGAGGGTGTCTAGGCCGAAATAAAAAAAAACTAGAATTTGAGTACACCCTTAAAGGCGAAACACTAGCGAAAGTCTCATCAACACCATATCTTGGTGTTTGCCTTAGCGAGACCCTGAAATGGGAGGCCCACATTAACAAAATTACAAAGCAATTTCCACTCTGGGCGATCTTCGGAGGAACCTGAAGGCATGTCCCCCTAAACTAAGGGAGACTGCCTATTTCTCCCTGGTCAGATCATCCTTAGAATACTCTTTGAGAGTTTGGGACCCCTTTAGACAAAAAGATATTGATAAATTAGAAAAAATTCAAAGACCAGCAGCAACAATTTGTCACCTAAAATTATAGACAAACAGCCAGTGTGACATCTCTCATTCAGAACCTGGGCTGGACTGACTTGAAAACAAGACATAAAAATTCTAGACTTGTAAGCATGTTCAAAATTTTAAATGAGCTAGTCGAAATTCCTACCAATGACCGTTAAATCCCAGCAGACAGAAGAACACGTGTAGGGCACAATCAAGCCTATAAACATCTTAGAGCTAACACCACACTGGGACAAAAAAATTTTGGCATCAAACTATCCCTGATTGGAATTCTCTTCCGGCAGCTGCCATAGAATCAAAAACTGTGCGTGCTGTGGCAGCGTTCAAGAGCAGCTGGTTGACTAAGTCCACCAGCCTCTTCCTCCCTCCAGCCTGATACTCGACATAGGATGTGCTGCTGGAGTATCATATTCAAAGATTCAAAGATGATGATCAATGTAATTAGGCCTATGAGTAACAAGTCAGGTGCACCATGTTGCCCTTCAACTATTCAGACAGTGAAGTGCCTCATTGAACTATTGTTACGTCATATTTAATCCACCCAAGCCATTGTCACAGCACTTGGTAAACACCCCGATCACTGATGTCTCGCGTTCACACCTATGACACAATACCTATTAACGGCTTGTGTACATACTGGTAATAGCGGCAATATCTACATACTTAACTGATTCTGTTTGTACCCTTAATTGGGAAGGGTGGGTGTTGGAAATGCCCAACTGAGTCAATTGGGTGCCCGGCAGGCATGATAAGGTGCCCCCAATGATCGGTGGCGCCATGCCCTTTCTGAATCCTAGATGAAACACTGCATTTTGTACAGTTGTACCATGTTCACTTCGTAACCTACCTGAAAGCTACCAGTTTGTACCAACGTACACTACCTGCCACTTCGTACCAGAAAGCTACCAGTTTGTACCATTGACATACCGTCTAGGCTACCACTTCGTACCATAATAATAATATATATGTTTTTGTATAAATTAGTAGGCCTATAGGTCGTACGCCCAATATTGCAAACCACGTTTTTTGTCATTTAAAAAACATTTGGTGACTAAATTTTATATTTTTCAAATCCATTCAACTTGCCAAGTTATACGGCGCCTATTTCTGCCGTTTTTTCGGCAAAAAATACTTCACATCTTCTGATCCTTTCTTTGTCATGTACACTGTATGATGACATGTGTGTGTCATTCATCATTAGAGCGGTGGGCGATATTAAGTGTAATTCGGGAAAATCGGTATACATAACAAAGAAAAGATTTCCCAAGTTAAAAAAAATGTCAACCAAAAATTGTACCTGGAGATCGCCGGATATGTTAGTGAGTTAAATAGAAGTAAAAAAAAAAATTTCAGCCAGTAAATATTTTTTAAATGGCAAAAAACTTGGTCCGCGATATTGGGCGTACGACCTACGCTATAGAGTATAGTCATGTTTATTATGCTACCATATGTATTTGTATGGATTACATTTTGCAGATTGCAATCATTCAGAATGATCAGAAACTGAGAAATGAATATAGACTAGTCTATGTCTTTGTCTTAATTATTTATAGGGCCTATAAAGATTTATTATGCTTCGTACCAGAAAGCTACCACAGTACCAGTTCATACTGGTCATAAGAAAAAATATATATGTTTTTGTCTTAATTAGGTCTAGTAGACAGGTTTATTATGTTAACGTAATATAGTCTATATGTATACATGTATATTCAAATATTTGTATGGATTAGACTAACAGTTACATGCTGCAGATTGCAATTATTTACTTAGAATCATCAGAAAGGATTGTCAATTGTGAATCATGGTCCCCATGGACATGGACAATCAATGTTGCAAATTATTGTTCTGGAAATGATTGATAGGCTATAATCTATATCATTATATAGGGGCCCAAACAGCTGATGTAAATATCCTTATCACAGTGTCAACAACAATAATCTAGTCAATACAATTTCAATGAATTAATACACAGTAACACTGAGTAAGGGCCTAACACAACAATCAACAACATTCATGATCATGACACGGTGATGAGAAAGAGATCCGAGTTGAATTTGATGAAGTCAGCAGACACCAGTGTTTCGCAGCTCCGAAGCAATCATACGACGTCATTGGCATACAATCAATAGACATTAATTAAGGGATAGTTTTTTTGTAAAGTAAAACACGACATATCCAACACATACAATGACAATACCACATGAAACACGCTATTTACCGTCTCTTTACTGGTTCCTCCATTTTCTTTTATCTCTGCCCATACCAAAAACGTCACTTTATCGTGACGTAAGCGACCATGTCTTTTATAAACATCTCCACTATTGCAATAAAAAAACTCACACAAATCATTTAACTCACAAAAAAAATAGTTGCCATAAATTGTAATAAATAAAAGTACAGAAACATAATTTTGTTTATGTTTAGATTATTAAAATTAATATTATATTTGTGTGGGTATAAGGGACAGTCTAGTGCGTGACCTGACCTTGACCCGCTAAGTTTTGCTTCCGTGTCAATATTCTGCATTTTCCACGAAATCATCCCCTATCCGTATCTCATTTTCTAAAATAAATTCAGCAAGCATGAACACTGCATTTGCAATTGTTCTTGTGTTTTTAGGTTGTGGAACAAATGTATTGTTTCTAGAATTATTGGTTGGGTGAGAATCACTATTTAAATTCAGTCTTCAACCTACTCAAATAAAAATATAATTTTATGTGGGCGATAATAAGTGTAACTGTAAAACCAGTCCAGGATAAGATTAATAGTCGCAAGCGTAGCCTTTACAATGTAAAAATATTAGCTAACAATGGCTAATTTAGCATCTTCACTCAAGAGAGATGGTCTATTTTCATGAAGAGCCAACAACGATGGTGAAGCCTGAATCATGCGAATGGCATCACACATTCACAGTCACAGACAGTCAGACTGAGTCTGAGTGCACGTCGGGCTCAGCTCCCCGGGCCATACCGAAAGTTTCTGCTACTGGTTTATTGCCGGACACACGTCGAAGATTATTTTGCAAAATGATAACGTTTCACATCTACTTTTGCCCTCTTTTAATATTATTTTACACTTTTTGGTACCCAGGGTAGACTACAGCCTTGAAAAACAAATTAAATAATTAAACAAAATGGCGGATTTCTTTTTGGTACCCCAGTGTACCGCGTGGTGCATCATTTGTCTTATTCAGCAATAATTAATAACTGCTCTCTTTTTGTTTTATCAGTTATTTTTATTACCTGTATTTTAATGAAGGAATAGTATCAATAATCAATTAATATAGCTGTAATAATACATCACAGAAACATGCAAATTTGGCCACTATGTTTATTTTTTATCATTGTATGATCGATTCTGTCCTGTATAACACAATTCACTTAGAGAACAATTTGACTTACTGGACATAAGAATCGCACCCCCAACTTTGTCTCCGCGTTTATTAGGGATAATATGGATTATGGTAGGTAAATTTAAACTTAAAGGTTGTCCGTCGGCGAACCCTACAAGCTAAATATGGTTATCCGTGTCAGACTTTGGTTGTCCAGGAGGAACGGAACCCACTTATTTCGAACGCTGCAGTGTAATATAAAAGTAATAGACTATTATCTATTACTTGACGATCTATAACTATTATTGTCACTTTAGTTTGTTTGCGATTTATTACCATGATTACTATTACAGGGAAATTGCTGCTATTACCTATTACTATTACATATTACTATTATTACTATTACCCATCCCTGATGCATTCACTCATTTAAGCCAGAGAGCAACTGAAACAGTCTGTGCAAATGGCTCTCTGAGAGCTGTTCAATCATATAACTGGTCCGATCATTATTAGGTTCCATGTTAAAGTCAGACAGATAGTGAGCAATCACATAACTCAGGGAGAAAATGTTTACTGGACATGATGGACCAAAAGCCATGAGTTTACTGGTCTGTGGAGATCTTTACTAGTGATCTGACTAGCGGACCAGTGGGGAGTTCTCTCTCTGCGCTAATTACCCATCTTTTGTTCCATCATTCATGTAATCGAAATATGTGATAATTAGGCATGTTAATTAGTCATTAAATTTTTAATTTGAGCGAATCATTTTTTATTTTACAGAAAGTCTAATTTTCAGTCTGTTGTCTCAGTTGACATTTGAAATTTGTGTTTTTTGTTGTAAATTGTTATGTTTTCTGAAAATACAAACCCCACCCAATCTTTTGTAACAAAACAATAGTTTTTGTTTACAAGCAATTATCAGATTATTTAGTGTTCGCCAATAGAAAAATGTAATGATTACAAGAAGGTTAATATGTAACAATAGTAGAACATACAAGGTCTTGATATTATTTCAGTGGAAAATCATATTTTGAAATGACACAACAAAGGTCAATTTTAATTCATTCACAGAGTTATTTGTGTTGTTGATTTGAAAGGTGGTATGTTTTCAGAGAGTGGTATACTTTTCATCTTTGAATTAAATAATTTATCTAAAAAGCATTGTATTGTTTTCAGTGAGATTCCAACATGTGGTAATATTGTTACTTTCGCCCAGTTCCTCTTTATTGCCATGGAAGGTTTCTTTCTCACCTCAAAATGTGGCACCAAAAGGAATATGATACCTTTTTCGTAAGTACATGTAGTTCCAAATAGGGAGCAAAAATATGAAACATACATACCAGTATGCATGTAAGCTATATCTGACACATTTATATTCATGCAGTGTGGTAGCCTCTATGACCTATTTGTAAAGCACATGAAAATTGCTGTAATTTATGTTATTTAAATCTCTATTCCATAATATGTTAAAATCAGTTGAATAATCTTTAAATATTTTCATATATATTTGAGAGCAGTACCGCCATGCAACCAATTGGGGATTCTGTCTAACAGATAGACTTTGATTCATACATGGGTATTGCTTTTCTGATATTATATTATTATTCTTCAACATTCATGATAAGTGAATATTCTGTGGCATGTAATAGTATTTTGGACATATTTGTAAGATAAATGTTTATTTTCTGTTTTACAGAACATATGGTATCATGGTGTTATTATTCATCATTGTTAGTGTGTCTAACAACTACGCATTCAGCTTCCACATCAGTATGCCACTACATATGATATTCAGAGCGGTGAGTCAACAAGCTGACAACACATCAGAGTCTGCAGGGCTCGACAAATTTGGTCAGGAAGTGGTAGCCCAGTGTGGGCTACCAGTAGAGCTGAGCTGGTAGCCCAGAAATAAAACTGGTGGCCCTGTTCCCTACTTAAATTAGGCTGACCCAGTGAAACAGCGGGGACACTGAGGGGGGGGGGGGGTGGTTTGGATTAAAATACATAGTGAATCATTTATTATGACCTTGAAAGAAAATAGGCGCAACAATAAAGCTTTGACATTGTTAGGCCACACAAATTTATTTACCTGTACTTGTTTTACCGATTCACCGCCGAAAATATTAAAAAAATAGCAAAAAAATTGAAATTTTGATAATTTTATTTTTCCGTCGTGGGGATTTATTCATTTCAAAGTTCAAAAAAATTGAAAAGTGTTTCTTTCTTAGTGTGCCAATACAATAATAAACCGTCATTACTTAAGTTGTCAGTCTGACACCACTCAACATGCAGCCAGGTGCCTACATCAATGGTGAAATATAGCTGTAACACATCCAGGCTGACACTGTGCACGCTATGGCTATATTACACTCTAACTCAACCTGAAACACCTGGATTGATCGATAGTACATTGCCAACTAAGAATTAAAAAACAAATGTTATGGATGTATTCTCATGGAAATATTTAATGACAAACAGGCAGTGTCAACTCTGGGCCGGTATCTTCGTTGTTGACCCAGCATTGAAGTTGAAGACGCACACAGACGCTGCCTTCGCGTGTAGGCACTGTATGCACGTGAATGTGGTCGGCGAGAGACGTAGGGGCAGTGTTGTTCTAATGCTGGGCCACCATCGTCAATGGTGACCTACATTGGACCGGTATCGGCTTGGCGTGTAGTGGTGGCGTGTGCATATCCCGTCCTACACCCAGATCTGACACCCAGCGCTCGTCTTGCAGGGGAAAAAAATCGTCATTTTTATCCACTAGCCAGCCGGGCTAGTGGAACTAAAAATCCACTAGCCCTTATGATTTTTTAATCGCCCTTACTAGTTTAATGTTTTTATGAAAAAAATTGCCGGACTATGGGCGATATGGCTGAATCACTGTTTAATGATTTTTTCCCCTTCTGACCCATCTTCCTTAGGCTTCGCCTGAGCACCAGGTGGGCATTTTAGCTTTAATTAGCAAATCTGCAGCTGTTCAAGCTCTAGTGAAGTCAGAGTAAATGGGCCAGTGAAAATGTCCAGCCACCCCACCTGAAAATGTCTCTGTCAGACTTTAGTTTATCTTCATATAAAGTTACGTTATTGAACCAGCATTTATTCTCTAGTTTTCTTTATTTTCTTAGCTGGTGGCGACCCCACCTTCCATAATTCATTTAGATTTAATTGGCTATTCATAGTTATTACATGTACAGACAATTAATTTAATCTGACATTGGTTCACGAGTGTTCATTCCAACTTGGAGAAAGAAGGGGGCCATGTTGCTCAAAAAAACGTAAACTGTTCTGCAAATTAAATAAAGTCAGTCATTTTAAACATAAAAATGATGTCAAATAAGTGTACTTGAAAAAAAATATATATATCTTCTTTCATATCGAGTATAGGGGCTATTCAAGGTAACTGAACTTGATATGTAGACCTATCAACAAAGAAGTAGGGAAGTCTATGGAGCTCTAGCCTCTAGGCCTATGGCATCATGACACAGCAAGGCATAAAATAACTGGGATAAAAAGGTTATCTCAGGTGTATTTTAGGCCTTTCCTGGGGGCGTAATTTAGTTTGTGTTAGGCCTATTAGCATGATTAGACCTTCTTAAATCTTAACACCCGTATGCCCAGTTACTCACATCGTTTCTGCGCCAACATACATGCGCCACCGGCAGCCCTATGTGTGACTGAAACTGGAGTATTAGCCACAGCTTGTATTCACACAAAATTGCAAGGACTTTTTTGCAGACGTTTTTATGTAAGATTAATGCTTGATTTATCAGGCCAATAATGCATGAGTCTTTTAGAATCAGCAATAATTCAAGACTGCATCTATTCACCCACAATGAAATGTTGTCAGCATGCATGTTTGTCAGCAAACTAGATAAATGATCTTCTTGATCACCGCCATTTTGAACTGTGAAATATCGGGTGAAACGAATGTTGGGAACAACGACGCAATATGTGACGCTGTGGGCTGTCATGGCTACCGCAGATCGGGCCACATGCAATACACGCGCCCACGCACCGCTGATTGACCAGGCCGTAGGCCTATACTGGTCAGTAGTTTGTTTAACAACTTGGTGAACGTGATTTTTATGTCCACGTGTGTCGGCATCAAACTTGATTCAGTTGCTCACTTTTTAGTGTACCAAAGACTTTAATTATGTGCGCTTCTGTGCTCCTCAAGCGTAAAGGTCTCTGATACACACAACCACGTGTGAGCTAAAACAACTCTCTGTCTATAGCGCGCCCCAACGACGACGCCTGTACATGCTGTGCGGCGCTCTGCAGTTACGCGTAAACGAGCCACATACACATGATCTGCGGATCGCACAGGGAATCAGTCGCCAGCAGGGCTAGTGACATGCTGATTTACAATCGCCCTTACATAATTCTTGTCGCCACGGGCGACCGGGCGTATGTGAATTTGCATCCCTGTCTTGTTGTGCAGTTATCCAGCAGGCTACGGCGGCGTGTGTTTTGCTATTCATTCACGTCTTATCTCTCTCAGTTTGTCCAGAGCCACCTTCTCTTATATCGCCTCAACACTGACACTGAACATTATTTTAATGTTGGTCCACTGTCTATGACGCTGACTGAACATCTAATCAATGTTGGGTCAACAGCTTGTGTTTTTGGGGGTACAAGCGTAATGAGACAACGGCAGCGATCGTCTAACTACCGCTACTGCAGATTATCCATGCAGTGGTCAATATAACTGCACATACATTGGCGCTTAAAGACTGGTGGCCCGGCGGGCTTTAGATGGATGAGTGGTGGTGGCCCGGCACATCAAACTGGTAGTCCCGGGCGTCCGAGCACGTTATTTTGTTGAGCCCTGGTCTGCTTAATCCTAGGTTGAAAATTGTAGTAAATTTCTAATGAAATTGTATGTGTCTTTAAAGAATTATTAGTTATTCAGAAAAAAATAAGAATATTTCATTTATTGCTTAAAATCATCTTTGTGAAAACGTTTTGATCCTAAGATATTTATTCTTTTCTTTCATAAGAGGATTCTCTACCTCTAGGCCCTACACCTCTGCTAATTACCCTCCACAAACACCAATTTAGATTAGCATTTAAATTGTTGTGCTAGACGTGGAAGCAAATGTAATTGTTAAATTCCGCATGTTTATATTTGCTTGCAAAATAATCACTGGACAAATACATGTAGGTTGAGATCTATTTGTTTCAATACATACCGGTATATATGTATTTCTTCCTAACAGGGCTCTCTGATAGCGAACTTGGTACTTGGTGTGCTACTCATGAAGCGAAGGTTTGTCTACAGATCTAATTTTATATTTTATTTTGCCTCATTTGTGTTGTTTTATTTTATACCATGTAATGATTCATTTTTGTGGGGTTTTTTATAAATGCACTGTCATATAAATAATAATAAATCTAATTTTAATATAAAAATGTCAAAACTATCAAAATATTTAGAAAAACAAGTAATATAATTCAAAATACTTTACTATAGCTGCCATTTTTTTTTTGTATTTGGTGCAAGGCGAAATCCAAAAGTATCTTATGTAATCTTTTGTTTTTACAGCTACATTTTTTCCAAGTATGTTTCTGTTGTAATTATCACTTTTGGGATCTCCACAGCAACAATAGCATCTTCTAATACTGAAGTGAGTACTGATCATTAGATTGACTTTAAATTCTAAAATATTTTTACATGAATTTTCACCTGTATTTTAATCATGCCTTGACATAGTTAAAATCATATTATTTTGCTAAAATGAGACTCTGGATAATTAGCCTGGTTGTAATATATAAATGCACTTTGGGTTATACAATGTACAAGTTGTACAGACTTGGAATAAACTTAGAGGTTCAAATAATCACTTTTTGTATATATTTTTTTTCAATGGCTCTTTCCGCAAGTTCCAATTGAATGGACATAACTTTGACCTGTGAAATTGTCACAGGTGATTTTGAATATTTTTCATCCTCTTGTTGCTATTATTTGTCCAATTTATTGGCTGAGAAAAAATTAAAATTAATAAATTAATGTGTTAGCACAATTCTACATTTGTACTTGTAACATTTTGATAAGAATCAATTTAATATATTTATTATAATTTCAGGAAAAAATGCATCTTGATGAGAATGGCGATATAGATAATGACAATCTATACAGCTACAGTCGATGGCTGATGGGTGAGACAATATTAATGATGAATGTCTTTACACTTTCAACATGTTTAACTCTCTCAGCACGGAGATCACCTCTATACGTCAGAATCTAACACTAAATGTCAGATTCTGACGTACAAAGATGATCCACGCTCTGAAAGAATAAAAATATTTATAATGGTCATAGTCTCATAACATAGGTATTCAAATGAACCAGAAAGAACTAACTAAGACATTTATGATGATTTAAAAATGAAAAACCCCTTTTGTCTCCATGGTTTAAACAAAAATAATTCAGCGTTGTAAGGGTTAAGTAAGTGATAAGAATAATAATTTTATATAATGGATGTAAAACCGATGACTGCAACCGCATCTGCCTTGGAGCCCTCAATATTTATTACTATACAAGAATTAATCATGTATGTACAGTATGTACCGGTATGTCAAGGTTATGCAGTCCCCCCCAAGTGTTGATGGATCAACTTGATATTTTGCATGACCATAGGCCTCGACCCAGAGGGTGGCCAATGCCGAATGCGCATTAAAATTTTAATTAGCCATTAACCTACTGGAAGCCCTTCTGCTACACACAAGTTGCTGAACCAATGTTGGTTTTATGCTGGCCCAGCTTGGTAACTGAATGGGCTTAGAGGATTGAAGATTTTGAGCGGCAGTAGGCTACTGTATACAAGATTTTATGTGTTTTCTAGGAAGATATAATTTATTTTGTGATGATGCTCTGAGACTATTTTTACAGAATTACTAACATTTGTATGCGAGTCTTTTGTATATGGGTCAATATTAGCTAAGGTGTAATAAAGTGTAACATACACAGTTAAATTATAACATATTTTTTTGATAAAAAACACTATTTCCCATCAAAGTGATTGATGAGAGCTAACATTATCTACCATTAAAAGATAGTTGTTTTACGCAGATTTCGCCACGATCACATCAAAGTTGTAGTTTTGTTGCTTACGCATGTTACTTTTGACGGACAAAAAGTTGATTTTTGTTTTTGCAATAAATTATTTTTCAACAGTGCAGACAATAAAAGTATGTGTTTTATAGGGACTCTTACCTCGGCTGCATTATATGTACAGCAAATCACCTAAATCTTACAGAACAATGCCTAATAAACAATATGGCCGGGGGAGCAGCCTGTCTGTCAAATAGTAACACACGAATCATTGTCTGTCAAATAGTAACGTACGTAATCATTGTCCGTCAAATAGTAACATACGAATTTACCGTTTTTTAAATTTTGAAATCTGTTGTCAAACTACAAGTTCTGTGCGATCTTGTTGTTGTAGTTGTGTGTTTTTTTACAGTTTCGTGGCCGTGATCATATCAGAGAAGTTTGTGATAGCTCCTATCTATCTTAGCAAAGTTATTTACACGTATCTGACGTTGATGCTTACGCACGTTACATACGCACGTTTTTGACGGACAGGGTGTTGTTTACTTTTATGCTGTCATTCTTCCCCTCTAATACAACAAGTGATGACGTAATCGGAAAGTGTCCTCAGTAGTTTTTTGTGAACTCCTTGCTGTACACGTAGCCATTTGTGGGTGTTCTTGGTCGGCCAAAATTACGCATGTTACTTTATGACGGACTTTTTACAGATTATTTTTAATTCGGTATTATTCTGGCAAATCTGGTTCGGGGTTTCATTCCTTTATATACTGCTACAGTTTATCAATTTCGGGAGCCATATCACATCTCATGGCATCATGGAACTGTATTTTAAGCAGTAAGGAAGCAGAGCTAGTTCTGTTTAGGTTTTGACGGACACATGTAACATGCGTAAGCACTATTTCATATATCGAGTTGTATGTTCTATAAACAATATTACTATACATTTACCAATTTTTTCAAGAACAATTGGGCATGATCCTTATTGCAACACTTTAGTTTTTTCGTTTGGAAACAAATATTATACATACCAGCAGTCCAAATACACACTTGCCAAAATGTTACGCTGGATTGTTATAAAATATTATAATATTGACCACATATTTTACTCGTAATCTTTTAAAAGTAAACCATCCTCCATGAAGTTATGTTTTTTATGTAATGATGTGTTTACCTTGAGGAAGATATTAAAAAAATATATATTTAGATATATTAATGGTCCCCATTGGAACTTTGTAATTAACTTCATCAATATAACACCTTAGCTAATTTTGACCCATATCTGGTAGGTCGTCCTGATTTACTTCAATATATTATGCAAGCTTGTTTGAATATTACTAATTCTTTAAATATGAGTCAATTTAAAGTTTTAAACATATGTAGACAGGGATCAGCATCAACTGCTCTGAGGTAGTGGCCATAAGGGCCGGTAGCTTCAGATAATTACTGGCCCTTAGCCATATCTGATAGTCCATATACACTGTTTCACAAGAAAAATGATGTAACGGTATGGTACACAATTTAAATCAACATTTAATACTCAACCACAAGCTCATTTGTAAATTTTGACTTGTTTTCATAACATAGCCATAAATAAAGGGGTGTTAAAATTAAATAAAGCGGCACACAGGCTGGTTTTTAACATTGGCCCACTGGGCCAGTATCTCATGTGATTTACCGGCCCTTACTGATTTCTACTGGCCTCAGGCCAACGGGCCAGTGTTAGTGTCGATCCCTGTGTGGAGCTAACAGATCAGAATCTAAAATTAGTCTACCAGCTTTGTTGTAATAACATGTATATTTTCATTTTCTGTACACCCAGATTATGCAACAATATCAGTTATCTGTTTGATATAGTTAGTTGATATAGGAAATCTTGTTTCAAATGACAGATACTTACAGATTCTATGGAGAAGTGACAGATTGTTTTACATGAGATACTTGATTTTCCACTTCATAGTGTTATCTATTAATTTTCCAAACACATTAACATGTTCAACATTGTCAATTATTGCTGCAGTTGGACGAACAGGCATTGTACATATTCGTTTGTGTTTACTGCATATGCAAAGGGTATTTGTTACAAGGCTGTAACTGTAAACTTTTTTTAATTATTTACTGATAAATGTGTCATCCGCGAATCAACATATTTAATCCAAATATTCTTCTAGATAAATATCATTCATTGATAAACAGGATGAATAATAAAGGGCTGAGAATTGAAGCCTGAGGAACACCACACTTCCATAATGTATGTTGAGGCAATATATTGGTAATCTTTACAGATTGTTTCTGTTGCTTATGTAATATGTGAACACTGGTGAACCATCGTAGCGTTTTTGAACCATTCCTGTACAATGTTAAGTTAACCTCTTTATAAGGCTATGGTGATTTACGAGTTTAAAAAAAGTTTAAGGCACTTTTGCATGAGTTGTTAGCTTGAAATCCAGTTTTTTGCTTAATAAATTGTGTAATGAAAGGTATGCACACAAGTGGATGGATTGTTTTTTAATTTTTGGATAAAATCGGAAGTATAGAAATGGGTCTGTAGTTATTTCCATCATCTCTAGCTTTCATTTTTAGTAGTAGGATTAGCCATTTTTCCAAATATATGGGACAATTGGGTGGCAACTGTCTTTAGGAAAATATGAATTTCATCTAATACCATACTTTTTTAGTTGGCATAGTATGACTAATTTGAAGGATTTTAGAGTATGTGTCTACTGGACTTTGATGTCAACATTCATGTATTTAGTGTTACAAACAAGTAACTTCGTGAAATCGTGATTTGTGACTTATTTTTCAATAATTGAAGTAAAAATTGTTATAAATTTCGACTATTATGTTGAGGTCAGTGATTTCACTGTTTCTATGAGTGATATGATGTATCAATGTCCTTGATGTATTTTTAATACCAGTTAGCGGTACCTAATTCTTTACACATTGTCACTAATTTGTGTGGATCTTTCTTGCATGACTGTTCTCTATAGTACATGTACTGCTATTTTAATTTTGCTATTTATTTTCTCTTACCATAGCTATTACACCGTTTTGAATCACTTTATATAAGTTATGCTGACCACTTTTGAGTCCCTTAAAGATGTTAAATGCATTTAGTTTTCTCACATATATATCTAAATCCAGCTTGACTGTTTTCCTTTTTCCTCGGTTTGTTATGCGAGGACAGTGACTCTTGAAGTCACAGTGTTCAGCACAGGCCGCGATATCGCGACAATTACGCACTTAGAGGTCAAATGTCTCTTTTTTTCCAGGGTTGTGAGACAAATGTCCCCCCCATTTCTTGTCTGTTCTGAACACTAAGGCGTCAATTACACACTTAGAGGTAAAATATCTATTTTTTTTCCAGGGTAGTGAGACAAATGTCCCCATCTATTTCTTGTCTGTGCTGAACACTGTTAGTCATGGAAAAATCATGGAAATAAAAATTAAAGACTGTGTCCATATTTTCAATCTATCTTCATAAGTTTTCAAGATTCTCATTGTGTGTTATACAAACTAAAGGTACACAGTTGTGTCAGTTTGTTTAGAAGCATTCCTCGAAGCACATGTTTTTAGTCATTTTTTCTCGACAAAAAAGTCCTTGAATTTTAAGAAATGACCTCGGGCAAGCCATTAAAAAGTCATGAAATTATATTATGATACAGGGAGAGACCATAAAATTAATTTGGAGCAGCCTAACTGCTAATAAAAATAGTGTATTGAAAATTTCCCTAGATCCAGTACAGATTGCATACTTTTTTGTTATGTTGTGATAATCCTCTGGGTATTTTTAAATGAACATTTTAAATATAATTAGAACTGTAATTGAACCCTCTCGTTACGCACAGTTATTTTTTCTTGTTTTTTTTGCCAGTTAAAGTATTGTGACTGATTATTTCATTTTATTGTGGTATAGTATTTTCAGTGTCCCTGTGATGTTGGAAACATAGTGACTTGTAAAACATATGACAAATATTACGATCAAGGGGATTCTTGCTCGATTATAGCACTACTTGACTACATGCAGAACAATAGGCTAAATTCTGTGTTTCATTTGACATGTTTGAATAAATCTACTATATAACCTGATAAGCTATTTTATGTTTTTGTAGGTATACTTGTGCTGACATTTGCCCTATTTATGTCCGCTCTTATGGGAATCTATCAGGAATTTGTGTACAATAAATATGGCAAGCACCCATCAGAATCCCTATTTTACAATGTAAGAAATAATGTCTGAAACAGTAAAAAACAAACTCCGGCTGGATAAGCCCATGAATATATCATCAAATAATTGTGTTACAATTTATTTTTGTATATCTTGTTGGTTTAACCCTTGTCCTGATTAATTGTTTGTTTCTAATTTCCATTCATTTAGAAGCTTCGTAATTGATCATGCAATTTCCAGCTTCAATTGACAAAAACTATAACTGTTGATGAAAAATAAACATCTCCAATTTAACAAATTATTCCGGCATCTGTCACAAACTATTTGATGGATTTCACTTGGATTTTATGCATTGGTCCAAATCTTGCTTGGAACCATATTTATACAGTCCCAGCAGCACAAGCAACACTTCCTATATGTGACCTGAGTCGTAAAGTTACACTTTAAGAAACTATGCTAGAGCCCTTAAAATCTAAAAAATACTCTGATTTGACGTATTTTCAATTTTTACATAAGTTTTTATTTTCATATAATTAATTTCAAATCCCAAAATTATGCGGCATATACATTGATGTACATGTTGAATAAAAATATTATAAATATATCTTTTATTTTAATTTTAGTATCAATTTCACTTTAATCATCAATTTTTGTTTTTATTCACATGTCACCATGGAAACAGTCACTAATAAGTAGGAAATATTGATACAGAGTAAAAATCCTGACAATAAAAATTCTTGGCATCTACTATTCTTAAAAATAGGATTATCTTAAATTTCTCTCATTTTCATTGGAAAAATTAAGATACATCTTAACTTTTCAAAAGAAAATAAGATAAAGTTAAGATAATCTTAATATTAAGATTCTTAGTGGGATGGCCCCCCAAGATCTGTTAATATCACTGAAATTGTAATATGCGACTTACAACTAATTTTGCCAGATTGGGTCACATATATGTTACATTAGATACCTCTAAGATAACTAATACCATTATAATTTCTCACTTTAGTATCAAAGGGTCGTATCTGTCACTTTACAAAATGTCAGATACAACCCTTTAATACCAAGTGACAATCAATTGACAATGCTAATCACTTGTGTTGTTTTTTAGCATGCTCTACCGCTGCCATTGTTTTTTTTGATGTGGAATGATATCACTCATCATATCACACTATTTAACAATTCAGGTAAGAAAAATAGTATATTGTTCTAATTTGTATATGAATTTATCTAAAATATTCAGAGCTTATCAAAGTAAAATGTATGTACTTATTTTTCTAATTTTCACTCAATTAAACAGAACTTTATAAATGTAATCATTTATTCCTAAACTGCTTCTCTGTAGGCTTGACCTTTACTTGACAATGTGAAGTCATGCATGAACATAACTATTCATCATAATCAAGGTTATGCATTGTACTCTAGCATGCTTTTTCATTCAATTAACATTACACTGTTTATTATATATAATTATGTTTTATTTTTCTGCTCATCAGCACCACTGGTTATACCATTGACAAATCTAGTATTTCCAAGAATGTGGATTTTTCTGGTTGGCAATGTCGTCACACAGTATCCTTGAGACATATATACATCTACATGTAATAATAAATATAGCCATAAAAAAGAATAACTTGTCTAGTGTAAATATTATCCCGATATTTTAACTTTGTAATAAATGATCAAATCTGTCACTTCAGAAAGTTGCAGTTACAATGCTTTACTACCAAGTTGATGAAGTATCAAAAGAATTGTTGCACAGTTTATTTAAACCTTTCAGTGTGGGGACCGTCTTTATATGTCGTCTAAAGACGTCTAAAGACGTCAGATTCTGAAATATAAAGACGATTTACTCACTGGAAAAATTAAAATATTTATACAGGTCGTTGATGGCAGGGTCATCAACGACCCTGCCATCAACGACCTTTTGTCTCCAACGACTTTTTTTCTTGCACGGAACATTTTTCTATAGTTAATGACCTGTGATCTATGACTTTCTGTCTAACGCGACTTGCGGCCTCAATATCTGGCAGAAGGTCATTATATTACTTGTGTCGAACGACCTCAACTTTTTTCGTCATGCGTCATAGACCCATGACATAGGTATTCAAATGAACCGGAAAGAGCTAACTAAGACATTCATGATGATTTCAATATGAAAAAAAAACCTTTAGTCTCCATGGTTTAAACAAAAATAATTCAGCGTTGTAAGGGTTGCCATGATGTTCCATGTATATTCTAAAGTAGACATGATTTCATTTTCTTAACTCAATCCTCAGATATGTGTGTATACGTGGAGTGTTCATTCTCACTACAGAGTGTCCTTCTCTCACCGTCACCTTGGTGGTCACACTCAGGAAGTTTGCTTCACTTCTCATGTCTATATGGTATTTTCAGAATCCGTTCGGCACATACCACTGGGTGGGTACGGCGTGTGTGTTTGGCGGGACACTTGTGTTTACAGAAGCTTTCTCAAAGATGGCTGCATTACTTAATGGTGGTGGAGAGAAGAAAAAAATCAGCTGATAAAATTAGGCCCACTGTTACTAGTCATTTATATTTATGTTAGTATCTCAAAACTGTAGAATGAATACAGTACATACCCGGTATATACTGATAAAAAAATTATATCGAGCACAATTGAAAGTGCAATGCCTTTTATAGTTACAATTACCATTTTATCCAGATTTTTTGTGATGAAAATTCTTGCAGGCTCATACCCAGTCTCTTTATGTCTTATATACAACATGGCCTATAAATACAGCATTTTGCTTCGTTTATAGTAGAGAATACACCTTCCCACAACAAACTAAGAGTCTAATGAATCTCTAACAAATGTGCTGGCCACAAGTGTTCAGAGCTCATTTTTAAAACATTAACATCAACCAAACTTATGTTTTTCAGCTGTTAGCGATACAAGGTTTTGCACTTTCATATTGGTATGTCTACTGGAAATCTTACGATTGTAAAACTTAGATGTGAAATCTAGGAAATACTATAATAACTATCTGTAATTATTTTAACTATATAGTTAGACATCTATTGTTAATTTTATATCTTAATTCTCCACATAGCCTTATAATGATTAAATGTGACGGGCCATATCAAAACCCGACATATGTCGCAAGATATAGAAAATAAGTTTGTAAGTGGCGTTAAAGAGCTAGTGCTCAGGTGTCAAATGCAGCAAAAATTATAAAGATATCTCAATTATGTAGGAATTTATCGATAAAACAAGCTTGGAAAACTTAAGCCCCAAGTATCGTAAAATTTTAAGATAATTAAGTTTAAATTTAATTGACAAATAGTTTAAATCATTTAAATTTAATCATTTTTTTAAATAAGAAGTAAAACTCGGATATATTCAATATTTTGTACTTATATTGCTTTGAAGTTGTATTTCCGAAAAAATAGCAAAAAATATATTATTTTGACAAAACATGGCCATAACTCAAAATCTAAAGCTCCGACATAGGTCGTGTGCCGATGTGTCACGTCACAAATAATTGTTTAATAAGGGTTACTGACCATCTGTTACTGGTTGTCGAGTGCTATTAAATAGCTGGCAGATGAATGTCCAGCAGAAGAGAAAGTCAGCTCAGCGTAAAAACAATTCTTCACATTTTCCCTCACTTATGTGATAAAACACATGCGACACATGTTGACACATGTTTGGTATGTCATGTTAAATCGCATAAGTAAGCCAATGTTGGCTAAATGATGGGCCATTGTCTACCACGCTGGTCCCTCATTTAGCCAGTAGGCTATTGGTTTGTATCTCAAGTGAAAGCTCATTCTTATTGTGATGGATTATTACCCCGGTATGTGAGTTTTAATTCATTGTATTTAGGTGCCACCCCTACTGTCACAATGCTTTTTACTCTCATTTGTATTTACGGTGAGATATGAATTTTCAAACATCAAGATGAATAAAAAAATATTCTGATTCATAAAATACCCAAGTTAAAGTACCCAAATTTAATATCTCGAATAAAAGGTCTCTGCACCCTTGTTGTGATGCATTATAGCATTATTTATGCAATAACGTTTTTTCAAAATGTACCATATGTCGGATTAATGCGACAAGGTTTAATTTGCCACTTTTTCATCACTTTTAATAATAATAAAAAGTTTCTTCGATAATGCACATATCCCACAGGGTGGATCAAGGTGATGTACAATGACATAAATTAACATTAAAATATATTAAGTTATGAAGAACAGTTTTGAAAATTATTGAAATATTTAAGATAGTTAACAAAAAGTTATCGAGGCAATAAAATAATGACATGAATGATTAGCTTAAGTATATGTGTGGTTTCTACATTAGGTCATGTTTTCTCTCTCATATGAACTGTACTTCTAGATGTACAATAATTTACTGTCCTAATATTCTGACTTGAAGCGGGGGGGGGGGTCATAGCTGGAATGCATAAGCTGCTCTACCAAAAACTTATGATGTTAATTAGGCCTGTGAAGACAAGACAATGCATTGTTTCCTTAGGTGTGATACACTTAACTTCTGTTTAGATGGAATACAATTATTAATTAATTTAATCAAGCTACTTTCAGCTGCTTTCTTTTTAGGAAATAGTAACATCAGCAGAACTGTCAGTGGCTGCCTAATGGGAGGGGTTAAAGGCATTCCCATTCGAAATGACTTGTCTGTTTTCAGTTTGCTTCAATTATCACTGCAAATCACCGAGCAGAAATGTTTTGTTTATGCAACCAGGTGTAATATATATCAGTTGAAATAATAAAATACCATTTTATGTAGCAAAAATTATAGAAATTCATATTTTTCTCTAGGCCTATATATGCCACTTGGTGCACTACAAGAGTTATTAGATAACCTAAGAGGGAGCTCAAAACATAATTGGTTTCTTCATCCCACCCACAGCAACTATTGGATTGTTGTTGCTCTCCAGAGTGGGTGTAACGCTAGCTAGATATTTATATAGTCTATTGTTTTTTATATGTGTTTAATTATTTATGTATGTGGGAGCCTTGCTAAATGATTCTGAATCTCTGATTATTTTCTGTAATTTTATGCTTTTAATTTTATTACTCAGACAATTTACAGTAATTTTCAATAACAAAGTTTGTCTATGTTTGTCTATGGTTCAAGGTTCTGCTATGCTAAGCTTAAGTGCAGTAACATATCATTTGTTAAAATAGATTTAAAAATAATTATATAGACAGTTTACGATGTGTGTAACTTTTCATCCATAATATTTTTTTCAGAGAAAGTGTATTATTCCAGCTGTATTGGTTATATTATTTTCTTACAGTTCCAAGACTTATGTTCTTACAATAAAGAAGAGTAAATTGAATTTATGTCAAATTTTATCCAACTTATCTTAAATTTATTTTATTATTAATAGCTAAAAAATAACAAATTACCATTGACATTAATAGGACAACCTCATAAGATATGAAAATATTTCATGAACTTGATACTATTGAAAAAGCTCAAGCAAGAACTTTTCAGATGCAATTACAGAATAGATAGTGTATTTCATGAGGAAATATTTATCACATTTTGTGTGCTGAGATTGTGACTTGTTATTTGATTTTTTCAAAGATTGTTTTTATGACCATGTGAAATTGAATTAGAAACGTCCATTTTCATTTTTCACCAGAGAGCAATCTGAGATTTTAAACATAAAAACAAAAATATATTATGTCATTATTTCAATATACATAATCAATGGCGTACAATCTGAAAATGAGTGTCATCAGTCAACTAAACAGCCTAGTCATGATGTATTAGCTACCTCTTCATATGATTCATGACCCCATGACATTGTTCATACATTTGTATATCCACAAGTTCTACCTGCTATAATTTACTATTGGTGCTTCTTGATTTAGGTTTTTATCTACACATGATTTCCTGTTTTTTGCGAAAAATTAATTGCTTAACTTTGTAGAGATGTGGACATGAAATATGTTTATACGTGTATAAACCAAAAGACCAAAGGCTTTTTTTATTTAAAATTATAATAATTTTTTTATCCTTTTGGTGTGGGGACGCCAGAATCTGACGTCCTTAGACGCTGGAACGGTTAATACATATGTAAACCTTATAAAAAAAAATTGTGCTGGATACCTGTGGCCATGTTCTGAGACGATCTTGAGTGGTAAAGCCACTATGTGTTTTCTCTGTTTTAGGGGAGTGTGCGATTGTGCGCTTTTGCTTATCTAAGACAGATAAATTAACAGTGGCCTAAGTTTAAGATCATCTAATGATCATCACATCCACTTTAATGGTTGAGATAATCTGATATTTTAAGGTTCAAGTTTCACCAACCGACCTAAGTCGAACAGTTGTCTTCAGTATCAGCACATCATCAAGTCTTACCTTACCAGCGAGCTTCAAGTGGCCATGGACCAGCTGAGTCAGTTGTTGAAGCCAGGCCCAGGTTGTTTTAACCCTTTTGCTGCTGGGACCGTATATATACGGTTTCAAGCAAGTTTTAGATCAATTTAGATATCACAAAATTTGATTAAACAGTTTCGGGTAGCAGCTTGGTTAATACAATTATTCAATATTGGAGATTCTATATAATTCATAAATAATATTATTTTTCATTCATTTGAAGCTGGAAATTGCGTTAGCAATTCCAGCTTCAAATGAATGAAAAATACTCACAAACAATTCATCAGTACAAGGGATACTCTCATGCTGTTCTGACAAAATATGGTAGTTCAATAAAGTTCACTAATTTTGCACAACAACAACTGTTCTTTGTTATTTTCAAATTAGTTTGGTGCTTGAGATAATATTGCTCACCATCGTTTTTGCATGTTGTGGCGACATTGGGACAGACTTAATTATGTATTTTACTGGGTGTTGAAGAATATGGTCAGCGCTAGATGAATGTTATTCATTTAGTGTGTTGATATGACGTTGTTCCAGCATGCCCCACGCGTTTCTGGCGGACTTCTGACGTGTATCTGTTTTAAAACCTAACAATCACGCATTGTGAATTACTTTAAATTTGATTTAGGTCAGTCGTAAAATTACCTTCCTACAAAGTGGAATGTATTGACCGCATTTGTGATCGCCTTTGATATGGCTGACAAATTCAGGCCTCAAAAAATTGTCCATCATGGCGGTTTGACCGGATTGATGATTTGACCGTTATGCGAGAGTCTACTGTACATTTTATTGAATCCTTATATTTAAAGAATACAGTATGACGAAATTGCTACAAAATAAATCTACAGTGTAACTTTATACATGAAAATCTTTAGTTGGTAGTAAATTGAGCTCAGTCAGTGGATACATGCGCCTTAAACGGGCAATTGAGCGGTTCTAGAGGGTATGTTGTTCCAACATGAAATCAGTGAGTTTGCAACACTAATAAGCATAGAACTTTTTAGTGAATCACGAGTTTAACCCTTTAACAGCCGGTGCCACATATATTCGGGTTTTCATTTGTTATTAGCACATTATGTACCACCTTGTGAACATGTTAAAGATAAAATGTGACATCAATCAGCAATATTTGAAAACAGTTGACCTCCATTTTGTCAAATCTGAATAATTTTCACTCACTTGAAGTTGTGGATCGTGTCTCGCGCGAGACACAACTTCAAGTGGGTGAAAATTCAGATTGAATAATTTGCGGTTAAAGGGTTAAGGTAGTCAGCCTTTTCCAGCGTTTCTTACACACCATTCTGTCGAATATTACATGCATCAGTTACTTTTGTCCTGTCACTATCGGTAGGCTACATGCTAGCTGCACCTGATGCTGTGATTTTGATTAATGAATTTGAAAGTGTACAACACCTCACAAAGAATCTCTATAAGCTCTAGAACGACGCTTTGTCAATGACGTCGCAAGTTTCATGAGAGTAGGCCTACTCAAGAGATCATGGAAGTCCATTCTTGGATACTGCCCGTGAACTTTAGTATTGACACTGGTGCCCACCGTGATGTTGTCTAGCATGAAGTTACACCATTTTTGTGCACAGTCAATATATTGTATACTCATGTGATCTGCATGAATAGTAAGTGTGTGCATGAAATAATCTACCAAGCACAATTCCAAGAAGATAGGAATCATGATCCAAAATGCCATGTAGGCCTACACTTCTTACGCAGTCCCGAAATTATGTAGGCCTAAATATGTCATTATTTTTTCAATATTAAAATAATAGTTTCACCATTCCTTGCCTGTGGATAATGGCAGCTCGCCAACTCGAGTTGTTGGCAGGTCGCAAGGTGCAGTCAGCGACCAGCTATGGCAGTACTAGATCAGATATCTAAAAAATTCTGAAATTCCCCATGGGTTTGGTAAAAGGAGAATTCCCACTAACCTGTTTTTTTACCACTGCATTATTATCCATGCGAAAGACAAAGGTTAGCAGTGTCTACACATGTATACAGGTGACACTGTTGAAGGAGTGTAGATATTTCCAGGTCAGTCCATGACCACTCCAGTATATACAACAAAAAAATGAGAAAAAAATGACGCCCCCAATTATTTTTTTTAAAGATGCGCAGCCATTTTGTTTTTACTGGATTCATCCCCAAAGATCATCAGACATACCTAGAGAACCATCCTATCAAATATGACTGCAATCCAACCAACGTAACCTTTTTGGGTGGCCATCTTGGAAAAGGGCCGTTTATGGCTAGGTGCAAAAAATGTATCGGAAGAATAACCTTTGCACAAAGGTCATATTTAGGAAATGAATGTAAAAAAAAAATTAATAAACAATTTTCTTAAACCTCCTGAACCCCCCCCCCCCCCAAAAAAAAAGTGCCCCCTAAATACTTTTCTAAACTTGGAGAGACTACTCCGCTATAAACATAAATAAAATTTAAAAAATGACCCCACCCCGACCATGTCATGTTTTTAAAATTAGTTCGACAGCCATTTTGTTTTTAATGAATTCATCCCAAAAGTTAATCAGATATCTAGAGAGCAACCCTATCAAATTTGAATGCAATCCAACCAACGGTTCATAAGTTATTGAGCCCACAAGCAAAATTCAGAAGTTAACCTCTTAGTGAGAGCTAAATTTCTGATACGCCTGTGGCGACGGCAGCGAAATAATGCTAAACACTATAAGCATCCCGATAGTATCGGGGATGCTTAATTAAGATAACACTGCCCTCCAGACACAGAATTCAACACTCGAGACCAGGCGGTCTGAGGCCGAGCACGCTACATCTCAATCATAGAGGCTCCCCACAATACTGAATCTTTACAAGTGAGCGGGGAAGAAATATTTTTGAACATGAAGGTCAGAGTGGGGGACGAACCCACGATCTTCCGACTTTTCAAGCAGAGAGCTTTAACCACTCCACCAGCACCCCTCTTTCAATTATTAACTGGGAGTACACCAATTCCAAAGAGAAATTAGCAAACATTTCTGTCAAATACCGAAAATAAGAGGTAATTCCTCTTATTGTAGCCAGGTGATCTGGAATTAATATGGGTAGTGTTCTTATCCTGACCACTAAGTAGGCCTATAACACTTTGCTGTCCACCAGAACATGTGCTATGTTAGATTTTCAACCATGTAATCATTCCGTGGCAGATTCACTTATCTTCCTGCACATGGGACATACGTCACACCAAATACAAGAGCAGGCATTTGTGAGGATTGTTTTAAAATAGCGATGTTGTTGTTTCAGTTAAATTGCTTTCTTCAGACAGCTTAGTTTCTCAAAGCTTTGTGTGGCGTTTGGTACAGGCAAGAATCACAGGTCATTTACTCCAACTTTGGTCCACCAGTTTAGCCTATAGATATGTGCACAAAGGTGGCCTAAAACCCCATTCATTTCTAAAATCTAATGCGCGGGCTTATCTAAAACAGAGAAAAAAAATATGGCCTTATCCCAAAAGCAAAGATGTAGGATGGTGCATTTTCTTTTCAATATTTTTGCATTTATTGCGGGTCGAGACACACAGTGGCGTCTAAGATATGATAGCTTTAACTGGTACAAGGTGGGATGCGAAAGTTAATATCAGCCCCCCTGCTAGCATCTAGAATAAAGGATAATATTTATTAAATTATGCATCACATAACTTTTATTTTGTAAATATGTACGCAAATGTATAGGAACAGTGTGGTTGAAAAGTTCTAGCAATTGTTTCTGTGTTCTAATAAGACCGGATAGTTGTGTTGCTTAAATAATATAACCTTTTGGTCCAAGCTAAAGAAACGCTGCTCATCAACTTATTGTTATGAATAATCTTAAGTCTTATTTATCTTTTCAAATTTTGTGCCCATAAAAAAATGTTAAGTTGAAAAAATGAAATGAAATGAATCGGGCTTTATGCCACCTTTGTGCACATATAGGCTAAACTGGGCCAGGAGAACCTCCTGAGGATGGTGAGATGATTGAGATGACACTGTCCCCAAGACACAGGATTCGAAATTCGAGCCCCGGCGGTCTGAGGCCGAGCACGCTACCTCTCGGTCACGGAGGCTCCCCACAATACTAACTTTCACACGTGGATGGGGAAGAAACATTTCTGTTTCTTTCAAACCGCCGAGACCGGGAACCGAGCCCCGAACTCTGGCGTGAAAGGCAGCGGTGCTAACCACCACCCTAGGGCCCCCGCCCATGTTAAGTTGAAGAACGGCGGCATACAAAATGTGCCAGTAATGATAAATTATTGTGTTTTTCGACTTTCCGGTCATCTCATTTTGTAATATATATATGCGAATAGGGGCCTACTAATGATTTTATTTATTATTTATTAGCTCCCGCCGTCACCGTAGGTGAGACGGAGGGAGCTATGGATTCTACCTCCGTTTTTTTTTGGCCTCTTCTTTTGCCTATAACTTTGTAAGAAAATAAGCTAGGATAACAATTTTTAGTATGTGGGTTACTTCCAGGTGGCTAATGGACAGGTTAAAATATTTTTAATCTGAATTCAATACGCAAGGTCGCAGAGGAGAAAATGATGATGTTACGGCGTTGGGCCGTTGGGCCGTCCGTAAACAATTCGTTTCCGGAGCATATCTCTGAAAGTACATGTCCGACTGTCCCCAAATTTTACACACAACACCCCTAGGTGGTCTAGTTGTGCCTTTTGGGGTATTTGAACTTTGACCTATTTAGACGTTTTGACGCGCACTTCGTTTCCGGAGCAGATCTCGAAAAGTACTGGGCCGATGACAGTCATATTGCACATACATGTTCTCTAAGGTCCCTAGTTGTGCCTTTTCAGGTTTTTGGACCTTGACCTGGAAGTTGACCCAGCACTTTGACCTAATTTATAACATCGGTAAATCCGACTGGAAGATTTTGCGGAATCTCATGAAAACCGCTCAAGATAGCTACACCATTACTATAAAACAAATTGTGAGGTATCAGGAGAGGATGCATCTTGAAAAATTTCAAGTTGATAAAATTCAAAATGGCCGCCTATCGGCCATCATTCACCTCGACAGGCCTGATATTGCGGAATATCATGAACACCGCTCAAGATAGCTACACCATTGATATCAAAGAAATTGTAAGGTTTCAGGAGAGGATGCATCTTGAAAAATTTCAAGTTGATAAAATTCAAAATGGCCGCCTATTGGCCATTATTCACCTCGACAGGCCTGATATTGTGAAATATCATGAAAACCGCTCAAGATATCTACACCATTACTATAAAACAAATTGTAAGGTTTCAGGAGAGGATGCATTTTGAAAAAAATCAACTTGTCCAAGTTCAAAATGGCCGCCAATCGGCCATTATTCACCCTTCACATGGCCGTTATTTGGTAAACCGTGCTAGATGTCTAGACCATTACTATAATTACCTCTTCTTTTGCCTATAACTTTGCAAGAAAATAAGCTAGGATAACAATTTTTGGTATGTGGGTTACTTCCAGGTGGATAATAGACAGGTTAAAATATTGTTAATCAAAATTCATTATTCAAGGTCACAGAGGAGAAAATGATGATGTCACGGCGTTGGGCCGTTGGGCCGTCCGTGAACATTTCGTTTCCGGAGCATATCTCAAGTACTTGTCCGATTCTCTTCAAATTTGACACACAACACCTCTAGGGGGTCTAGTTGTGCCTTTCGGGGTATATGAACTTTGACCTACTTTTGGTTCAGAACTATGACCTATTTAGACGTTTTGACACACACTTTGTTTCCGGAGCAGATCTCGAAAAGTACTTGGCCGATTACAGTCATATTGCACATACATGTTCTCTAAGGTCCCTAGTTGTGCCTTTTCAGGTTTTTGGACCTTGACCTTAAAGTTGACCCAGCACTTTGACCTAATTTATAACATCGGTAAATCCAACTGAAATATCTTGCGGAATATCATGAAACCCGCTCCAGATAGCTACACTATTACTATAAAACAAATTGTAAGGTTTCAGGAGAGGATGCATCTTAAAAAATTTCAAGTCGATAAAATTCAAAATGGCCACCCATCGGCCATTATTCACCTCGACAGACCTGATATTGCGGAATATCATGAAAACCACTCAAGATAGCTACACCATTACTATAAAACAAATTGTAAGGTTTCAAGAGAGGATGCATTTAAAAAAATTCAACTTGATCAAGTTCAAAATGGACCCCTATTGGCCATTATTCACCCCGACAGGCCTGATATTGGGTAAACCATGCTGGATAGCTGAACCATTACTATAAAACAAAATGTGAGATTTCAGGAGAAGATGCATCTTGAAAAAATTCGATTTGAACAAATTCAAAATGGCCACCTTTCGGCCCCTTTTCACTTTTACATGGCCGTTATTTGGTAAACCGTGCTAGATGGCTAGACCATTACTATAAAATGAAATATGAAATTTCAGGAGAGGATACATCTTGAAAAATTTAGACTCGATCAAACTCAAAATGGCCGCCTGTCGGCCATTATTCACTTCCACATGGCCGTTATTTAGTAAACCGTACTAGATTGCTAGACCATTACTACAAAACAAAATGTGAGATTTCAGGAGAGGATGCATCTTGAAAAATTTTGACCTGATCAATTTCAAAATGGCTGCCTTCAGGCCATTATTCTCTTTCACATCACCGTTATTCGGTAAACCGTGCTAGATGGCTAGACCATTACTATAAAATAAAATGTGAAATTTAAGGAGAGGATACATCTTGAAAAATTTAGACTCGATCAAACTCAAAATAGCCGCCTGCCTATTGGCCATTATTTACTTTCACATGCCCAATATTTTGCAAACTGTGTTAGATGCTAGTCCATTACTATAAAACAAAATGTGAGGTTTCGGGGGACGATGCACCCTGAAATTTTAAGCTCCTTCCGTCACCGTAGGTGAGGAATATCATGAAAACCGCTCAAGATAGCTACACCATTACTATAAAACAAATTGTGAGGTTTCAGAAGAGGATGCATCTTGAAAAATTTCAAGTTGATCAAATTCAAAATGGCCGCCTATCGGCCATTATTCACCTCGACAGGCCTGATATTGCGGAATATCATGAACACCGCTCAAGATAGCTACACCATTAATATCAAAGAAATTGTAAGGTTTCAGGAGAGGATGCATCTTGAAAAATTTCAAGTTGATAAAATTCAAAATGGCCGCCTATTGGCCATTATTCACCTCGACAGGCCTGATATTGTGGAATATCATGAAAACCGCTCAAGATATCTACACCATTACTATAAAACAAATTTTAAGGTTTCAGGAGAGGATGCATTTTGAAAAAAATCAACTTGTCCAAGTTCAAAATGGCCGCCAATCGGCCATTATTCACCCTTCACATGGCCGTTATTTGGTAAACCGTGCTAGATGTCTAGACCATTACTATAATTACCTCTTCTTTTGTCTATAACTTTGCAAAAAATAAGCTAGGATAACAATTTTTGGTATGTGGGTTACTTCCAGGTGGATAATAGACAGGTTAAAATATTGTTAATCAAAATTCATTATTCAAGGTCACAGAGGAGAAAATGATGATGTTACGGCGTTGGGCCGTTGGGCCGTCAGTGAACATTTTGTTTCCGGAGCATATCTCTGAAAGTACTTGTCCGATTGTCTTCAAATTTGACACACAACATCTCTAGGGGGTCTAGTTGTGCCTTTCGGGGTATATGAACTTTGACCTACTTTTGGTTCGGAACTATGACCTATTTAGACGTTTTGACACACACTTCGTTTCCGGAGCAGATCTCGAAAAGTACTTGGCCGATTACAGTCATATTGCACATACATGTTCTCTAAGGTCCCTAGTTGTGCCTTTTCAGGTTTTTAGACCTTGACCTTAAAGTTGACCCAGCACTTTGACCTAATTTATAACATCGGTAAATCCAATGGAAATATCTTGCGGAATATCATAAAAACCGCTCCAGATAGCTACACTATTACTATAAAACAAATTGTAAGGTTTCAGGAGAGGATGCATCCTGAAAAATTTCAAGTCGATAAAATTCAAAATGGCCACCCATCGGCCATTATTCACCTCGACAGGCCTGATATTGCGGAATATATCATGAAAACCACTCAAGATAGCTACACCATTACTATAAAAAAATTGTAAGCTTTCAGGAGAGGATGCATCTTAAAAAAATTCAAGACGATAAAATTTGAAATGGCCGCCTATCGGCCATTATCCACCTCGACAGGCCTCATATTGCGGAATATCATGAAAACCGCTCAAGATAGCTACACCATTACTATAAAACAAATTGTAAGGTTTCAAGAGAGGATGCATTTAAAAATATTTCAACTTGATCAAGTTCAAAATGGCCCCCTATTGGCCATTATTCACCCCGACAGGCCTGATATTGGGTAAACCATGCTGGATAGCTAAACCATTACTATACAACAAAATGTGAGATTTCAGGAGAAGATGCATCTTGAAAAAATTCGACTTGAACAAATTCAAAATGGCCACCTTTCGGCCTCTATTCACTTTTACATGGCCGTTATTTGGTAAACCGTGCTAGATGGCTAGACCATTACTATGAAATGAAATATGAGATTTCAGGAGAGGATACATCTTGAAATATTTAGACTCGATCAAACTCAAAATGGCCGCCTGTGGGCCATTATTCACTTTCACATGACCGTTATTTAGTAAACCGTACTAGATTGCTAGACCATTACTATAAAACAAAATGTGAGATTTCAGGAGAGGATGCATATGCATCTTGAAAAATTTTGCCTTGATCAAATTCAAAATGGCTGCCTTTAGGCCATTATTCACTTTTACATCACCGTTATTTGGTAAACCGTGCTAGATGGCTAGACCATTACTATAAAATAAAATGTGAAATTTCAGAAGAGGATACATCTTGAAAAATTTAGACTCGATCAAACTCAAAATGGCCGCCTGTGGGCCATTATTCACTTTCACATGACCGTTATTTAGTAAACCGTACTAGATTGCTAGACCATTACTATAAAACAAAATGTGAGATTTCAGGAGAGGATGCATCTTGAAAAATTTTGCCTTGATCAAATTCAAAATGGCTGCCATTAGGCCATTACTCACTTTTACATCACCGTTATTTGGTAAACCGTGCTAGATGGCTTGACCATTACTATAAAATAAAATGTGAAATTTCAGAAGAGGATACATCTTGAAAAATTTAGACTCGATCAAACTCAAAATAGCCGCCTGCCTATCGGCCATTATTTACTTTCACATGCCCAATATTTTGCAAACTGTGTTAGATGCTAGTCCATTACTATAAAACAAAATGTGAGGTTTCGGGGGACGATGCACCCTGAAATTTTTAGCTCCTGCCGTCACCGTAGGTGAGGAATATCATGAAACCCGCTTAAGATAGCTACACCATTACTATAAAACAAATTGTGAGGTTTCAGGAGAGGATGCATCTTGAAAAATTTCAAGTTGATAAAATTCAAAATGGCCGCCAATCGGCCATTATTCACCCTTCACATGGCCGTTATTTGGTAAACCGTGCTAGATATCTAGACTATTACTATAATTACCTCTTCTTTTGCCTATAACTTTGCAAGAAAAAAAGCTAGGATAACAATTTTTGGTATGTGGGTTACTTCCAGGTGGATAATAGACAGGTTAAAATATTGTTAATCAAAATTCATTATTCAAGGTCACAGAGGAGAAAATGATGATGTTACGGCGTTGGGCCGTTGGGCCGTCCGTGAACATTTCGTTTCCGGAGCATATCTCTGAAAGTACTTGTCCGATTCTCTTCAAATTTGACACACAACACCTCTAGGGGGTCTAGTTGTGCCTTTCGGGGTATATGAACTTTGACCTACTTTTGGTTCAGAACTATGACCTATTTAGACGTTTTGACACACACTTCGTTTCCGGAGCAGATCTCGAAAAGTACTTGGCCGATTACAGTCATATTGCACATACATGTTCTCTAAGGTCCCTAGCTGTGCCTTTTCAGGTTTTTGGACCTTGACCTTAAAGTTGACCCAGCACTTTGACCTAATTTATAACATCGGTAAATCCAACTGAAATATCTTGCGGAATATCATGAAAACCGCTCCAGATAGCTACACCATTACTATAAGACAAATTGTAAGCTTTCAGGGGAGGATGCATCTTAAAAAAATTCAAGACGATAAAATTCAAAATGGCCGCCTATCGGCCATTATTTACCTCGACTAGCCTCATATTGCGGAATATCATGAAAACCGCTTAAGATAGCTACACCATTACTATAAAACAAATTTTAAGGTTTCAAGAGAGGATGCATTTAAACAAATTTCAACTTGATCAAGTTCAAAATGGCCCCCTATTCGCCATTATTCACCCCGACAGGCCTGATATTGGGTAAACCATGCTGGATAGCTAAACCATCACTATAAAACAAAATGTGAGATTTCAGGAGAAGATGCATCTTGAAAAAAATCGACTTGAACAAATTCAAAATGGCCACCTTTCGGCCCCTATTCACTTTTACATGGCCGTTATTTGGTAAACCGTGCTAGATGGCTAGACCATTACTATAAAATGAAATATGAGAATTTAGGAGAGGATACATCTTGAAAAATTTAGACTCGATCAAACTCGAAATGGCCGCCTGTCGGCCATTATTCACTTTCACATGGCCGTTATTTAGTAAACCGTACTAGATTGCTAGACCATTACTATGAAACAATATGTGAGATTTCAGGAGAGGATGCATCTTGAAAAATTTTGACCTGATCAAATTCAAAATGGCTGCCTTTAGACCATTATTCACTTTCACATCACCGTTATTTGGTAAACCGTGCTAAATGGCTAGACCATTACTATAAAATAAAATGTGAAATTTCAGGAGAGGATACATCTTGAAAAATTTGGACTCGATCAAACTCAAAATAGCCGCCTGCCTATCGGCCATTATTTACTTTCACATGCCTAATATTTTGCAAACTGATTTAGATGCTAGTCCATTACTATAAAACAAAATGTGAGATTTCGGGGGACGATGCACCCTGAAATTTTTAGCTCCTGCCGTCACCGTAGGTGAGACGGAGGGAGCTATGGATTCCGCCTCTGTTTTTTTTTTGCCTTTCCTTTTGCCTATATCTTTGTGAGAAAATAAGCTAGGATAACAATTTTTGGTATGTGGGTTACTTCCAGGTGGCTAATGGAAAGGTTGAAATATTTTTAATCTGAATTCAATACGCAAGGTCGCAGAGGAGAAAATGATGATGTTACGGCGTTGGGCCGTTGGGCCGTCCGTAAACAATTCGTTTCCGGAGCATATCTCTGAAAGTACATGTCCGATTGTCCTCAAATTTTACACACAACACCCCTAGGGGGTCTAGTTGTGCCTTTCGGGGTATTTAAACTTTGAACTACTTTTGGTTCAGAACTATGACTTATTTAGACGTTTCGACGCGCACTTCGTTTCCGGAGCAGATCTTAAAAAGTACTGGGCTGATGACAGTCATATTGCACATACATGTTCTCTAACTTCCCTAGTTGTGCCTTTTCAGGTTTTTGGACCTTGACCTTGAAGTTGACCCAGCACTTTGACCTAATTTATAACATCGGTAAATCCGCTGAAAGATTTTGCGGAATATCAGAAAACCGCTCAAGATAGCTACACCATTACTATAAAACAAATTGTGAGGTTTAAGGAGAGGATACATCTTGAAAAATTTCAAGTCCATGAAATTAAAAATGGCCGCCTATCGGCCATTATTCACCTCGACAGGCCTGATATTGCGGAATATCATGAAAACCGCTCAAGATAGCTACACCATTAATATCAAATAAAATGTAAGGTTTCAGAAGAGGATGCATCTTGAAAAATTTCAAGTTGATAAAATTCAAAATTGCCGCCTATCGGCCATTATTCACCTCCACAGGCCTGATATTTTGGAATATCATGAAAACCGCTCAAGATATCTACACCATTACTATAAAACAAATTGTAAGGTTTCAGGAGAGGATGCCATTGGAAAAAACTCACCTCGTCCAAGTTCAAAATGGCCGCCAATCGGCCATTATTCACTTTCACATGGCCGTTATTTGGTGAACCGTGCTATAGGGCTAGACCATTACTATAAAACAAAATGTGTGATTTCAGGAGAGGATGCATCTTGAAAAAATTCGACTCGATAAAATTCAAAATGGCCGCTTATCGGCCATTATTCACTTTCACATGGCCGATATTTCGACTCAATAAAATTTAAAATGGCCGCTTATCGGCCATTATTCACTTTCACATGGCCGATATTTGGTCAACCTTGCTAGATGGCTAGACAATTACAATAAAACAAAATGTGAGATTTCAGATGAGGATGCATCTTGAAAAAATTTGACTTGATTAAATTCAAAATGGCCGCCTTTTCGGCCATTATTCATTTTCACATGGCTGATATTTGGTAAACCGTGCTAGATGGCTAGACCATTACCTGATTACTATAAAAAAAAGTGTGAGTTTTCGGGGGAGGATGCACCCTTAAATTTTTTAACTTACAAATTCAAAATGGCCGATAATCAGCATTATTTACCTCGATAGGCCTGATATCAGGTAAACCGTGCTAGATAACTAGACCATTACTATAAAACAAAATGTGACGTTTCGGGAGAGGATGCCTTTTAAAAACTTTCGACTCAATCGAATTCAAAATGGCCGCCTATCGGCCACTATTTACTTTCACATTGCTGATATTTGGTAAACCGTGTTAGATAGCTGGACCATTACTATAAAACAAAATGTGAGATTACAGGAGAGGATGCATCTTGAAGAAAATTGACTCGATCAAATTCAAAATGGCCTCCTATCGGCCATTATTCATTTTCACATGGGCGATATTTGGTAAACCGTGCTAGATGGCTAGACCATTACTATAGAATGAAATGTGAGATTTCAGCTGAGGATGCATCTTGGAAAATTTCGACTTGATAAAATTCAAAATTGCCGCCTATCGGCCATTATTCACCTCCACAGGCCTGATATTGTGGAATATCATGAAAACCGCTCAAGATATCTACACCATTACTATATAGTGTAGTAGATAAGGTAACCTATTGTGCATTTTATGATTAAAGCATGAAGTTTCTACCACTTGTAGAACATATCCCAAGGGTCATTTTTAGATGTGGAGGTAAACTGGATTTGACCTCTGATGACCTCTAAAGGTCATTGACCTCGAAAGGTCAAAATATTCACTGGCATAGCCAAAAAGTAGTTAAAATTGTATATTACAATGTCTATGATTTGTTTCTGTGTCCCAAAAGTGTGTCAAATACTCGAAGAGACTGCTTTGAATGATAAACATAACATCAAGGTCATGTCAAGGTTACACCAAGGTCATTTAAAGGTCAAACTGGCAGAAAATGTTCACTTTTTATCAATTTCCACGCTGTTGTTGTACAATCATTTATTACAAGGGACTGGTTTTGACATATCTTCGCCCAGTGTATTTTCCACACACATTTAGGATATTAAGGGCTGTATCAACCTTGGCAAGGAGGCTAGGTATTTCACTTATTACGCTCCTTCTTCAATATTTAGTTGAACGGGCCAAATTACAATTATGCAGCATTGTAGAACATTAGCTTGGGCTCCCATAGCAAAATATTGACTAATAATTAGGTTATGAAGTTTGACATGGGGTGGGGTTGTATTTTACTGGAGTATCATCCGAAAGCAATTTGAAGGTCATGTCAAGGTCATTTCAAGGTCAAACTGGCAAAAACTGTTACCATGATTTTCAAATGTGTCCTCACTTAAAGGAGCCTGAGCTTCAGTCTGGTGCCATGTAGGCCCTATACACTTTTTTTTAGAATCCCATCTATCTACATTAACCTAACTTAATATGCAGGTGAGCCATATCTGATAATTTAAACATTATTATCTATAGGCCTACTGCAGATAGATGCATGGTGTAAGCCATGTGAGCCATAGGTATATGGCGTTGATGCCATCACCTTTAACAAGTCTCTTCTGTCTAATGTTCCAGGTAGCTGGAAGTTGTTAGAATTGAGACCAAATAAATTGAGAGAAAATGATGGCCATTTATATTGATTATAACGGCTCGGTTAGAACGTTGAATTGTATATAATGTTAGAGTGACCCTAATATCCTAATAGAAGTGGTGAGCAGGTTTTTATCACACGTCCGTAGGGGGAGGTGGGGGGGGTGTTAGTCGCGCCGGGATCTATCAAGTGTGAGGCATCAGACGACACTTAATTTTTATGGGTGCAATAACTGAAAAACTAGTGGTCATTTTTCTGAAATTTTAAATCACATTCTCATCAACATGGGGAGGTGCAAGTGATTTTTTAAACATGCTACCAAAATGCAAAATATCTCACAGAGTTCAACTTCATAATTGGTTGTGGGCACAAAAACTCAAAACCTTAATCAGAAATTATCCAAATCTTACAATCACATTCCCCACAATATGGAGATGTACAGGCAATTTGTTCAAGATTTCACTGAAATTTAAAATCGTCGCCACAAATCATCTTCATAATTTATTGTGACCACAAAACTCAAACTTTGTGAGAAAGTAGTCAAATTTTACAATCAAATTCTCCACGATATGGAGATGTGCAGGTGATTTTTTAAACATACCGGATACTATAATTAATTTCAAGGCTACATCAATTTGTCAGAAAGCTCGGCAAAATATCGATGTCATGACTGCCTAATTTTCTCGCTAAATTGAAGCGACATAATCAGGCTAAAATGATTGTGTCGCTTTAAGACCCTAGCTGTCACCATGATATAATAAAACCGATTATTCCATCGTTCGGTATTCATTTCATAATTCAATACTAGACCGCCATAGCGGGATAGTAGACCGCTATAACAAAATACTAGACCGTTATAACGGAATAGTAGACCGTTATAACGAAATACTATACCGTTATAACGGAATAGTAGACCGTTATAACGGATTAGTTCGCCGTTATAACTGATTTGTAGGCCGTTATAACGTGATACTAGACCGCCATATAACGAAATACTAGACCGCTATAACGGGATAGTAGACCGTTATAACGAAATACTAAAAAGGTATAACGGAATAGTTGACCGTTATAACAGAAGACTAGACCGCTATAACGGAATAGCAGACTGTTATAATGAAATACTAGACCATTATAACGGAATAGTAGACAGTTATATCGGAATAGTAGACCATTATAACGTGATAACAAACCGTCATAACAATATACTAGACCGTTATAACGGGATAGTAGACAGACTGTCTAGTAGACAGACTAATCCGTTATAATTGTCTGACAGTTATAACGGGTTAGTAGACCGTTATAACGAAATAGTAGACCGTTATAACGAGATACCAGACCGTTATAACGGAAGAGTAGACCGTTATAACGGGATAGTAGATCGTTATAAAGTATTGGTAGACCGTTTTAACGGATTAGTAGACCGTTATAACGGATTAGTAAACAGTTATAACAGATTAGTGGACAGTTATAACGTGATACTAGACCGTCATAACGAAATACTAGACCGTTATAACGGGATAGGAGACCGTTATGACAAAATACTAAACCGTTATAACGGGATAGTAGACCGTTATAACGAAAGACTAGACCGTTATAACGGAATAGTAGACAGTTATAATGAAATACTAGACCGTTATAACGGAATAGTAGACCGTTATACAAATTAGCAGACCGTTATGAAGAAATACTCAACCGTTATAATGGGATAGTAGACCGTTTTAACAGATTAGTAAGCCGTTATAACGGATGTGTAGGCCGTTATAGCGTGATACTAGACCGTCATAGAAAATACTAGGCCGTTATAACGGGATAATAGACAGTTATAACGGATAAGTTGACCGTTATAACGAAATAGTACACCGTTATAACAAGATACTATACCTGTATAACGATATAATATACCGTTATAACGGAATACTTGATCTCTATAACGGGATAGTACACCGTTATAACGGATGATTAGACCGTTATAACGGAATAGTAGACCATTATAACGAATTAGTGGACCGTCATAGCGAGATACTAGACCGTTATCACGGGATAGTAGACCATTATAACGAAATACTAAACCGTTATAACGGAATAGTAGACCGTTATAACGAAATACTAGACCGTTATAACGGAATAGTAGGCAGTTATAATCAAATACTAGACCGTTTTAGCGGATTAGTAGACCGTTATAAAGGAATAGTAGACCGTTATGACGTGATAACAGACCGTCATAAGGAAAAACTAGGCCACTATAACGGGGCAGTATACCGTTATAACGGATTAGCAGACCGTTATAATGAAATACTAGACCGATATACCGGAATTTTAGACCGTTTTAGCAGATTATTAAGCCGTTATAACGGATGTGTAGGTCGTTATATCGTGATACTAGACCGTCATAGCGAAATACTAGACCGTTATAACGGGATAGTTAACAGTTATAACGGATAAGTAGTCCGTTATAACGAAATGGTAGACCGGTATAACGAGATACTATACCGTTATAACGAGATACTATACCGTTATAACGGAGTACTTGATCGTTATAACAGAATAGTAGACCGTTATAACGGATTCTTAGCCCGTTATAACGGAATAGTATACCGTTATTACGAAATACTAGACCGTTATAACGGAATGGTAGGCAGTTATAATGAAATACTAGACCGTTATAACGGAATAATATACCGTTACAGCGGATTAGTATACCGTTATAACGTGATACTAGACCGTCATAACGAAATACGAGACCGTTATAACGGGATGGTAGACCGTTATAACGGATTAGTAGACGGTTATAACGAAATACTCTACCGCTATAACGAAGTACTAGACCGTTATAACGGAATATTATACCGCTAAAACGGATTAGTAGACCGTTATAACGGATTAGTAGATGTTATAAGGGATTGAAAAAAATCTTATTGTAATAAAAACACTTTGTTTTGGCTGATATAGTTTTTGCTCTTTGAATTATCCACGCTTGTATTGATATCTGGGCGGATGTATGGCTCTCATGTTTAAGAATTGAAAAAAAATCAAAATGGCAGCCAAGAAATCGCCGAAATTATTATGCTTTTGCCAATTCTTCTTATTAAAAATCCCTCTCTCAGAGTATTACACGCCGTGATAATTACATAATTGCACCTTCTATTCATTAAGCATATGAGACAATGATCAGTAATGATCTACTTGTTCACTTGTATCGTACACAAGGGGAGGCACATTCAATTACAAGGGAGGGGCGGAGTATTTGAGTATTTTTATCTTGTATTATATAAACCAATCGATGTACATGGCGGTTACAGTTGACATCGGCTTCATAAACTTGTGCTTTTAAGGTCAAGTTAGGATCATTTCAAAGGTGTGTATTTTAATATAATATATTGGGACATAATTATAATCACTGTGTGTTAAAACTATCACCAAATTATCAATCTCATACATATTCTGCAAATAAAAACTCAACGAGGTCAACGAGGTCAACGGAGTTGTAAGTAAGTAAGAGTATATATTTTTAGGATTTTTTCCAGTTTGACCTTCAAGTGACCTTGATATGACATGTACGTTGCTTTCAGACGGTACCCCAGTAAAACACAGTTCCAAACCATATGATCCTTCATAACCCAATTATGTATTGATATTTTGCCATGGGAGCCCAAGCTGATGTTTCACAATGCTGCAAGATGCAATTTTTGCTCGTACAATTAATCATTGGGAAATGAATGTAATAAGGGGAATAAGGGTGTGATACCCCTCCCAAGGTTGACACTGCCCTCAATTTTTTGAGATTTTTTGTGGAAAATATGTCTGACCAATAATATCTCAAAATCAGTCTTTGTAATAGTTAATTGCATCACTAACCGCGTTGAATTTTATATAAAGGGGATATTTTCACATTGTTTTGCAATTTTGACCTTGAAATGAACTTGATGTAACTTTGCTATGACCTTGGTGTTATTTTTATCAATAATAGTAGTCTCTCTGTGCATTTGACATATTTGTGGAATACAAAAATAGTTTATAAATATGGTACCCGGTAATACACAATTTGCACCACTTTTGGCATTGCGAATGCTTATATGACCTTTCGATGTAGATGACCGCTTGAGGTCATCAGGGGTCAAATCTAGCTCACCTCCACAATTTAAAATAAAGATCAGGATATGTGCTAATAATGGTGGAAGTTTCATGCTTTAATCATAAAATGCACAATTGTTTTATTATGGGAGCTTAACGAGTACACTATGACCCAAGTATTTTGCCGAATTTTCTGATTTGTTTTTCACATATTTTTGACAGTATGACCTTGAAATGACCTTGATATGACCTTGACCTTGTTTTTCGTCGTTATCCCAGTAAAACATAATATCAACCCATGTTAGACTTCATAGCCCAAATATGCATCAATAATTTTCCACGGGAGCCCAAACTGTTGTTTAACAGCTGCTGTACACTGTAATTTTGCTCGTCCAATTAAACATTTAGGAAAGGGTGTAGTAAGGGGAATACTTAGGGTGTATCCCCACCCCCCAAGTTAGATACTGCCCTCAATCTCCTAAAATGCGCGTGGAAAAGATATCTGACCAAGACTGTGTCAAAAGTAATCCTTTGTAATAGATGACTGCACCACTAGTATTGTTTAAATTGATTAAAAGTGGATATTTTCACTATTTGTGGCCATTTTGACCTTCAAATGACCCTAAAGTAACCTTGACATGACCTTGATGTTATTTGTATGATTAACAAGAGTCTCTTAGAGTATTTCGCACACTTATGGAATACAAAAACATTTCATAGATATTGTAATACACGATTTTCACTACTTTTTAGCTTCGCAATTAGATATTTTGACCTTTCAAGGTCAATGACCTCTAGAGGTCACCAGGGGTCAAATCTAACTTACCTCCACATCTTAAAATAAACTACAGGATATGTACTAATAATGGTGGAAGTTTCATGCTTTAATCATAAAATGCACAATGGTTCCATTATGGGAGCTTAACCACTACACTAATAAAACAAATTGTAAGGTTTCAGGAGAGGATGCCATTGGAAAAAATTCACCTCGTCCAAGTTCAAAATGGCCGCCAATCGGCCATTATTCACTTTCACATGGCCGTTATTTGGTGAACCGTGCTATATGGCTAGACCATTACTATAAAACAAAATGTGTGATTTCAGGAGAGGATGCATCTTGAAAAAATTCGACTCGATAAAATTCAAAATGGCCGCTTATCGGCCATTATTCACTTTCACATGGCCGATATTTCGACTCAATAAAATTTAAAATGGCCGCTTATCGGCCATTATTCACTTTCACATGGCCGATATTTGTTCAACCTTGCTAGATGGCTAGACAATTACTATAAAACAAAATGTGAGATTTCAGATGAGGATGCATCTTGAAAAAATTTGACTTGATTAAATTCAAAATGGCCGCCTTTTCGGCCATTATTCATTTTCACATGGCTGATATTTGGTAAACCGTGCTAGATGGCTAGACCATTACCTGATTACTATAAAAAAAAGTGTGAGATTTCGGGGGAGGATGCACCCTGAAATTGTTTAACTTACAAATTCAAAATGGCCGACAATCAGCATTATTTACCTCGATAGGCCTGATATCAGGTAAACCGTGCTAGATAGCTAGACCATTACTATAAAACAAAATGTGACGTTTCGGGAGAGGATGCCATTTAAAAACTTTCGACTCAATCGAATTCAAAATGGCCGCCTATCGGCCACTATTTACTTTCACATTGCTGATATTTGGTAAACCGTGTTAGATAGCTGGACCATTACTATAAAACAAAATGTGAGATTACAGGAGAGGATGCATCTTGAAAAAAATTGACTCGATCAAATTCAAAATGGCCTCCTATCGGCCATTATTCACTTTCACATGGGCGATATTTGGTAAACCGTGCTAGATGGCTAGACCATTACTATAGAATGAAATGTGAGATTTCAGCTGAGGATGCATCTTGGAAAATTTCGACTTAATCAAATTCAAAATGGCCGCCTTTAGGCCATTATTCACTTTCACATGGCCGATATTTGGTAAACCGTGCTAGATAGCTAGACAATTACTATAGAATGAAATGTGAGATTTAAGCTGAGGATGCGTCTTGAAAAATTCTAACTCGATCAAATTCAAAATGGCCCCCTATCGGCCATTATTTACTTTCACATGCCCAATATTTTGCAAACTCTGTTAGATGCTAGTCCATTACTATAAAACAAAATTTGAGGTTTTGGGGAGGATGCACCCTATTTTTTTAACTAGTTTATATCGAATTCAAAAAGACCGTAAGTCAGCTATTAGTTACCTCGATTGGCCTGATATAGGGTAGACCGTGCCAGATAGGTAGACCATTACTGGGATACGGATTAGGATCATTAATTTGAATGGAGGTTTGCAATCTCTGACAGACTGTCTAGTTCTTATCTTACTCTTAGACTGAGCTTCTTAGACCTAGTTGTCTTGCGTCTTGATTTTTGACCTAGCCTAGGACTACAATAATAACCCTACACAAAATTGCTTAAATCAAATTCTAATTCGGAGCGGGAGCTCCTGGACTTATGTAGTCTTGTTTATCTATGATTTTGTACTCTATTTTATCTTAGGATTTGAAATTAACCTGCTGGATGTTGTCTTGCTTTTGTACCAGAATAGGTGGCAAAATTTCACATTAAATTTATCATGCAGGGTGGACAAAATGTTAGGGGTTATCATACACGTTTTTTGACAAAGTTAATACCTAGTAAACACATGTCAGGCGGATGACAAACAAAATTTTGCTTTATCTTAGGTGTCTATAATGGTAAGCATCGGTGACCTTACAACCCTTATTATATGACCTCCAGACACCATACCAAAGTAAAAAAGATGACCAGTAGTTGTCATAGTGAAAAAACAACTTTTACAAAAGTGGTCCAACAGTTAGGCCTACATGTGATTTCTCGTTTCTGGCCAGCTTTGGGCGCGGAATCCATTGCTGGTATCACCAATTTCATTATAGGCATCAGTGACCTTACAAACCTTATTCTATGACATTCAACCTCGGTATGAAAGTCAGAAATGATCAAAAGCCGTCATGAGGAAAACACAACTTTTTCATAAGTAGTCCAATAGTTGCGTTATATATGGTTTCTGGCTAACTTCTGGCATCAATAATATCACTTTAGACATTAGTTATCGATAAAAATGAGCTGTCATGTGTCATTTCAGATGAATTTGGTTACTGTGAATCTATTTGTGGACATAAAATATATTTGGAGTCCTCAGGATCTTGCAAACTCAAAATTGGCATAAAAAACGCAATATGAATGCAATCGTTTCTTATAGAGTTCATCTGGGGAATGCAACACCAATATTTACTAAAACTAGATAACATGATAACAATTTGTTCACTCATTTCGTGGCGTGTAGCCTAAGTATCGTGTTCCCCGTTGAGTTGCCACGCTGGGACAGCATTAAACCAACATTGATTCAAATGCTTGTGTTTTTCAGAAGCGCTTCCAGTATAGACGGGTAGATATATGTAAATAACCACTCGAACCCAAAAAAAAATATAACAAAAGGTTTCTCAACGGTTTTCTATCCTACTAGATATAGTGAATGACCAAAAAAAGTCTATCAAAATCTGACCCATAAAAGTCCGAAAATCCAAGATGGCCGCCATCGACCGTGAAAATCGGTAGAGCCATCCTCATTTTACAATTAAACCATGATTCTTGGTATTAATCCACGTTTTTAAGAGTTGGGGAACTCATTAGTTACAATAACATTCTGGCAGTGTTAAAAATCTAAGATGGCGGTGGGGCTAGGGGGCAGACTCCAAGGTCAAAGGTCAATTTAAAGGTAAAATAGGATTTTTCAACAAATAAAAGTAGGAACAAGTGTAACACATTTTTTTCGTGTAATTTTGACTAGAAAATTTATCCCTTATATTATTTTTATGATTCAAGGTCATCTTCAATGTTAAGAGGTCAACTTCAAAGTCAAGTAATTGAAAATATGATTTTTACCAGATAAAGATAAGGGCATATGTAATACCTCATTTTCATGTGACTTTTGATAGGTAAGTCATATTATGGTATTATGTTTGTGATTCAAGGTGACCTTCAAGGTCATTTTTAGGGTCAAATTAAGGTCAAATTCCTGACAACATTACTTATAACAAATGTAAATATCCAATTTTAACTCAGTAAAGTCTTCTTCAACGCCTTCCCATAGTCCATCAACGCTTTACCATCCCTCTTGAACGCCCCCAGATTCTCTCTAACGTCTCCCAATCGCCGTTCCACACTTTCCCATCGCCATTTAGCGCCTTTTAGTCATCCTTTAACACTTACTCAATGCATTTTTATGCCTCCCCATCGTATTTTAACACCTTTTAGGGCATACCATTTAACACCTTTCCGTCGCCTTTTAACATCTTGTTGTCACGCTTTTGCACCGCTTCGTCGTTCTTTAAACGGGGAGGCCTAAAGAACGACGAAGCGGTGCAAAAGCGTGACAACAAGATGTTAAAATGCGACGGAAAGGTGTTAATGCCTCCCTGTTGCCCTCAAATGCCTCTTGGACGCCCTTTAATGCCTCTGTGATGCGCTTAGACGCTTCCACATCGCCCTTTAACACCTCTACAGCGCGCTTTATTTCCTACCTGTCACCTTTTAACGCAAACACAGCTCACTTTAACATCGTTTCGTCGCCCTTTATGCATCTGCATAGGCCTTTGACGCCTCTTCTTTGCAATTGAAGGCCTTCCCGTCGCCCTTTAGCGCCTACCCATTACCCTTTAACGCCTCTTCATCGCCCCGATGCCGTTTAATATTTTTTCAATGTCATTTAACGCTTCCTCGTTGCCCTTTAATGCCTCGCTGCTACCAGTAATGCACCCTGTCATACTTAACCTCTTGAGTGCCACTATGACGACTTAAGTCGTCATACTTTTGTCGCTCCCCTGTGCCGCAATGACGACTTATTTGTCAAGTATTTACCAATAGCCTCCCTTGGCACGAGTTAGCCCCCTAATTCATTTGTGTCTGCCTCAGGGTAGAGGGTGGGGAATTCCCGGGGATTCCGTGTCTAGCGTCACATGATCACTGCATTGATCACATGATCAGGCAGCGATCACGTGACACACTTTTTCTCCTTCATAAGCTTATTTGAATAAATTCAAAATGGCTTCCGTTGGCTATCTTGGATTTTTAACTTTTGACAGAATATCCCTAGAATCTTATGCAATACCTCATTTTTGACTAATTTGAATACACTGATTCCATTGGTATGGTTATCTTTACGATTCAAGGTCATCTAGAGGTCAAAACCAAGATGGTTGCCGTCACGGCCATTTTGAATTTTTGACATAATAGCCATAGAATACTGTGTAATACCTCATTTTCGACTAATTTGAATACACTGAATTCATTGAAACATTTATTTTTACATTTGAATGTCATCTGAAGGTCAAAAACAATATGACCACCAATAACCAGAAAATACATGGACACTGTGAAAAGTGTTTTCATTCAATATTTTAGCAGGTTTGACCTTGAAATAACCTTTAGGTGACCTTGTCCTGACCCTGGAGTAGAACCCCAGTAAAGGGAAACCCCAACCCATGTCACCTTTAGTACTCAGGTGTGGGTGCCTCAGGTGTTTTGTGACTTGAAGCCCATGTTATACAAGACTCCAATTGACCTAATTTTGCACTGATGTTAGCGCTGGTAGAGGGTGTGATATATGAGGGGACGGATGATATAAGAGTGGGGTATTACCCCTTCAAGCCACTTATACCAGGTAGTCACTGTACCCCCGCCCCGCCCGAAAATGCATGTTGGAAGGCTTCCCAGCCAAAATATGCAGCCTTGTGGAACACTCCTTTGCAACCAAAAACATATGGAAACTGGAAAAAAATATTTTTATTCAATATTTTATCAGGGTTGACCTTGAAATGACCTTGACATGACCTTGACATGACCCTGGGGTAGAACCCTAGCAAAGGTCAACCCCAACCCATGTCACCTTTAGTACCCAGTTGTGGGTGCCTCAGGTGTTTTGTGACTTCAAGCCCATGTTACACAAGACTCCAATTGACCATATATTTTGCATTGATTTTAGTGTTGGTAGAGGGTGTGATATAAGAGGGTACGGGTGATATAAGAGGTGGGTATTACCCCTCCAAGCCACATATAGTCACTGTGCCCCCTAGAATGCGTGTTGGAAGGCTTCCCAGTCCAAATATGTCAACTGCAGCCTTGTGGAACACTCATTTGCAACAAAAAACTGTAAAAAATGTTTTTTTTATTCAATATTTCAGCTGATTTGACCTCCAAATGACCTTGACATGACCTTGACCTGACCTTGGGGTTTTACCCCTGTAAAGTCTAACCCCAACCCAAGTCAGTTTGTAGCCAGGTGTGGGCCCATCACCAGCGAGCAAAGATAATTGACATGTTGACATGTTCGTTGCCTTTTAGCGCCTCTCCAATGCCTTTTAACGCCTATTCATCAGCCTTTAACACTTTTCCTTTGCCCTTTTCAACGCCTCTCCGTCGCCATGCTTTCACATCGCTGTCAAATGCCTCTCCATCGTCCTATAAAACCTCTTCAATGCCTTCCGATTGCCATTTAACGTATCTGCCCTTCCACTTGTAATGCCTTGTTATTTTCTTATACTTCCTTGGTAAAAATGACGTTTTTACAAAGTTAATTTGATTGTTTCACCTTGAGCCTACTTAATCATTAACGACCTACCAGAATTAGATTATCCAGTCCAAATTACACCTGAACAAGGTACTATGCGTTGTCTAATTTGTGGCATATATATATATGTTTTTTACCACCCCGGAAATTTAGAGGGGTGAGGTGGCACACCAAGAGCTTAGCAATTAAGGTTACTTTTTATGTCCGGAGAGGGGTGGTGGAAAAGTGTGAACACATGTTTTAGCTTGATAAAAGAACTAAATTAAAATAAATTATGTAAACACAATGTAAATGTATTCCTTGAATTTCACTGCTTTTTCATGATAAACCCCCAGTCAATGTATATTAGACCTCTGTCCCATAACAACTGTGGCATGTATGGTCTAAAATATATATATTTGAGAAAGGCAAACATATTGCGTTTAGAAAAAAACCATCAAATTAATAATCACAATATGGACCAATACTGCTGTTTTTTTGTGATGTGTCACAAATCTTCCAGCAAATTACGTTAAAAAGGTCGCAATAACTGATGTAGGCCTATATCCAAGAGCTTTGTACAAGTTATACCTACATCACTATACAAAACATGCAGCTTGTCGTATTGTTATGGGCCCTAATTCGGATATCAGAACATCGTGCCAGTGAATATTACGACACTTAATACTTAGAGTAGACATAAAACAGCAGTTATGCACTACATCATTCATAGCAATTTCCTTCTTCTAGACATTGGCGGCCATCTTTGATTTAACACCTTAGGGGTAGTCAGATTTTAATCGCCTTTTTTCCTGCTGTTATTAAGTAGCCTACATCCCATAGGTGACAAAGCCACTGAAAAACATTTTGTAATTGTTTTGAGGGTTCTAGTGGATGTTTGCATAAATCCACCCGCCAGAAATAAAATCTTACAGTAGGCTAGGCTAGGTCAGTTACACTAGGTCCTCATGCACAAAAAGTAGGTATTACACTTATTAGGGGAGGTCGGGGTAAGTTGATCATAGGGGTAAGTTGATCCAACCCTCCCACACCATTAATAAATGGACAGTTCCATTTTTCGCAGCCACCTACTGACTACCAACAAAACTACATTTTATTCAGCCATGTTGTTTTGAAGAGCAGCAAGGAGACACATTTTATCGAGGTAAAAATAGTTTTTTCACCTCTAAAAGTAAAAATTAGCAAGCAGACAACATCTTCTCTTTAGCATCTGATTGTGGCAATATTCAACATTGAAACGTTGACACCACACAGGTTACCAATTGGCCTTTAGGCAGGTGAAACTGTTTTTAAAATTGGATTCATAGTTTTTTTTATATTCACTGTGGGCATGCCAGGGTCATGATGGGGCAAGTTGATCCACACAACTTGGGGCAAGACGTGCCACGGCTCAACTTACCCCACCGTGGATCAACTTGCACCAGATATATATTTATGTGTGCATATCTAGGCCTGGTAAACTGGTTTAAAGCACATAACGTTTTAAGTTTCTCGCAGCCCACTTTGCCTGTTGGAGCTGAGGGACTGTAGGAGTTAGAGGAGCAGAAGGTACAAGAGGAAGAGGAAGAGAATGGGGAGAAGGAGAAAAATAAGAGAAAGATGAGAATGTCGACGAGGAGGACCAGGAGAGCGGGAAGGAAGGAGGAGGACGACGAAGAAAAAGATGACAGGACGATAAATGGAAAGAGCAGGATGGTGAAGGGGAGAAGAGAAGGGGAAGAAAGAGAAGACAAATGTAGAAGAGAGGGGAGAGCAAGAAGAATATGAGAAGGAAAAGGAGGAAGGAGATACAGGGAAGAGTAAAGTGAGAAGAGGAGAAGAAGGAGGAAAAAAAGATAGAGAATGAAGTGGATGAATAAAAGAAGAGCCAAGTAATGGTGTGAGAAGGTGCTGAAGGACGAGAAAGATGAGATGAATAAGAGGGAGAAGGGAGGGGGGCGGAATACGAAGTGTTGGGGGTAAAGGAGGAATAGGAAGAGAAGAAAAAGGAAGTTGAGGATGAGAAAAGTGACGTCTCATCTGACGGTATAGTAGGGGTAGTATTAAAGAGCAATATAAAGAGAAACATGACTCCCCCTCTTTGTCTTCCATCTTATTTTCCTCCCATTCCTCCTCCTTACCCCCCCCCCCCCCCCTAACTTCGCTTTATCCTTGTTCTTCTACCCTCTTTCTCATCTGGCATCTTCCTTCTCCTCTTGCTCTGCGTCCTTTTCCCCTATTGAGTATTCCCCTATTGAGTATTTTTCTTTATCCTCTTCTTCTATTTTCTCCACTTCCGTCTCATCTACTTCCACTTTCTCCTTTTTTTTTATTATTTTCCTTTCGTTCTGATCTTACTCCTTCTTTTTATTCTCTTCTACCTTCGCTCTTCTTCATTTCTTCTAATTCCTATTACTTCTCCTTCTTTTTACTTATCCTCCTCCGTTCTCCTATTCCTACTCCTTTCTTCACGCATTCTCTTCGTTACTGTCTTCAGCTTCTTCCTTTCTTCTATTTTTGAGTTTATTCCTATACTCTTCTTACTCTCCATCCTTACTTCGTTCTCCATCTCCTTTTCCTCAGCATTCTCCTTTGCATGTTTCTAGTAGTTTGTTCATTCCTCCGTATCCTCCTCTCATTCGCTCCCTTCTCATCTTCCTCTTCTTTTTTCTATCTCCTTTCATCTCTTCCTCTTCTTCCTCTTCTCTTGCCTTCCTCTCTTTCATCCACTTTTCTTGTTCCTTTCTCCTCATTCTTCTCCTCTTTTTCCTCCTTCTTCTTTCCTTTTTATGCACTTTTTTAATATTTTCTTCCTTTACTTCCTCCTCTCTCTGTCTTTGATTCCTTCATCTCTTTGTCCTTACTTCATTCTCCTCCATCTCTCTTCTCCTTTTTCAAACCATTCTCTTTCGCATATTTCTAGTATTTTCTTCATTTCTCCGTATCCTCCTCTTATTCACTCCCTTCTCGTCTTCCTCTTTTTCCACATTTTCTATATTCTCTTCTTCATTTCCTTCCTCTTCTCTCATTTGGAGCGCATTTTAGTTTTATTAGTCTTACCAATAACAGATACGTGCACAGGGGGAGGGTCAGAGGGGTCCTGACCCCCCCCCCCCTTGAGCTGCAGATTTTCAAAAATTTCAGTGAATTTTCGAGGGCGAACCTCCGAAACCCCCATATTTATCTAAATTTTACCTCTTAATCCGCGCCCCCCCCCCCCCCCCATATCGGGAAGCTGCGGACGCACATGAAAAATGCACTGTAGTCCACTATTTACTATTTTTGGAATAAGTACTGCAAGAGAAGCGAGCTTGAATAGTATAACACGTAACTTACGGGATGGATCACGTACGCGTCTCCATGGTGATGGTACACTAGCACCCCAGATTGCTCAGAAAGGGTAGACATATTACTCAAACACCCTTCTAGTTATATGCTTTATTGGCCTCCATTTTTTTTGATAATGGGTAAAGAGATTAAGCACTTTACATTAAACAATCTCCCAAGAAAAATGTTGTGGATAACTTATGATGTAGTGGCACAACTCACCCCAGATTGTGGAACAACTTACCCCATGTTAGGGGTAAATTGAGCCATTTTAAAAAATAATTTGCAACCACCAATTTCATGTTATAGCTTTGTTCTATAATGAACGAATTTTACTAAAATATAGTGTACAATTAATATTTCGTGTATGAATATTTCGGTTATTCTAATGGAAAATGTAGCATAGATGCAGCCGCTTGTAGAAAAATTGGCTCATCTTACCCCGACCTCCCCTACTTATTAATTTGGTCACTTGACCTTAAAATTGACGTTTTGCCATGAAAATGATATTTTTTGCAGTTTGACTTTGAAATTTCCTTTTTATCTTAACATATTGAAGATGTCATTGAATCACCAAAACAATACCATATAAATGGATTCTCCAGGCAGAATCAGATCAAAAAGAGGTATTACACATGATGTTTGTTGACATTTGTAGGCCTACAAATATATATTTAGGCATTTTACCTTTAAATTTACCTTTTGATCTCGAAGGTCACATTGAATCACAAACATAATACCATAAAGTGATCTACCAGTCAAAATCACATGAAAATGAGGTATTACACATGGTCTTTGCTTAATTTGGTAAAAATCAACTTCTTGATTACTTGACCTTGAGGTTGACCTTTTAACATTGGAGATGACCTTGAATCATGAAAATAATATAAGGAATGTATTTTCTAGTTGAAATTATCTGAAGAAAGTATTACACTTGTTTCTACCTTTATTTGTCGAAAAATCCTATTTTACCTTTACTTTGACCTTGGATTTTGCCCCCTATTCCCACCGACATCTTAGATTTTTGACAATGCCAGAATGTTATTGTAAATAATGAGCTCCCCAACTCTTAAAAACATGCATTATAAACAAGAATAATGGTTTAATTGTAAAAGTTTAGGCAATTTAGGATGGTTTTACTGATTTTTACGGCCTATGGCGGCCATCTTGGATTTTCGGACTTTTATGGGTTAGTTTTTGATAGACTTTTTTAGGTCATTCACTATATCCAGTAGGATAGAAAACCGTTGAGAAACCTTTTGTTATAATTTTTTTGGGGTCAAGTGGTATATCGACCCGTCCAGTATAGGTTAATTAAAATTTAAATGCTCTTTGGATAACCTTTTGGTCAAGACCTTAGCTTGTGCAAACAATTATGAAATTTATTCATCAATGGCAAGGTAGTCGTCTGCATAACCATGACATAATTATGATGTTCCGTTCTTGTAGTAGCCTACAAAAGACGAGAAGTATAGTCAATGTGGAGGCAACATAATATGCAATTGAAAACTAGTTGAGCAGAAACAAATCTTCCAAATTATATATAACAAAAAAGTTACATGTATTTGCCCATTGATGAATGGTTACATATGTATTGATATGAGAAACGACATTCGTCACGCCAACATAATTACTACATGTTTAAGGCAATATCTATTCACGATTGGTGTAGCCTACTGTTTTTTATCGGTATCACTTTTTTGACCACCTTGGCATGTTGCATGCTGTGTGGCATGGTACAACCATGTCTGGCCATACTCTTTGGGTGGATTGTCAGCAGGGCCTACAATGTTCCTCTCAAAGCCGCTGCTCCCGCATCAGAGAGCCTTCATTTGAATGATGGTATACATCTTTACTAAACACTAAAAGACAAAAAAAAGACAAAAGCACCACAGATCGAAATATTTTGGTTTTGATTGGAGACGTATATATATCCGTCAAGGTTTTGTATATATATATAGTATTGCAGGCTCAGCTTCAACCGGCGAGCCTGAAATAAGTGTTCGTCGGTCTTGACTTTGAAACTTTCAATAGGAGAGGTTCTAAATACCAATGAGCACAATCTCAGACCTTGCATGGTTGGCGATCAGATCCAATACATTCAGGTACAATCATCACGCCGATACATGGATATAATTCACGAATATACGTCTTCAACCTATGGTGATTTTACCTTTTAGAAACCTGGAGTAGTATTAGGCCTAATGATTTATACCGAGACCATATCAAGGAAGGTTTTTTGGAATCTGCTGGAGGCTGCTTATACGCTTGCATAGTTGTTGTAGACTAATTGATTATGTACCATGCCATGCAACAGACGTAACAACTCCCTAGTGAGCTGCTAAGGTGGCATCAAAATTCTTATTACTCCACTGGAAGCGCTGCCAGAAAACCCACAAAGTAGAACCAATGTTGGTTTAATACTACCTCAGCGTCGCAACTGAGCGGCTTCAGCAAGCAAGGGAGAATGTGATGATGGTACGTAGGCTACATACCTCTAAAAGATCGAACATATTGTGAGCGACAGATTATCAAGTTTTAATCAATAAAATACTATTGCATGGTATTGCATTCCTACTTAGACATTCCCAGTACCCCAACCCCCCCCCCCCCCTGCCCGCAAGTGAAAAATTATTAAATCACAACCTAGAAGGTAATCAGTTACTTGTGTAAACATCGCCAGTGACGACCACTGTGAACACACCTCCACTCCATAAGGCGTTAGTTACATCATAGGTGTAAAAGCCAAGTATAATCGTTATGAAGGTGTCACAATGAGTTTGAGTTGAACGTGACAATAGTTGAAAGGGTCTTGGCGCCTTTCCAATAGATCTATGATGGCAACATGGCGCTCATGAAGGGCAACATGGCGCTCATGAAGGACAGCATGGCACAGCGCTCTGTCAGAAATGGCTGATAAATCACTGAGAAACGATTGTATTCATATTTTCATTCTACCCCCTAGCCAAGTTTGAATTTTATCTAGATCAAGTTTGGATTTGAAAATCCTTAGGACTCCCATTGTAGCCCACTCTTATGCCCTCAGTCACCAAAATTCACATATAATGACACATTAATGTTAATAAACTAATGTTTATCGGATAATAATTTTTGATGCCTAGAATGACATTATTAATAGTAGCTTTACAAAGATGGTCACATCACATGTAGTATTAACCCTTTAAGCCCTCACGATGCATTAAAGCATCATTTTACATCCCTGAAAATAGACTTAATTTTCCTACAACGAAGGGTTTTAAGACGAAAATTTTCATGAAACTGGTTTATCAATACATGGCAATTTTCTTTAATTTTTAAACCACATCAAATCATCTTCATCCACTACAAGGCGGCTTGTAGTGTATGAATATGGTAAATTCAGGCTCGAAAGGGTTAAACTACTAGTAAAAATTGTTTTTCACTATAACCGATTGTGATCATGTTTTGACTTTCATGTGGCTTATAATTGTAACTTGAGGTCCAAAAATGGGCTCCACGCCACAAAATTAATCAGAAATGACATATCACACTACATTACTGGTTAAAATTTTTTTTTTTTCAAAATATGGCGGCCATCTTGGATTTTTGCCCAAAGCCGACATAGGATTTATGGAAAATTTTAGGAGAGCGATATATGACTATTTGGGGATAATCAGGGCAATTTTCTGCTCCGACACCCAAATTTATATCCCATACCCAGTATATACGGCGATTTTTCATGAGTTGACGGTGGCCATTTTAAATTTTCAGTGATAATTAAAAATGCTCAAAGGTGCCAGTCTGCCATTCTTGCTCATATCAATAGAGACATATCATGCATCAATAATCTGCAAAAAAGTTTGTATTTACCCATTTGCAAGGTTCCACCCTCGGCGACTTGACTATATATATATACAAGTTGTTAGGGTTGAAAATGGCCGCCATTTTGTTTTTGCTGTATTTCTGTAATAAACGATTTTTTTTTTGTCATGCACTTAAAATGTGTTTAGTCTAGGTAGTAGTTGATGGCTTATGTGATTACCAACCCCTAACATTCCGTCCACCATGCACTGCCTATTTAGCCCCTTTCGAGATTTTGCAACCTGTCTATGATGTGGTGCAATAGCTAGAGGTAGCACCTTGAAATTGCCTGTCGTGTGGGTTCAATCTAAGCATGGTGCAGGTTTTCAGAGAAATATAATAGTTTCTCATCTCTCAATATTGAGACATTGTTGTTCGAATGTTGTTACCTTGGGCAGGGCACTTCACCATCATGTGCATCACTTCACCCAGGTGTAAATGAGCATCTGGTATGGAGATTGCAATGTGTACGATAATTTACTAGCGCCAAACGGATGCAGTGCGGGGAGTTAAAATGGTACCGAAATGAGCAGGTCCAGTGATGATATGATGTAATGCCTATATATGTGCCCTCAAATAAATACTGGTACTCACAATGTTATTAATGGTTTTACAATCTAAATAAACCACACACCGGAAATTGCTATTACCCAGACCAAACCAAAATAATAATTTAAGATAGTGTGATATATGTATCGCTATAGTACAAGATTCTATACATTAACAACAATTCCTAGATTTTACAGTGAAAATAATTTCTAACTACTGCAACTTATCCAAGCTGTTTATTAAAACTAATATGACATTGAAAATCCAGTTGAAATAATAAGGACGAGCAGTGCTTTTTCACTTTAATTCTGTTTTGTTTCAAATTCCTGTTTGCTTTGTAAATTCATGTCATTTAAGGATTAATTACAGTAATCGTCGCCAAGTTCAGAGTGATGATCAAGTGAAGAAAAATATTAAATATACACACATCAGAGTGCAAACATGCGGCAGACTTACCCACCATGTTGCCACCATGGATGAGAGCTGAATAAGATTATATAATCAATGAATCTTGCGGCATTTGACAAGCACGTTAAAGACAGAAAAAATAACAAAGTTTGAAGGTAAACTATATCCACATTTATTTGATTTCAAAACTTAAAATAATCAAAAGCAGTCAAATGAAAAACATGCTCGCTATTTAGTTTGTAAAACGCAAAATTAAAGCTACCACTAACAAAAATAAACAAATTGTGTTTTGTTAATAAGTGTACAATCTGCAATAACCATCACAATTCATTTTGCTAAACTAACCTGCTGGAATAAAATTGTGCCTAATAAATCTCAAGTTCAAAAACCACCATTTTGACAGAGTTACATTTTTAGCTAGACCAGTGTCCTTATATTTTACAATCTAAATAAACCACACACCGGAAATTGCTATTACCCAGACCAAACCAAAATAATAATTTAAGATAGTGTGATATATGTATCGCCATAGTACAAGATTCTATACATTAACAACAATTCCTAGATTTTACAGTGAAAATAATTTCTAACTACTGCAACTTATCCAAGCTGTTTATTAAAACTAATATGACATTGAGAATCCAATTGAAATAATAAGGACGAGCAGTGCTTTTTCACTTTAATTCTGTTTTGTTTCAAATTCCTGTTTGCTTTGTAAATTCATGTCATTTAAGGATTAATTACAGTAATCGTCGCCAAGTTCAGAGTGATGATCAAGTGAAGAAAAAATGCATTGTTTCAATCCTGTTGGATTAGACTGCCTATCACTTAGGGCTAGATATAATTAATTGGAATTCATCTATCGAACCAATACTTATCTATCAACTATAAACTATGTGACTAAATGCCATACATTTGAAATGTATTTCGCATGCAGTGATCAAGCACTGTTTCCAGACTGACTCCTTTGATTTCTGCCACTTGTTGAGCAACAGTGATGGCCATACCAGGGTGTGAGTGTTGCATCTCATGACGACCAACCTGTTACATACAGAAGAAAAAACGTTGTGATATAATGGACTCAAGTAAATAAAATCACAGACACTGGGGTATGAATAGATTGGATCGAAATTAAGATACTGATCTTTCATATCAGAGACAACTGTTGTAGTCAGGTTGAATTTTAGACACACCTGGAAAAATGAGCTAGTTGAAATTATTACTTTTATGAATTCATTATGATACCCTGGTTGATATTTCTGGATGGTGTGCAAAAGCCGGGTTTTTTTTTTAAATTAGCATACCGGTAATTATTTGCTAAAAGATCCTATTTGACTTTGAAATTAGTCTTTTGACTTTAGAATTGATGGCAAAAATGATGTAGATGACCTCTAAATGACAATACACATCCAAAAATACCATTGGCTCCTTCAAAATAGCCCGAAACGAGGTATTACTAGACTTTTCAAGTTGTATGACAAAAAATTCGAAAATCATCTAATTATTTTGCTAATTTTTATAATTAGGCTAATTAAAAAAGGCACCAGCTGAATTTTTGCACACCCTCTAGAACTTTCAACTAGGGGATCATATGAAAAGTACTAATCTCAACTAGGTCCTTTTCTTCCAGGTCAGCCTTAAATAACATGTTTTTCAACCTGACTATTGGTGGATTACTGACAGTGATGGCTGATATGGAAGATCAATATTTCATCTTTATCTGTCATGCCATAATACATAATCATATTGCTCTTGTAATGACTAAAACTTTATCTGGATCATAAAATATGAATAATAAATTTTAACAATTGGTAGAAATTTTTTTTTTTTTAAACGTTCAAGTATTTTTCTATAAGCATAAGTAAAGAATTTATTAGAATAAAGAATCCCAAATGTATTCTTAATTTAAAAGATGTGAACAGTGTGTAAAGCTCTGCAATCATGAAGATAAGATTGATGGGTGTCACAGTACAGTAGGCCCCTAATATAAGTACATTTTATGTGTAGGTATGTACCATATGTGTGTATGTATTTATACAAACGCACATGTATATGTATGTAGGTATGTATGTTGTAAATAATTATGTCTACAAGTACATGTAATAACGAAAATAGTCCTGCACTAAAACAATAAGTTTCCACAAAAGGGTGGGTGGAGATTTAACCCTTTCAAGCCCGAATTTACCATCGTCATCTTTATCCACTACAAGCCGCAAATTTCTGTCGCAATTCTCGCTTTGTGAAGATGACTTAAAGTGGGTGGCAAATAGAAAAAAGTTGTAATTTTAAAAGTGTGACAAAAAAATTCTTCTAAAGACACTACGTGTAGGAAATTAAGCCATTATTTAGAGATTCAAAATGATGCTTTAATGCATCGTGAGGATTTAAAGGGTTAATAATGGCTGCAAGTATGCCATTTCGATCAAGTTGAAAATTCACATTTTGTTTTATAGTAATGGTCTAGCTATCTGGCACTGTTTCTTCAAATACATGTATTGCGGTAATTATTAAAGTCAATAATGGCCGCAGTCATATTCCTCCATGAAACAATTCAAACTGCACACTTTGTTTTATAGTAATGGTCTAGCTATCTTGAAAGATGGCAGCTCCGGAAAAGCAAATACAGACAGATAGACTGCCAGATACTATAACCCCCAGATAAAAAGTATTTTAAATTTTAGGGTCAATGACCTTGTTGTGTTACATATAACCAATTCATACTGTGATGATGTTTGCAGGTACAGTGTATCTACATGTATTATTTCAGAGCTCTAACATGTCTAAGGGTTAACACCTCTCCTGCTCATCACGACTATTGTTGCTTTTAATCTGTTTTATTAGTCGACCAAATTACTAGTTATTGGGAATGAAATGTGTGTCTAAGCATCAAGTTAAACGAATATGAGTAGTTTTCAGCACTTGAAGTTGTGGGTCGCGGTAGCGAGACAACTTCAAGTGAGTGAAAATTGAAATAAATAAACTTAGCATGATAAGGGTTAAGATATTATCACTTCCAGTTTTGTTATGCTAGAGTAGGCCTACATGGGACATTTACTCACCGATCTTGGCACAAAGTAAGGGGCATCAGTTTCCAGGAGCAACTTATCAAGAGGCAAGTGACGCGCCACCTCACGCACGACGTCTCCTCTCGCACCATAGTGGGTCACCAGGGGAGTCAGTCCAATAAAAGACTGCGGGAATTTGTTCAGCCAGGTCTCACAATCTTTCCATGGTCCTGTCCAACAATGTCGATGAATAATGTAGTTCCGTGGGATTGACTAGAAATAAAAATAATATAAATAAAATGCCTCTTGAAACAGTGTGCACCATTAAAAATTTTCAAAAAAAGTTTAATGATGGACCATCATCTGTGACAGTGGCCCAATATTGAAACAGCATTGGAAATAATAATTTTATCAGTTAGTTCGTATTATCTGAGGTAAAAAAAGCTAAAACCACGCTTGCATCAATGACACAAAACTGATTTTCGAATTATATTGTATTATAACTGATTGGACACCTTTTCAAGAATATTGACACAATCCTCTTCAGCATCTCGACAATGGATCACAACAGGCTTTTTAACTTCTAGGACCATCTCCAACTGCAGGGCAAACACTTCTTTCTGTTGCTCAGCTCGTTCAGAAAATCTGGCAAGAAATGTAAAAATAGGCCATCAGATATCATGAATATCCCTCAGTGCCAAAGAAACCAGGGACTTAATCACATGGTATTTATAAGGAAAAATAATAAATGTCTGAGCACTTGGCGACCATTTTTATCTGATGCATGTTTTTTTCAAACTAATCAGGAGGGTTTGTATGGTGTACACATACATTACAAAAGCTCATCTGGCCTTTAGTCGGATGAACTGAAAAGCAGAATTAGAAATATATTTTCAACAGGAGCCTGACACTAATGATATCCCCCGCAAACACTTTCCGAGATATACAATCATGTAGTCCGGAAACTTAACTTATCATCCACCATCAATTAAAGTCACTAATCACCTCAAAACGAAGGTCAAAAATTAAAAAGAGGCACACCTACAGCCCCTAAAGGATGTGTGTATGCAATATGAAAGCAATGCGGCTAACAGTTTCCAAGGTATCGTCTGAAGGCACGGCCAGACATGGTGATGACAATATCCCCTGCACCTACTTCGTGGGCGGGGGATAGAAATGTTCCCAGACCATTTTTTTTAATTTTGACACAAATTATTAGTTCATTAAACAATTATTTGCTAAAAAATACCATTACCTACATGTAAAGCCACATCCACATTAGTCAGTGTGCATGAATTTCTCAAGTCAATTCTCAACCAATTTTCATGAAATTTTATACATCCGGTCACTATATTCTAGTCGTGCGGCTACCAACAAATTTTACTTGGTATTTTAAAGCTAGAACATTTGACATGCAATGAAATTCTCATAGGAAAGTAATTGGTGCACATAGGGTGACATTTACTGCATGTTGCAATCTTTCAAAGACTTTATCAGGGTAGTCACCACATCACTAGAAAAATAATTAGTTATTGTAAAATTTCAAGACAATTTGGGTGAGAATAGACAGAGATATCAGCAAAAATCCTTCACCATGGTTAATGTGAGGATAAAAAGTTTTTTTGAATTAAAATAAGATAAATTAAGTGAATAAGGGTACAAACACGCCAGAGTAATCGAGACCAATTTCACCAACTGCCACCACACGTGGATCTCGAATCATATGCCCCATAGCAGTATAAGTTTTCTGATTAAAGTCTGTAGCACACTTTGGGTGACATCCAACTGCTCCATAAATGCCAGGCTCATCAAGTAAAGTACTCCACAATCCTCCTGAAATTAAACAACATCCTCTGCACCAATATACTTTTAAAATTACCATGTGTTTTTTGCAATGGGGAACGTAGCCTGGCAGATTAGATAACTATTTAAAAATTCCTCCGACTTAAAAAGTTGTGCACTGTGTAAGCAGTATTCAACCTAATCCCTGTGATTCAACCTTGTGAAGACTGGATAAATCAATTGGCGACTGTATAGCATAAAAGTCATTGAACAGCTTTAGAATAATATAACTAATAATAATAATAGCACTAAAATAACATGTCTCTATCATATAGTGGGTGAAGACTTAATTAGGATGATGTGAAATCAGACTCGCGGCCTGTGCTAAGAATCTCACAATTCTGTGGATCTCTTGTAAATAATTTAGTCAAATTATATATATTGTCAACATTTTGAGCACAGATATGAGGTTAAAATGATGAAAGCCCCCTTTCAATGATTTAAAAGATTGATATTTATTTTTGTATGATCCCAGCAGCAAGCACAAAACCTACACCAAATATTGGTTTAATGCTAGGCAACATCTCATCATGAGACCAGCCTTACAGTACATGTACATCACATTTTCAATTTGGGTTACCTATTCATTTTGACTTTGTTGGGATAGCATAACATGTATGTAGTTCAGGGTCCAAAATGCCCATGTGTCAAACAAGCATGTCAACAAACTGGCATGTCAGTACTGGTTATAATGACTCTCCTAACACTTTCAAGTCTAAATTTACCATTGTCATCCACTGCAAACCGTGAATTGTGACAGCAATTCTCGACTGATAGTGGAAGAAGATGATTGATGCATCGTGAGGTCGTGAGGGTTTAACCATTAAAGCGCTGGGATAGACTTTAGTCGTCTGTAGACGTCAGATTCTAACGACTAAAGTCTATCCCTGCACTAAAAGAGTACAAATATTTCTAATGGCCGTAGACGCATAACATAGGTATTCAAATGAATCGGAAAGAGCTAACTATGATGATTTCAAATTGAAAAAAACACCTTTGTCTCCATGGTTTATTAAAAATATTTTAGTGCTTCAAGGTTTAACTCACCGTCTGCATTAAATGTTCTGGGATTGCAAAATACAGCAACACACGACTTGAAGGAAGGTGGAAAAGTATCCTTATTCAATTCTTTGAATTCAGCAAATGTTCCCTTAAATCCTGAACGTTCGAAAAGAAAATCTAGATGGCAATGAGTATCAATAAATGGTAATGTGAGACTAGCATACTTTTGTTGGAATCGTTTACGAGAAGTACTACGCACAGCTGCCCATGATATAGAATCTAAGCCTGGTAATGTTCGAGTCAATTTTGAGGAGTCTGGTTTGGCATCAGAATAAAGAATCTCATATGCACCACCTTCATTGCCTCTCATCAAGCCAGCACAACGCATACTAAAGGAAAGACGTGTTTGGTCAGATGGAGAAATATAGCTGTGTGATTCAGAAACTGGGGAGAAGCGAGTTTTTCTTGATTTTGAATCTGCATCACTATTTTGTGAAGGGCTTGTTAGAGAGTCTGTAGATGTATTGGTAACACTCTTTGTTTTTGATGCAGAAGAAAACTGATATTTCTCATCAACATCCCACCAGTCTTCCTCTTCCTTAACAACTTTATCATCGCTATCATTCTTCTTCTCCAACGATTTTGTTTTAGCAGCAGATGCATAGCTAATAACAGGAGATGGCATCTGTGATCTGTATGAAGAAGGAGGCTTAGGGCCAATTGCACCAATTGCTGCAGTGTATCCTGGACCAAACATGTTTTTCTTTATAAGAGAGGACTTACGCACAGGAGATGCAGCAGGACTGGAAGCTGCAGAATCAGATGAATTTCCGCACAGACTCTCAAATACAGGTTTCTGTTCACTTGGCTCCACTTCTCTTTTCAATGGAGGGGGAATAGCAGAATCAGATGCAGCTTTACGCTGGAACCGTGGAATGGTACAAACATTGCGAAAGGTAAGTGGCGGTCTCTGAGTTGCCAAAATGTTTGAATTAAGTACATTTGAGCAACCTCTCCCTAATCCTTTGTATGTATTAATCTTCATTCTAAAAGGGTGAACTTTAGCTGTAGGCAAGTCTGCAAATGTCATAGGAGATGATCGACTTGAATTTTTCTCTGAATTCCCAGCTTTCTCTGATAAGGTGTTTGCATGAGAATCATTTGCTGAAGAATTAGAAACTGGTGATTCTATTGTTGAGTAATCGTTATTGCCAGATACATCAGCTTCAAATCCAGATGTACTCTGCGCCTTAACATTGTCATATTCTCCATCTTCTTCTTCATTGTCATCATCATAATATTTGTGAGGAGCTTCAAGAGAAGAATTCATCTGTGAATTGTGGTGTGGGACCACTCCGGGTGACTTAGCTCTATAAGCGCTAACACCTTTATTATATGTATCCTTATCAGGTGTTTTAATATCAGCCTCTGCAGGAGCATCACACAATTTCCTTGGAGTGTGTAGCTTACATGGAGCTTCATCATAATATGTTGGGTTTGGGGATAGATTTGGTTCATGAAATTTATCCCTGGCTTCTTTGTGATACCTTATTAAGGTGTTTAAATCAGTCTTTATCGGCCGACTGGATTCTTTATTATTCTCTTTGGTTTTTCTTTGTTCTGGGCTTGGTGGTGGAGGTGGACTATTTGCGCATTCAGAAAGGACATCACGTGGTAAAGTGTAAGGCAGACTTTGATCATCAGATTTAACAACAGTATTCATGTTCTCAGCACCTACAATAAAGTAAAAATAATTAACAAAAACACTTGCCATAACAGTTCAAAGTTATCATACAATGTGACCTTTTTGCATCATTATTGACATATTTACATGTAGATGTACTAAATAAACACCATTGTTTTAGATTTAATTTGGATACTGCTATTTGATGCATGTTTGATACAAAAATATTATATTTTCATTTTTTAAATATGTGACATGACACCCCAAAATAACCAGATCACAGGGAGTGTGGCAATCTGATTTTTTGGCATTCCCGAAAAAACACATCAATGTCATTACTTTGGTACAAATTTTATGAAAATCATTCTAATATTACAGCTGAATACAAAAAAATAAGTGTATTTGGAATTCAAAGTTAGCTGTTTTGAGTAATCATCAGCGACCCTGTCATCAACAACGTTTTGTCTCCAATGTCTTATTTCTTTGCACAGAACAATTTTTTATAGTTAATGTCATGTGATCAACAAATTGATTGTCAGAAGGTATTCACTTGTGTCACAGTATAACTTATAGAAATGTTGACGAACAAGCCATTACGGGGTAGTATGGTTGACAAATTACCAAACGCTATTTTGGGAAGATTTTTTACCCTTCCTCTACCCTTCTTAATGCTTTTTATAGCAGCTTTGACAAAGCGCTGTAACACATCCCTCAAGCTCTCCCCCCCCTCTAAGCGTTACGTAATTGTTGAACAGCCCTCATCACTCTGGACAATCACAGCTGTTGTCACAATACTTACCTCAATTCACCACTAGAACAGCACAGCAGGATAACTGATATAAAATTCAGGGTTTCCGCCAGGAATGTTTGAGGGGGTGGGGGGGTGGTCGTGGTAGGGGAGAGTCCAAAAAAGGGGGTCTGGGGATCCTCCTGGGGATCCTTCCCCAGAAGAAAAAAAATCTTAGTTTTCAATTGAAGTGCCTCAAATGGCCTATTTTAACTGAAATGACAGCAAAATATGGAATATATTTTTATTTTCTTTGCCAACAAGGGGTGACCAAAATTAGGCGGAAATATTTATCATGACTACTTAAGGTTCAGCGTCCTTTTCCCAGTGACACTTGTTAACCTTTCAACCGCCAGTCCCGTTTTTTCATTTGTTATTACCACAATAAGTACCACCTTTTAAACATGTTAAATATAAAATGTGACATTAATCAGCAAGATTTGACAAGAGTTGACATCCATTTGGAAAATCTGAATAATTTTCACTCACTTGAAGTTGTTAATTGCGTGAGTGAGACACAACTTCAAGTGGGTGAAAATTCCAATTAAATAATTTGGCGGTTAAAGTGTCATTATGTATGTGTCCTAATGTAATTATTCAGCAGGGAAATTGAATATTGCATTGTCACCTAATTTTTTTGGATAAATATATAACTTGAGTGATATGAACAAAAATCACTATATAATGTGAAAATGAAGTACATTGTCTATGTTTAAATAACTGAATCTTGGATATAAAACCAGACCTATTAATTCAGCATACCAGATAAAATGTGACCCTATCTGGCAAAATGAGACGGAAGTCCCGTTTTGAATATTGAGCTTGGGCCTCCAAAAGGCAAAATGGTCATAGTCTGACTAATTTCTGATTTTCAAATAAAGTATAAAATGTTAACTTTTGGTTCCTAAAATTGTAAGATATAAAAATAAATAATAATTACATAAAATTGATGTTTTTAAACACTACAATTTGCAAAAAAATGAACAAATTTACAGACAATAAAAATTATGACGCCGGCACTAGCGTCATGAGCATGGTAATAGGCCCCTATATAGAAAAAAAAGGGTATATTTTCAAAATTAATCGAATGGAGTTTTGTAGGTATCAATGAGTAGAAAAAACTTTACCAAAGAACAAAATGCTAAAATCTCATGAGATGTGTTTGGTGTACCTCCGTGTTGGGACCTAAGTGGGTTTCAACTATTATAAACATCCTAAATTAATACAATTGAAGCTGAAACAATAAAAAAATACTATTTTCACCCTTTTTGGCTGATTTGACCTTGATAAGACCTTGAGATGACCTTGACTTGACCTTAGGGTAATACCCAGATGAAGCCCTACCCCAGCAATTTCATCATGTTCACTTGGATTGGGCTTCATCACCTTTTAAAAGAAGTGTTAGTTATTGGTTCAAAAATGACAATATATCTGTTATTTGGTCCATTTCTGTCATATGAGATGGGGAGGGACATAAGGGTCATTCCGGGGGTATTACCCTCTAACCCCCAAATTACCCCTGTAACCTCTTAAGATGTGATTGGTGGACCTACGTGTTGGGGCCTTCCGTCTCATTTTGCCAGATCAGGTCACAAATATCAACAAAACATAAAAATAACAATTTTGTACATATTGCCACAAATGTAATCGGCCAAGGTGAACATAACTTACCAGTATCAGCATAATTTACCAGTATCTCCCTCATTACGAGATTCCTCGTCAGATAATAATTAGTTTTTAATCATTACTTGCAAGTGCAAAACTGTTCATAAGAAATCCACCCAAGTTAGAAATACAGTTACAGGTGAACGTAAGTCGAAGAATGTTATTATTATTTATAGCTATCTAATTATTTGTTATGTAGGAGAGGGGTCTTACCAGCATTAAAAGTAATGAAATCCTCAGCATGGCATGATTCATTTTTAGGCACTTCACTGTCCAAAAGTGGGTCATCAGGAGCATCACCGCGATATCTCTCTACACCTTGGCTTTCAGAGATCAGACAGTTAGCAGTTGTTTTGAATTCTGATGGTGAAACTGTTCTAACTTTTTTATGGCAGTGTCCAATTGGAGAATTTAAATTGTAATTCACTGGTTGTGATGACTGATTATTTGGTGCATGAGATGGAGCTTGTGGTGGAGATACAAACCTCTGTGGACCTGAAAAAGGTGGCTCAATTCTAGGTTTCTCATGACAAAGGCTTCTGTTATAGTCACCGAGTAGTGGAGCTACTGGCGAGTGATGGTATGGAGGATCAGGTAGGCATGGGCTGGGATACAGACGATGTGGTGGAATTATTACCTTTTTCCGGTTTAACAATTTACTGCTTTCACTAGTTCCTATTCTGGATTTGTCTGGTGCACTATCAAGTCTCCATCCCCTGGGAGGTGTTTCCCCTCTTTGATAACAAGGTGAGCTAACTCCACTAGCTTCTGGAGAGCGAAAAGATCTGTACAAAGGAATCTCTGATGAATAGTATGGAGGATCAGGTAATCTAGGGCTGGGATACCGACCATGGGGAGAATTCATCTCTTTTGTCCTTGTCATCAGTCTGCTGCTTTCACCAGGTCTATTTCCAGTTTGTTCTGCTGCATTGTAGAGTCTATGACAACTAGGGACATTTTCTTCTGTATGATGGGAAGGCAAATCAACTCTTCTTGCTCCTGAAGAGAGATAAGAATCATGAGTACTTTTCTGAGATCTAACATCATTCTCACAATTCTTAGCTGTATCATCAAGTTCACAATTATGCATGTGTAAATCATTCAATATTTTAGTGCAAGTGGCAACAGCTTTAGTGTCGGTGTCATCTGACATATGGATTAGACCGACCCAGTCTGATTCATCATCAGATTGAGAATGCAGCACTACATTTCTCATCCACTGACCATCATCAGAATCCTCTTCGTCTCTACTAGGCCTGCTAGATAACGCATTATCTTCCTTACAATTACTAAACATCCTATGCACAGAAGCGGGCTTCTCATCACCAATGTCTTTATTGAAAAACCCTTCCCCTGACATTTGTAAGAGAACACACGGGGGAGTATATTTTGATACATTATCATCAATGGCCAGGTTTAAACTCAAACTCTTATCACTGTTCATAATAATACCAGAAGAGTTCGAAGGAACATCACAGTTATTTGTTTCAGAATAATGGTATAAACAATTAACATTACTCTGCCATTTTGTATAACCTGGCAATGTAATCTTTTCATTACATGCTTGCTTAACTACCCTATCATCACAGTTTGTTTTTTCAGTAGAATGAATATCTCTATCATGAAAATGTTGATCTAAAAATTCATTTGCATGCTTTGTGTTGAGTAAGTGAGGATGAATTGTGTTCAATGCATCATCACCAGATTGATTTGACAGAGTATTGACTTCCTTATCCCACAATTCTTCTGAGCTTGTGTCGTTATCTATGTGGCCAGGAGGAACAACATAATCCTGAGAGCTATCAGATGAATGCCAAATCTTTGATTCTGAAGTTTTAGGTATATTATATGTACATGCCAATTCAGTCGTCTCATTTTCACAATAATCAGGACAACCTGAGCAAGTATTGTTCATCCAAAAAGCACCATCTTCACCAAGAGGCGTTAAACCTGTAGAGACACTGTCAACGAAAACTACTTCATGCTCTGGAAAATAGTTTTCACTATCAGATGAATTATGTTCTTTCATTTTGTCATGTTGATGACTGTCCTGTGAGTGTTTTTTGACACAATTTGTAGTTGCATGACCACGAGAAAAACCTCCAGGTTTTCTGACTGAAGTAGTACTTTCTGTCACATTTTTTACATGTATGCTACATAATTTTGATTTTTGCTCAATTGTATAAATTAATGGTTCTCCACGTTTTTTATTAAAAGCATTGTTAGATCTGACCTCATATTTCCTACCGCAGTATGTATTTTTATGTGCTAAAGTCAGAGGGTTAGAATTGACTTGATCAAGACATTTTGATGAACTATGGTCAATGTCACAATGATAGAGGGATGACTTAGCAGTGGAAGTAAGCAGTCTGGATCTACAACTGCCAGAGTGGGCAAATGTTCCACTTCTCTGAAATGAAACGGCATTCACGGTATCTGTGACAGAACAGGAAATGATGGGGATGCAGGGGTGCTGCTCTAGTTTCAATCCAGCATCACGATTGACTTCAGTACTTGGCTTTGTAGACTCAACTATACCAGCTACTAGTGTCAATGGTAATTCGGAAGAAGATCTAGCCTCAGTGGGGAGATTTATACTATCAGCTACTTCTCTTTGTAGCTTCAGTAGACCCGGGTCTAGCACTATCTCTGAATCCCAGTGTTCACTTGATTCATTTTCCTTGTCTCTCTGCTGATTTTGCATAAGACAAGTTTTGTCTTTCCTGTTATTACTGGATACCAACGTTCTTATATCATCTACTTTTCCTAAACCCTTCTCCATATTCTCAGATGGTATTCCACCCTCTGGACTCTTTCTATTAAGACCACGAACACACATTTTTGCAGCATCTACATTATCTTTCACTTCAATTAAAGAAACAGTTTTGGGCTTGGTTTCACTCTCACTATGCTGTCTTTGAATCTCATCTATTAAACATATATCACTTTCATTTTGACTGCGAGTGGTGTTTGAATCAAGAGCCATTTTTATTTTATTTTGGTTTATAACCGGATCTTTTCCCTTCTCCAGAAGAATTGATCTTGGCACAACTATTTCTACCTTTGATTTATTGTGTTTTAACAACACATCCCCTTCCACAAAATTGGTATCTTCAGACAGGTTATTCAAACGAGTTTTTCTTAGCGTCTTCTTTTTCTTTTTTGTACTTTTGGACTCTATTTGAGTTTTATTAACCATTGTTTCCTTGGAATATCTTTTTTCACTAACATCTTGTGCTGGATTACAATCAACTTGACAAGATCTTTGCTCTGGCTTGTGCAAACTAATTGTCGAACCAAAATCAACTTTACAGTTCGAATTTTGTTTGCCAGATTCTGGTAACTGGGAGTTATTTTTTTCAGCAGACATACATAAGGTTTCAGATTTGTCATCTTCTGATACAGCACTATATCCAGTCACAGCAGCAGATCCATTATTTTGTAATGAAGTAGTCAGCTTCTTTATGCCTGAAATGGAGCGGGCAAATAATTTGCCCTGGGCTTTATATCCTTTCTTTTTAACAGCTCTTCTGGTAATTTCTGCTTCCCCGTGATTCGATTCTGCTGAATTTCTTCTAGACGAACATGTTGTATCAGCAAAAATTGTACAAGAGTCATTCTTCTCAATTTGCACATCACTATGAAGAATTGTAATACCTGTACAAAAGGCAGAAACATAGAGCTCTATAGACAATAGCTTTTGTCCTTGAAAACGTTTAACTTTAAATTTACAGCTTGAATGTTTCAAAATGACAACCAAATTATCCCAATTTAAAAAAATTGGGGAGTTAATGGGAATAACTGCAATCGCATCACATTAATACTAACTAGATTTCACCCGTGCCATGCACAGGTAATTTAAGCTCATTTGGATGGAGGCATGTAGGCAAAGCTAGTCGATTAGGACCCACTGGCATAACACAGACGCTAGAAAAATAACATTAATAGGCCTATCCTCATGACTGGTCAGAACCATTTGTATGGTAAGCCAGTGTGTGGATGTATGACATCGGGCCTAAGTTTTATTAGGCCTATTATTACAATTATGTTAAGTCAACATTAGCTTAATGTTGGGTTACTGTTAAGAAGCTTCCCCAACATGAACCCAAAATTGTGTTTAAATGTATCGCCTACTACACCTGCCCTCATAAATGCCAAAAAGCACAAGCAATAAAGCAGCATTAGGTTAATAATGTGCTGACTTTACGAACATCACCTCAAAATTGCACAGGTTGAAACAATGCTATAGTTTATTGTTGGACCACTGTTTACGCTGCTCCCCCAACATTCTGGATAGTGGTTGTACCAGCGTTACAAACAGTAGGCCAACATTAACCCAGCATTGGCTGTCTGCTTCATCAGTGGAACGACTATGCACCGGAGTGGCCTGTGTCAAATTCACCCCGGGTTGGGGCCGGTCGCAGAAAAATCTGCATTATGTCTGATGTGGGATTCAAACCTACGACCTCATTGACTCTAGTCTATGCCAGTCTAGTCTCCTAATAGGATTTTGGTGTTGGTAATAGACACACATGTGGCCCTCCGACTCCTGCAGGTTTGTCCAATTTTGTGAGTTCTTTGAACCTAACCTTCGGAGGCCGCTTTGATTCTCCTACATACATGACATATGTATGTTAGGGATCATCGTTGCAGGTGATGTGATAGGTTGTCTTGTCCTCAGGATGGACGAGTATGGACCTCATGGTACTGGTCGGCTTGTCGTACATGTTCACACCATGGGATTCGAATATATGCAAGCCAGTATCTCAGATACATGAGCCTTGTTTCCTAGTGGAGACCTAGCATCAAGAGTCTGCTGTTAGTGTTTTGTTGTCAGTCTTCTCCACTTTGTGTGGTTTAGACAAGGGAACATTGAGGGCCTACTCTTTATAGTTGTTGCTCTAAGGGCATTTCGCCCATGTTTTACTTAGGGCAGTTGGTTGTCAGGTCATGTCACGTATAATTTGGCCCTGTACGAACCACATATTGTCTATGTACCAGAGGATGGTGTGATGTGAAGTTCAAGTATTAATCTGTGTGGGTGGGATTCCTGTAGATGGTGATTCTGGTACCACCAACGTCCATCACATCAACACATTGGGACAAGGAAGGGTAGCTTACCATTAACCTTTGATTCGATGGTGAATTTAATGTGTGGATGAATGTTGTTGATATGTTGTGATAAAGAGTCCACTGCGTGTTCGTGAATCTTGACAAAGGTGTCATCTATATATATGTACGGCAGCCACAGGACATAGATGGAGGTATGGGTGCTGTAGAGATCAAGATCATTCTGCCGATGTCTGAGCCATTTCACCGCCAGGACACCAGTATGTGATCAAGGCTTGCCGTAGCAAGTCAAAACCTTTTAAAAACCATGTTCCAAAGTTATTGATTCTTGGAATCATGAATAACATATAATTTTTCAACAAGAAGATTTTGTTTTAAAAAACTAAAAAGAGTTGTTCGGAAACGAACACAAAAGCAGCCCTCCGTTACTGGCTGTTGGCCATTTTAAATTTGATATAGATCAGCAAACTTTCTCAAGGTTTATTTTATATTACCGATTTAGCCATTATGCAAGATTTCAGAGAAAATGACAAAAAAACAATTGAAAATGACTGCCAGTCGGCCATTTAAAAAAAAATTCTGTGAAATTTTTCTAGGTGGTCTTGTGTGAGTAATCACATTCTGTTCTATAGATCTTTAAATATAAGCATGGTGCAGCTATTTTGCTTTGTTTTTTTGTTACTTAAATATCATAAAATTACTCAAATTCAAAATGGCCGCTAACCAGCCATTTTAAAATTGTTTGCCACAAGAAGTTAATCAGCTCATTGGCTGATATTGCAGTGCATATATACCAAATGAAAAGAAGATCTGCTGGAAACTTTTTCCTCAAACGCGCTAAGGAGTATTTCTTTGTCAGTGGCCCTAGTAATCAAAGGGTTGATTATATGGGAGTCAAAAAGTCACCAAAAATTTCCCGCTGGTATGTGATGGTTATGTGAAGTATGAGGAAGCAGTTCCAAGTTGATAGATCAGCTATCATGCAAGATTTTAAAGATAATGGGGAAAAAAATAAAAATGGCCGACTGGCAGCCATTTTGGATTTTATTAGTGCGAAATTTGTCATGGGTTATCCTTGTGTGAGACCTTACATTTTGTTTTATATTCATGGTCCTGCTATTTTGCATCTTTTTGAGTTATGTAAATATCACAAAATTACTCAAATTCAAAATGGCCGCTAAACGGCCATTTTGAAATTGTTTGCTCCCAAAACTTAATCAGGTCATTGGATGACATAGCTGAGCATATTTGCCAAATTCAAAGAAGATCTGATGGAAACTTTTTCCTGAAATGAGCTAAAGAGCATTTCTTGGTTAGTGGCCCTAGTAATTAAAGAGTTGATAATATAGGGATCAAAATGTCACCAAATCAATTCCCCCTACACGCCTGTCTTGTCCCAGCAAACACAAGACTCAACATTGATTTGATGTTAGTCCACCATCTAGGCCACATTTTTTAAATTTCCTGATTTATGGATTTTTTCGTCCAAATAGGACAGTCGGAGGACGAAATAAAAATAAAGTTAGGAGAATTTGTGTAATTGTTTATTTTTTTATCAAAAAAATTGGGTCGGAGGACAAAAAACAAATATCAAACTAGATTTGCCTGAGGGGCAAAGCTTGCGTCTGCACCCGCCCCACATAGTACATTAATTAAAGGGAAGTACAGTACTGTCACCAAATTTTTATGTAAACCACGTGAAAATGACTATGTGATGTCAGAATCACACCAAAATCTAATCAACATATCGCCAGGGTAAGTTGCTTTCTTGGCACAAATCGGTGAAGCAGGCAAGTTCTTGAGAATAACATGTTATACGTCGGCCATCTTGAATTTTTTGTTAAAAAAATGAAAAAAGAAAAACAATTCTCCTAAGTAAAAAAATATAAGTTTTTATACCATAATCACACAAAAAAACTAATTAGCACTAGCACATATCCAGAGTAGGGTTATTCCTTTGAACCAAACATGAAACAAATCCATGAAGCAGTTCAAGCTCTAGAGAATGACATAGAATTTTGGCGGCCATCTTGGATTTTGTTGAAGAAGCTAAAAACCTCCAAAAAATTTTTCAAAAAAATACTCATGCGTACTCAGCAAAAATAAAAAATCTCCACCACCACATACATGTAGTGGGTGGAGACTAAATTGGGTTACGGCACTATTTTCTTCAACAATGACAGTAGACTAATTAGAAGTCCCCACTCATAAGGGCTCAGGCTTAATGGATTTTTTCCAAAAATTACTCAGATCATTAGAAATGACTAGAGAACCACTGCATCAAATTTGAATGCGATCGAGCCAATGGTTTATAAAATATCGCACCTACAAACTTTTTGGGTGGGCCATTTTTTTTTAAATGTTTTCTGTTAGACATCTTGTTTTTAACGAATTCTTCCCAAAAGTTAATCAGATCATCAGAAAATAGCCAGAAAACCACCCTATAAAATTTGAATGGAATCCATTCAATAGTTAATAAGATATTGTGCCCACTTGTATTTGTAAGCTTTTTGGGCCGCCATCTTGGGAAATGGCCGCTTACGGCATGGTGCCCCAAAAAAATTATGGGAAGAATTACCCAGGCACATAGGTCATGTCTGCAAAAAATAAGCAAAATTCATCAGTTAACTTCTTAGTTAGTTAGCTAACTTCCTCATACCCCCGAGGCGACGCAGACGGAAACATACTAAACACTATAAGATTCCCATAGTATCGGGGATGCTTAAATTAATAAGAGGTAGACGTAGTGCTAAATCATGTGGGAACTTGCTCATGAATTTGGTGAAAACAAATCAGCTTATAACAGAGCAGCTAAAAAAGGGCCTACATCTAGGTCCTATTGGGAGCCGGCCACCATAAGCCCTCACCCCGCCAGCGTGATATAAATTTTACAAAGTACAGCCTTCCCTCTCACAAATCTGCTTTACAGTAATGGTCTACCTATCTAGCACAGTTTGCCATGTATATCACAGATATTAAAGTCAACGACATTTTTTAATTATAAATTTTTCGAGGCATATCCTTCCCTAAAACCACACATTTTCTTTTTATAAATTATTTACAGTGTATATTAATTATCAAGCTTTCCAGATATTACACAAACTAACCCTTACAACACTGAAATATTTTTGACGATCCCCTCTTAACCACTTCTTACCACTAAAGTGTAGGTCTATTCACAGCAATTTTCAAAATTTATACTGTCATGGTCTAATATGCCTAGTTGGAAACAAAAATATCAAAATTACAAGATTTGAAGAACTAGGTCAAAAATCAAGACGCAAGACAACTAGGTTTAAGAGGTTCAGTCTAAGAGTAAGATAAGAACTATACAGTCTGTCAGAGAGTCAAAATTATTTATAATGCATCCTCTCCTGAAATCTCACATTTTGGTTTATAGTAATGGTCTAGTCATCTAGCATGGTTTACCAAATAATGGCCATGTGAAAGTAAATAATGGCCGATAGAAGGCCAATTTGAATTTGATGGAGTCAAAAAATTTCACGATCCATCCTCTTCTGTTCACGGACGGCCCAACATCCCAACGGCTAAACAGCCCAACGCTGTAACATCATTTCTCCTCTGCGACCTTGTGTATTGAATTCAGATTAAAAATCCACCTAGAAATAACCCACACACCAAAAATTGTTATCTTAGCTTATTTTCTTACAAAATTATAGCCAAAAGAACATGAAGAAGAGATAAAATCCATAGCTCCCTCTGTCTCACCTACGGTGACGGCGGGAGCTAATAATATTGTGATGACAAACTTTTTCCTTTAATAGCCTCTGTGACCTTCAAAAATAGGTCAAGGCCACTCACCTTGATTTTCATCATATGGATCACTGTTAATAATTTATGGAAGTAAATACAAATTGTAGGTGTGGAGATTACATGTATATCGTATCATGATGACAAACTTTTCCCTTTATTAGCCTCTATGACCTTGAAATATACGTCACGGTCACCCATCTTTGAATTTGACCTTTAGTGTCATCATATAGATCACTGGTATTAATATGAAAGTAATACAAATTGTAGACCTGTGTGGAGATATAATGACAAACTTTTTTCCTTTATTAGACTATGACCTTGAAAAATAGGTCAAAGTGACCCATCTTGGAACTTGTCTTGACCTAGACTTTCATGAGGTCTAGCACTAGTACATGTATTATTAACATGGAACTGTTAGCTTGAACAATTGTTTTTGAATTATTTGACAAAAACGACTGGATGAACGAAAGAATGAATGTACAGAGGAACGGATAACCCAAAACATAACTTGCCTTTGCTCGCTCCGCGGCGACAAAGGCATAAAAACACATCTAATGAGAACAAGGATTAGTCTTTATCACCAGATATTTAAATAGTATGATTTTAAAAAGCGTAGGCCTTTACATATTTTTTTCTAATTCTTACCTACATGTATTGAACATCAATTTATCTTTAGCAAAAAAAACTGATATGATATTAGAAAGTATTCAAAACATGTGGAGTCGTGCTTAGTGTTTCAAGGGTTGAGTCACTAACCTCTGCCAAAACCACTTCTTGCTCCATGTATGCTTTGATTTCTCATCATCTTGTGTAATATAAATTCTTCTAACACCAACTGATTTTTAAAACAAACAAAAAAACAGGCCATCACAGGTGGGAATAGCAGTACTTCAGCACCAAACAACTTATAAATTCATTGATCGAAAATTAGAAAAGGAACTAGTGACTCAATCACAGATCAGACGTCATCCAAACATTAAACCAGCCTTGGGTCAGCCTCCAGTGATTACAAGGTAAACTAGAAAGAGTTGTTCGGAAGCAGCCCTCCGTCAGTTATCGCGAGTCACCCATTTTAAAATTGCTATAGATCAGCAAACTTTCTAATGTTTTTTTTAAATTACCGCTTCAGCTATTATGCAAGATAATGAAAATTTTTTTTTTAACAAGAACCCTGCGGTTCTAAACATTTTTGTAAGTAATTTTTTTGCATTAGACTGAAGTTGATAATTATAAGCAATGGACCATGTAAAATTGTAATCCAAACAAATATATTTTCCACCAATAAGTGTTTTAGATTAAAAAAAAAACTTGCTAAAAATAATTAGATGCACAAGAGCGGGATGTTTTTTTTGTTACTTCACATGATAACAGTAAATTAAAAAACTGTGCAAGCACTCCCAACACCCTGTGGCCGATGGTAGTGACTCAAAATGGACACAAATTTAACACTACTGCTCGCAATACTCACAGACCACAAAAAAGCATACAGTTTTCAATCATTATTACATTGGACGATATAATGGTGATTCAAGTTATATGACGATGTGTCATAAGAAATGGCCTGCTTTATTCCAGTAATACCACAGACAGACAGACAGATATTTTATTGACAGAAAAAAGTCATTACAGACTTATTTGTCATACAAATGAAAGAGCTATATGTAGGGTCTAGTACATGTATATACCAGATTGTTAATTTGTTAAAATCATATAACAATATACATGGTATGACATACACAACTAAAATCATGTTAAGTGGCATTGCCATAATAAAAACTGGGTACTTCGATATTATAAATGATTATTACTTAAAATAAAAATTACAAGACTACATAAGTCCAGAGCTCCCGCTCCGAATTAGAATTTGATTTAAGCAATTTTATATAGGGTTATCAATGTAGTCCTAGTCTAGGTCAAAAATCAAGACAACTAGGTCTAAGAAGCCCAGTCTAAGAGTAAGATAAGAACTAGACAGTCTGTCAGAGATTGCAAATCTCCATTGAAATTAATGATCCTAATCAGTATCCCGGTAATGGTCTACCTATCTGGCACGGTTTACCCGATATCAGGCCTATCGAGTTAACTAATAGCTGATTTACGGTCATTTTGAATTCGATATAAATTAGTTAAAAACTTAGGGTGCATCCTCCCCCGAAACCTCAAATTTTGTTTTATAGTTATGGACAAACATCTAACACAGTTAGCAAAATATTGGGCATGTGAAAGTGAATAATGGCCGATAAGAGGCCATTTTGAATTTGATCAAGTAAAAATTTTTCAAGATGCATCCTCTCCTGAAATCTCAAATTTTGTTTTATAGTAATGGTCTAGACATCTAGTATGGTTACCAAAAACCGGCTATGTGAAAGTGAATAATGGCCGATAGGCGGCCATTTTGAATTTGATCGAGTCAATTTTTTTCAAGATGCATCCTCTCTTCTAATCTCACATTTTGTTTTATAGTAATGGTCCAGCTATCTAACACGGTTTAGCAAATATCAGCAATGTGAAAGTAAATAGTGGCCGATAGGCGGCCATTTTGAATTCGATCGAGTCGAAAGTTTTTAAAAGGCATCCTCTCTCGAAACGTCACATTATGTTTTATAGTAATGGTCTAGCTATCTAGCACGGTTTACCTGATATCAGGCCTATCGAGGTAAATAATGCTGATTGTCGGCCATTTTGAATTCGTAAGTTAAAAATTTTCAGGGTGCATCCTCCCCCGAAAACACACACTTTGTTTTATAGTAATCTGGTAATGGTCTAGCCATCTAGCTCGGTTTACCAAATATCAGCCATGTGAAAATGAATAATGGCCGAAAAGGCGGCCATTTTAAATTTGATCAAGTCAAATTTTTTCAAGATGCATCCTCATCTGAAATCTCACATTTCGTTTTACAGTAATGATCTAGCCATCTAGCACGGTTGACCAAATAATGGCCATGTGAAAGTGAATAATGGCCGATAAGCGGCCATTTTGAATTTTATCGAGTCAAATTTGTTCAATATGCATCCTCTCCTGAAATCACACATTTTGTTTTATAGTAATGGTCTAGCCATCTAGCACGGTTTACCAAATAACGGCCATGTGAAAGTGAATAATGGCTGATTGGCGGCCATTTTGAACTTAGACGAGTTGATTTTTTTCAAAATGCATCCTCTCCTGAAGCCTTACAATTTGTTTTATAGTAATGGTGTAGATATCTTGAGCGGTTTTCATGATATTCCACAATATCAGGCCTGTCGAGGTGAATAATGGCCGATAGGCGGCCATTTTTGATTTTATCGACTTGAAATTTTTCAAGATGCATCCTCTCCTGAAACCTCAAAATTTGTTTTATAGTAATGGTGTAGCTATCTTGACCGGTTTTCATGATATTCCGCAAAATCTTTCAGTCGGATTTACCGATGTTATAAATTAGGTCAAAGTGCTGGGTCAACTTCAAGGTCAAGGTCCAAAAACCTGAAAAGGCACAACTAGGGACCTTAGAGAACATGTATGTGCAATATGACTGTCATCGGCCCAGTACTTTTCGAGATCTGCTCCGGAAACGAAGTGCGCGTCAAAACGTCTAAATAGGTCATAGTTCTGAACCAGAAGTAGGTCAAAGTTCAAATACCCCAAAATGCACAACTAGACCCCCTAGAGGTGTTGTGTGTAAAATTTGAAGACAATCGGACAAGTACTTTCAGAGATATGCTCCGGAAACGAATTGTTTACGGACGGCCCAACGCCGTAGCATCATCATTTTCTCCTCTGCAACCCTGCGTATTGAATTCGGATTAAAAATATTTTAACCTGTCCATTAGTCACCTGGAAGTAACCCACATACCAAAAATTGTTATCCTAGCTTATTTTCTTACAAAGTTATAGGCAAAAGAAGAGACAAAAAAAAAACGGAGGTAAAATCCATAGCTCCCTCCGTCTCATCTACGGTGACGGCGGGAGCTAAAAATTGACCATTTAGCTCAATTATTAACAAGACTACATAAGTCCAGGAGCTCCCGCTCCGAATTAGAATTTGATTTAAGCAATTTTGTATAGGGTTATTAATGTAGTCCTAGTCTAGGTCAAAAATCAAGACGCAAGACAACTAGGTCTAAGAAGCCCAGTCTAAGAGTAAGATAAGAACTAGACAGTCTGTCAGAGATTGCAAACCTCCATTGAAATTAATGATCCTAATCAGTATCCCAGTAATGGTCTACCTATCTGGCATGGTTTACCCGATATCAGGCCAATCGAGTTAACTAATAGCTGATTTACGGTCATTTTGAATTCGATATAAATTAGTTAAAAACTTAGGGTGCATCCTCCCCCGAAACCTCAAATTTTGTTTTATAGTAATGGACTAACATCTAACACAGTTTGCAAAATATTGGGCATGTGAAAGTAAACAATGGCCGATAGAGGGCCATTTTGAATTTGATCAAGTCAAAATTTTCCAAGATGCATCCTCAGCTGAAATCTCACATTTCATTCTATAGTAATGGTCTAGCCATCTAGCACGGTTTACCAAATATCGCCCATGTGAAAGTGAATAATGGCCGATAGGAGGCCATTTTGAATTTGATCAAGTCAAAATTTTTCAAGATGCATCTTCTCCTGAAATCTCACATTTTGTTTTATAGTAATGGTCTAGCCATCTAGTACGGTTACTAAAAACCGGCTATGTGAAAGTAAATAATGGCCGATAGGCGGCCATTTTGAATCTGATCGAGTCAATTTTTTTCAAGATGCATCCTCTCTTGTAATCTCACATTTTGTTTTATAGTAATGGTCCAGCTATCTAACACGGTTTACCAAATATCAGCAATGTGAAAGTAAATAGTGGCCGATAAGCGGCCATTTTGAATTCGATTGAGTCGAAAGTTTTTTAAAGGCATCCTCTCTCTAAACGTCACATTTTGTTTTATAGTAATGGTCTAGCTATCTAGCACGGTTTACCTGATATCAGGCCTATCGAGGTAAATAATGCTGATTGTCGGCCATTTTGAATTCGTAAGTTAAAAATTTTCAGGGTGCATCCTCCCCCGAAAACTCACACTTTGTTTTATAGTAATCAGGTAATGGTCTAGCCATCTAGCACGGTTTACCAAATATCAGCCATGTGAAAATGAATAATGGCCGAAAAGGCGGCCATTTTAAATTTGATCAAGTCAATTTTTTTCAAGATGCATCCTCATCTGAAATCTCACATTTCGTTTTACAGTAATGGTCTAGCCATCTAGCACGGTTGACCAAATAACGGCCATGTGAAAGTGAATAATGGCCGATAAGCGGCCATTTTGAATTTTATCGAGTCAAATTTTTTCAAGATGCATCCTCTCCTGAAATCACACATTTTGTTTTTTAGTAATGGTCTAGCCATCTAGCACGGTTTACCAAATAACGGCCATGTGAAAGTGAATAATGGCCGATAAGCGGCCATTTTGAATTTTATCGAGTCGAATTTTTTCAAGATGCATCCTCTCCTGAAATCACACATTTTGTTTTATAGTAATGGTCTAGCCAACTAGCACGGTTTACCAAAATACGGCCATGTGAAAGTGAATAATGGCCGATAAGCGGCCATTTTGAATTTTATCGAGTCAAATTTTTTCAAGATGCATCCTCTCCTGAAATCACACATTTTGTTTTATAGTAATGGTCTAGCCATCTAGCACGGTTTACCAAATAACGGCCATGTGAAAGTGAATAATGGCCGATTGGCGGCCATTTTGAACTTTGACAAAATGATTTTTTCCAAAATACATCCTCTCCTGAAGCCTTACAATTTGTTTTATAGTAATGGTGTAGATATCTTGAGCGGTTTTCATGATATTCCACAATATCAGGCCTGTCGAGGTGAATAATGGCTGATAGGCGGCCATTTTGAATTTTATCAACTTCAAATTTTTCAGGATGCATCCTCTCCTGAAACCTTACAATTTATTTGATATTAATGGTGTAGCTATCTTGAGCGGTTTTCATGATATTCCGCAATATCAGGCCTGTCGAGGTGAATAATGGCCGATAGGCGGCCATTTTTAATTTTATCGACTTGAAATTTTTCAAGATGCATCCTCTCCTGAAACCTCACAATTTGTTTTATAGTAATGGTGTAGCTATCTTAGGCGGTTTTCATGATATTCCGCAAAATCTTTCAGTCGGATTTACCGATGTTATAAATTAGGTCAAAGTGCTGGGTCAACTTCAAGGTCAAGGTCCAAAAACCTGAAAAGGCACAACTAGGGACCTTAGAGAACATGTATGTGCAATATGACTGTCATCGGCCCAGTACTTTTCGAGATCTGCTCCGGAAACGAAGTGCGCGTCAAAACGTCTAAATAGGTCATAGTTCTGAACCAGAAGTAGGTCAAAGTTCAAATACCCCAAAAGGCACAACTAGACCCCCTAGGGGTGTTGTGTGTAAAATTTGAAGACAATCGGACAAGTACTTTCAGAGATATGCTCCGGAAACGAATTGTTTACGGACGGCCCAACGCCGTCACATCATCATTTTCTCCTCTGCAACCTTGCGTATTGAATTCAGATTAAAAATATTTTAACCCGTCCATTAGCCACCTGGAAGTAACCCACATACCAAAAATTGTTATCCTAGCTTATTTTCTCACAAAGTTATAGGCAAAAGAAGAGGCCAAAAAAAAACGGAGGTAGGATCCATAGCTCCCTTCGCTCACCTACGGTGACGGCGGGAGCTAATAATTATCTTTACATGGGCGTCATTATCACTATCAATTAGGTGTACGTCCGAAACCATACAAGCGGAGCTTTCCAAAAGGTTTATGCATTTCATAGCAATCTATAAATCACCAGAGTACTTTTTTATAGCTTTATCATGCATGTTGTGGATACAAAATAAATTATGCTTGTGTACGCCAGAAACCCGAAATATAGAATACCAATTGTTTTTTTACTATTAAGTGAAAGCGAGAAAAAAAACTGTACTTAATATATAAAATTAATTATATCCCATGATTAGTTTTCAGTATATTTTAGGTTTCTCACTGGGCTGCTTTCTCAGAAATAACGGTTTCGGACGTACAAAGTTTCGGACGTACAAGATAATGTACGTCCGAAACCACAAAAAGGAACCCTTACAATTGAAATATGAACACCTACATTTCAACAATATAATATTTTTTGTGTCGAAAACAGGCTTATGTTCATTTAGTTGTTTTAATATGATATCGACATCTTTTTTATTATTATTTCCCTTGAATTGTTATTTAATTAAGTTTATAAATATATTATGGTGGGGATGTACATCCGAATCCAAAAAGTACAAGCTTTAGCAAATTTTCATTAATCCACGGTCCCAGACAGACATAGACATAAGGATCTAAAGCTAAGTTCAGGAGTTGGTTGTATTAGTAAACTTTCAAAGTTATCTTCTGTTTTGATAAATACTAGTTTCTAGACAAATGCAGTTTCAGATACCCGGTACATACTCATTACATGTTATGATGTTTTCCCTGTGAAGATTTTGTTACATGAATATGGGTCATCATGTATGAGAAAGAATTTAATTTAGGTCTTGCCTTTTTCAAATTTTAGAAATATAATTGTGAAATCTTATAGAATATATCTCAGTTTCTAGTTATGTCAAGATACATACACAATATTGTATATTTTATACATGGAATTCAGACAAACAGTTGAAACAAGCAATTCTAGCACATTTTATGTAAAAATAGTAGTCTCAAATTTCTATTGCAGTGAGTCATCATTATGAGAAGTGAGAGTCATACATTTATTTATATTGCAAGAAGAAAAATTGACCATTTAGCTCAATTATTAATAATTATCTTTACATGAGCGTCATTATCACTATCAAATTAGGTGTACGTCCGCAACCATACAAGCGGAGCTTTCCAAAAGGTTTATGCATTTCATAGCAATCTATAAATCACCAGAGTACTTTTTTATAGCTTTATCATGCATGTTGTGGACTCAAAATTAAATCTAGATACAGAGTGATACCATAACTGCTACATTTAAGTATTGAATTCAGACGCGTACAACCGAAACCAAAAAATGTACGTTCGAAACCAAACTTTAAATAATTTTTTCATCATGGAAGAAACACTAAAAAATTAAAATTTGTGAAGGACCCTTCACACATACGTCTTTTCTCCAAAAATATACAGAAAATATTTCCATTCCACACCACACATCGCAGAAATTTTATGAGGTATCATGCATGTTTGCAAAATGACCATTCTCTGAGTACGTCCGAAACCGACATATTTTACTAATTTTTCTTCCAAACTACAAAAAATAACAAAATTTTCAATAGTGATACTTGTAAACAAGACAAGACTGTACTGAAACATCACTTTTAGTATTATATATATTGATAAATTTATGACTAAATATAGCACAGAACTGTCTGAAGTGAACGTCCGAAACCGTGGAATTGCCCATTCATTAACTATTACAAAAGCCATTGACACCACATCTATCAGCCTTTATGGTTATGCTGCTGGAGGAGAGACATATCCAGCTTTTTGTTCACAAAAAACTAGAGTCTTCTAGTTACCATGTTTAGGCTACTTTGCAAAAAGCTGGGATGTCTACTTTTCAGAATCTACGGGGTGGACAATGGTTAACTTCGAGCGTTTTTTAAAAAGGGGTAAAATCCAAGGTGGCCGTCAGCTGCCATTTTTAAAACAAATAAACAAAAAATATGATAATCACAATCATGTGATATGTCATTTTTGACTAATATTGGGGCGTAGAACCTATTTCTGGCCTTAAAATGGTGATTCTAGGCTTTAAGCATCAAAATTTGACGAAAAAACAAAATTTGTTATTATTAGCCAATATCATGCATACTGCCCATTTTCTCAACTTGTATGGAGCCGACATGCGACTCATTTCGTACAGATGGGTCACATATATAGCACGGGTTACCAAATATCGGGCATGCGAAAGAAAATAATTGCAGACAGATGGCAATGTTGAATTTGATCAAATCAAAATTTTCCAGTATGCATCCTCTCCTGAAACTCCTGAAATTTTGTTTTATAGTAATGGTCTAACTATCTTGCACCTCTTACCCGATATCAGGCCTATTGAGGTAAATAGTGGCCGATTGGCAGCCAATTTGAATTCGATCGTGGGGAATGTAATTTAGTGAAATTTGAATAATTTCTGGCATGAAGTCTTAAAGAGTTTTTGTGCCTAAAAAAAATTTTGGAGTTGACCTCTGGTGGATATTTGGAATTTTGGTAGCATCTTTAAATAAGAGCGCATCCGACAATAGCCCAACGCCATTATTTAACAAGGGGAAATTATTGACATAAAAAGTCAAAAATCACAATGAATCAGCCATTTAAATTTTTTTCACCCATTATTGAACTTGTCTGAGAATTGGTCTTTAGTAGCATGCATAACAAATTTGAGTAGGATACATGAAAAACTTTTGATGTTATCGAGCATGTCGAGCCCGAAAAGTCAAATTATTGACGTAAAATGGGAAAAATCGCGATAAATCAGACACTTGTCTGAGAACTGCATATATAATATTATTAGTAACATGCATTACAAATTTGAGCAGGATACATAGAAAATGTTTGAAGTTATTGCGCCCACAAGATCAAAATATTGATGGAAAATGTGAAAAATTGCAAAAAAATCAGCCGAATTTTTTTCAGTGATTATTGAACTTGTCCGAGAACTGGTCATTTGCAACATGCATAACAAATTTGGGAAGGATACATAAAAAAATACCGTGCAAGCACTCAAATACCCCTCGGCTGATGCAGTGACTCTACATATGCCAGGTTTCAAGGCAAATAATTGAAAATAAGAACAATTTATTAAAATTAATAAAACCAAAATGGACACCGCAGCCTCGTTTTCAGTCTCACATGAAAACAGACAATACTAATAGACTAGCAGACCCCGAAAACCTACCTATATCAGGTTACGAGGGAATTCTAAAAAAAAAAGTTAGTCGCCAGATGAAGGCTATTTTGATTAACAGTGGAAAGCTGAAATTGTAATCCGGTCATCTCCATACTCATGGGTCCCTTCACATAAAAAATTGGAGAGATCCAATATTTTTTTTTCAAGTTATTGCGTTAACAAGGAATTATTAAATTAAAAAATCAATATGGCCGCCATAGCCTCATTTTCAGTCGCACACAAAAACGGACAATGCCAATAGACTCGCAGACCCCGAAAACCTCTATACACCAGGTTTCAAGGGAATTATAAAAAAAAAATAAAGTCGGAAAAAAAAATTTAGTCGCCAGGTGGCAGCCATTTTGATTATCGGTGGAAAGCTGAAAATCTAATCAGGTGATCTGCATACTCATGGGTAACTTCACGTAAAAAATTGGAGAGATCCAATAATTATTTTTCAAGTTAACAAGAATTTTTAAAAATCTTTGACCTTGAACTATGACCTATGACCTATGACCTTGGGTAAAAAAAGTGACGGGATTGGTTGAATGTTTGTATGAATTATGAATTCAATCTGTTGCACCATGTTGGTGTAGTAGCCAAAAGAGTGAGTGCGGCGGCGAAGACGGTGGCGCACGAATGGGACGACAATACCCCTTCGGGTCCAACGGGTCGACGGTAAAAACTTCTCAAGTTATCGCACTCACAAGTAAATGTTAACGTCGACGTACTTCAATTTCATTAGCCCACCTTTTTGAATTAAAATATAAAAGGCAGGTTAAAAATCACTTACACATCCCCATAGTGCTAGGAATGTGATTTTATTATTTAAAAAAAAATTGACCAATAGTTTTTGCGCACACAAAAAAGTATGACGGCAGACGCTATCCTGGTGCCCCGGCGGATAAAAATAGTTCAGCGCTTTAAGAGTTGATTAGTGCATGTGTGACTGAAAAGAAGGCTCTAGGTTAAGGCTTAGGCCAAAACAAAATATATGTTTGTTTCCGATTTGTTGTCAGTTTAACCAGTGGGTAGGTAGGAAATTTATTTTATTTTATTTTTTATTTTATTTTTTGTCACTTCAACCAATCGGTAGGTAAGAATTGTATTTTATTTTGTGCCAAATTCACTTTCATGCATGTCTTATCTGTACATTATGTAACGATTTTTTTTTTTTTACACTTTTTGACCCCACTCTCCTTTTCGTAATGTTTTTCAGAGTTACTTTGACTACAGTCGGTAACTCATCCCTGAACTTATTGATTTCCTAAATTTTTTTTATTGATTTCCTAATTTTTTTTTTGGAAATCCATAAAATAAATTTGGGTCGCACATGTTTTGATAGGGTCGGTCGGAAATCGGAAACAAACAATATTTTTTTTAGGCCTTATGAAGTAACTAGATGTTTGCTTACAACCAATTTCTGGCTGTTTCTGTGAACTTGAAATTAGGTCTAGGTCACCAAATTTCAAACTATTTTTTCAGATTAGCCTGGGGTCTCTGTCGTCTGTTACATCACCGCCTGCCAGCCAGCAATTCATAAAATTGCACGAGCGGCGAGGTAGATCCTGATTGGTCAGTTGTGTTTAGACGCGCATTTGTCAAAACATGGGAATCTGTATGTGTATAAGCAGCGCGCGACATACAAGCATGCTATAAACAATAATAACAAGACTACATAAGTCCAGGAGCTCCCGCGACGAATTAGAATTTGATTTAAGCAATTTTGTGTAGGGTTTTTAATGTAGTCCTAGGCTAGGTCAAAAATCAAGACGCAAGACAACTAGGTCTAAGAAGCTCAGTCTAAGAGTAAGATAAGAACTAGACAGTCTGTCAGAGATTGCAAACCTCCATTGAAATTAATGATCCTAATGAGTATCCCAGTAATGGTCTACCTATCTGGCACCGTTTACCCGATATCAGGCCAATCGAGGTAACTAATAGCTGATTTACGGTCATTTTGAATTCGATATAAACTAGTTAAAAACTTAGGGTGCATCCTCCCCCGAAACCTCAAATTTTGTTTTATAGTAATGGACTAACATCTAACACAGTTTGCAAAATATTGGGCATGTGAAAGTAAATAATGGCCGATAGAGGGCCATTTTGAATTTGATCGAGTCAGAATTTTTCAAGATGCATCCTCAGCTGAAATCTCACATTTCATTCTATAGTAAACATCTAGCTATCTAGCACGGTTTACCAAATATCGGCCATGGGAAAGTGAATAATGGCCTAAAGGCGGCCATTTTGAATTTGATCAAGTCAAAATTTTCCAAGATGCATCCTCAGCTGAAATCTCACATTTTGTTTTATAGTAATGGTCTAGCCATCTAGTACGGTTACCAAAAACCGGCTATGTGAAAGTGAATAATGGCCGATAGGCGGCCATTTTGAATTTGATCTAGTCAATTTTTTTCAAGATGCATCCTCTCTTCTAATCTCACATTTTGTTTTATAGTAATGGTCCAGCTATCTAACACGGTTTACCAAATATCAGCAATGTGAAAGTAAATAGTGGCCGATAGGCGGCCATTTTGAATTCGATTGAGTCGAAAGTTTTTAAAAGGCATCCTGTCTCGAAACGTCACATTTTGTTTTATAGTAATGGTCTAGCTATCTAGCACGGTTTACCTGATATCAGGCCTATCGAGGTAAATAATGCTGATTGTCGGCCATTTTGAATTCGTAAGTTAAAAATTTTCAGGGTGCATCCTCCCCCGAAAATTCACACTTTGTTTTATAGTAATCAGGTAATGGTCTAGCCATTTAGCACGGTTTACCAAATATCAGCCATGTGAAAATGAATAATGGCCGAAAAGGCGGCCATTTTAAATTTGATCAAGTCAAATTTTTTCAAGATGCTTCCTCATCTGAAATCTCACATTCCGTTTTACAGTAATGGTCTAGCCATCTAGCACGGTTTACCAAATAACGGCCATGTGAAAGTGAATAATGGCCGATGAGCGGCCATTTTGAATTTTATCGAGTCGAATTTTTTCAAGATGCATCCTCTCCTGAAATCACACATTTTGTTTTATAGTAATGGTTTAGCCATCTAGCACGGTTTACTAAATAACGGCCATGTGAAAGTGAATAATGGCCGATTGGCGGCCATTTTGAACTTGGACGAGTTGAATTTTTTCAAAATGCATCCTCTCCTGAAGCCTTACAATTTGTTTTATAGTAATGGTGTAGATATCTTGAGCGGTTTTCATGATATTCCACAATATCAGACCTGTCGAGGTGAATAATTGCTGATAGGCGGCCATTTTGACTTTTATCAACTTCAAATTTTTCAAGATGCATCCTCTCCTGAAACCTTACAATTTATTTGATATTAATGGTGTAGCTATCTTGAGCGGTTTTCATGATATTCCGCAATATCAGGCCTGTCGAGGTGAATAATGGCCGATAGGCGGCCATTTTTAATTTTATCGACTTGAAATTTTTCAAGATGCATCCTCTCCTGAAACCTCACAATTTGTTTTATAGTAATGGTGTAGCTATCTTGAGCGGTTTTCATGATATTCCGCAAAATCTTCCAGTCGGATTCACCGATGTTATAAATTAGGTCAAAGTGCTGGGTCAACCTCAAGGTCCAAAAACCTGAAAAGGCACAACTAGGGACCTTAGAGAACATGTATGTGCAATATGACTGTCATCAGCCCAGTACTTTTTGAGATCTGCTCCGGAAACGAAGTGCGCGTCAAAACGTCTAAATAGGTCATAGTTCTGAACCAGAAGTAGGTCAAAGTTCAAATACCCCAAAAGGCACAACTAGACCCCCTAGGGGTGTTGTGTGTAAAATTTGAAGACAATCGGACAAGTACTTTCAGAGATATGCTCCGGAAACGAATTGTTTACGGACGGCCCAACGCCGTCACATCATCATTTTCTCCTCTGCAACCTTGCGTAATGAATTCAGATAAAAAATATTTTAACCTGTCCATTAGCCACCTGGAAGTAACCCACATACCAAAAATTGTTATCCTACCTTATTTTCTTACAAAGTTATAGGCAAAAGAAGAGGCCAAAAAAAAACGGAGGTAGAATCCATAGCTCCCTTCGTCTCACCTACGGTGACGGCGGGAGCTAATAAATCAGTTTTATCATTTATCTGTCAGACAATCACATGCGCATCACACTACATGTATATTAATGAAAAAATAAACATCAGGAAATGCCATTTTAAAGAGATATGTTTTTAACACATTCCTAAATGTGGACATTGATGATTTTGTTCTCATATACAGGGGGAGTGAATTCCATAAACTTGGAGCCTTTACTGAGAATGCTCTGTGCCCAAAAGATCTGAGACGGGTAGGATCAGGCACCACAAGTTTTACCGTAGGTCCCCTGATGACTGTAATGGTGTTGCTGTTTGATAGACCTGCAGCAAATCACGCACGTAATTTAGCCCATTTAGCCCATTTAGTGCTTGATAGGTCATACGTAGCAGGGTTCCCGCCAGGGGGAGTAGGTCCGGACCTCCCCCACTCAGCACCAAAGGGGGGATACACCCGCCTTGTTGACAAAAAAAAACATTTCAGTTAAAATAGGCCATTTAAGCACTAAAATTTAAAAATCTGTTTTTTTTCCCCAGACCTCCCCCCCCCCCATCCCACTCAAACATTCCTGGCGGAAACCCTTAAATTAATTTGATAATTTTTCCTATATTGACAGGTAGCCAGTGTAATTTATAGAGGACAGGTGTCATGTGATCATACTTGCAAGTGCCTGTAAGAATGTGTGCTGCTATATTTTTAACTCTCTGAAATATAGCAAGAGATGTCTCAGGGATACCAACCAGAAGAGAGTTATAGCAGTGCACAGACAAGAAATAAGTGGGGACATTTGTCTCACTATACCCTCAGAAGAAGGGAGAGATTTGACCCCTAAGTGCGTATTTGAGGCCCAGTGTTTAGCACAGACAAGAAATAGGTGGGGACATTTGTGTCACTACCCTGGATAAAAAGGAGACATTTGACCTTACAAGTGCGTAATTGACGCAATATCGCGGCCTGTGTTGAACACTGTTTCAGCAATCCAATCTTGAACCAATAAATGTGTGGATTAGCTTCTTGGCAGCTTGTTTTTCTAAATAAGGCCAAATATCAGCAATGCTTTTAAGTTGAGCAATCATTGATTGGCATTGTTTCTGAATATGAGCGTCCATTTTTAATGCTTGATCAATGTGGACACCCAAATTCCCTGTGGGTACAGTCGCTTTAACCCTTACACTGCTGCATAAAATTTGCAGCATGTGTGGTTTCCCACTAAGTAATATCTGGCACGTTTTTTCTTCAAAAATTTATTATTTTTTTTTTTTTAAGAATTAACTCGTCGCCCACAGCAGGCTGCGCCTGCTTTATTTTGGGCGACTGTAGTCGCCCATAGCAGTGTGAGGGTTAACAAGGGATGTTCATACTGTCAAAGTTTAACATATATTTCGTCACGGGACCAAGGAGCACACACCACTAAGAATTCAGATTTGTCGTCCAGGTTTTAATTTCGGAAACACAGGATTGGAGGATCATGAGCGTTTCTAGTTGGGAGGATGGAACTTTTGTATTTCAACATTATATTTTCGTGCAATCTCACTAATTGGGGAGGTGTATACTGTATATTGTAAATAATATTGGACCCAATACAGAACCCTGCGGTACACCGAATTTAAGATTGACTGGCTCCGATGTAAAACCATCAATAACAATATACTGCAATCTATCTTTCAGATATGAGCAAAACCAGCTTTAGAAGCGACTTTTAAGCCAAACTAATGTATGATTTGAGGCGATCCAAGAGAATGTCGTGGTCAATGGTATTGAATGCTGCTGATAAATCAAGCAGTACAAGAAACACTGCCATTATCTATTGCCCTCATTAAATTGTTCTGTACTTTAACCAGTGCAGTTTCTGTGCTATGATAACATCTATAGGCAGTTTGGTGTTTCTCATTGGAAGCATGGACTTTCATATTATGATCAGTTAATTGTTTTGCTATTACTTTCTCTATAATTTTGGAGATAAATGGCAAATTTGACACTGGTCTGTAATTCCGTAGAATTTGTTCATCAAGTGTTGACTTTTTTATCAATGGGCTTACAAGTGCACGTTTGAATGAAGATGGAAAGGTCCCTGTACAAATTAATCACCTTATTAACCCTTTCAAGCCTGAATTTACCATTGTCATCTTCATCCACTACAAGCCGCGAAATGCTGCGTATTGCTGTCGCAATTCTCGCCTTGTAGTGGATGAAGATGATTTGATGTGTGTGACAAATTGAAGAAAATTGCCATGTGTTAGTAAACCAGTTTCATGAAAATTTTCATTCAAAATCCCCTAGCTGTATGAAAATTAGGTCTTTTTTCAGGGACGTAAAATGATGCTTTAATGCATCGTGAGGGCTTAAAGGGTTAACAATATTATTAATAGAAGTCACCAAATGTTTCAGGACATGAGTAGGCAGGGGGTTGAGACCGCATGATTTAACAGGCGAATTACTAATTATCTTTGACACTATTTCGTCATTTATACTTGCAAAGTCTGAAAGTGATTTGGGTAGTGGTAATGTATAATATTATTGTCATTGGAATTATTCAAAGGTGAAAGTAGGCTACTTGAATAGCATTCATATCAGCTCTTATTTTTTCTATTTTGTTTTAAAAGAAACAAGACTACATAAGTCCAGGAGCTCCCGCTCCGAATTAGAATTTGATTTAAGTTCTTTTGTGTAGGGTTATTAATGTACTGTTAGGCTAGGTCAAAAAACAAGACGCAAGACAACTAGGTCTAAGAGGCACAGTCTAAGAGTAAGATAAGAACTAAACAGTCTGTCAGAGATTGCAAACCTCCATTGAAATTAATGATCCTAATCAGTATCCCAGTAATGGTCTACCTATCTGGCACTGTTTACCCGATATCAGGCCAATCGAGGTAACTAATAGCTGATTTACGGTCACTTTAAATTCGATATCAACTAGTTAAAAAATTTACGGGTGCATCCTCCCCTGAAACCTCAAATTTTGTTTTATAGTAATGGACTAGCATCTAACACAGTAAAAATGCAAAATATTGGGCATGTGAAAGTAGATAATGGCCGATAGGGAGCCATTTTGAATTTGATCAAGTCAGAATTTTTCAAGATGCATCCACAGCTGAAATCCCACATTTCATTCCATGGTAATCGTCTAGCCATCTAGCACGGTTTACCAAATATCGGCCATGTGAAAGTGAATAATGGCCAATAGGTGGCCATTTTGAATTTGATCGAGTCTAAATTTTTCGAGATGCATTCTCTCCTGAAATCTCACATTTTGTTTTATAGTAATGATCTAGCCATCTAGCACAGTTTACCAAATAACGGCCATGTGGAAGTGAATAATGGCCTAAAGGCGGCTATTTTGAATTTGATCAAGTCGAAATTTTCCAAGATGCATCCTCAGCTGAAATATCACATTTCGTTCTATAGTAATGGTCTAGCCATCTAGCACGGTTTACCAACTATCGGCCATGTGAAAGTGAATAATGGCCGATAGGAGACCATTTTAAATTTGATCAAGTCGAAATTTTTCAAGATGCATCCTCTCCTGAAATCTCACATTTTGTTTTATAGTAATGGTCTAGCCATCTAGTACGGTTACCAAATAACGGCTATGTTAAAGTGAATAATAGCCGATAGGCGACCATTTTGAATTTGATCAAGTCAATTTTTTTTAAGATGCATCCTCTCCTGAAATCTCACATTTTGTTTTATAGAATGGTCCAGCTATCTAACACGGTTTACCAAATATCAGCAATGTGAAAGTAAATAGGGGCCGATAGGCGGCTATTTTGAATTCGATTGAGTCGAAAGTTTATAAAAGGCATCCTCTCCTGAAACGTCACATTTTGTTTTATAGTAATGGTCTAGCTATCTAGCACGGTTTACCTGATATCAGGCCTAGCGTGGTGAATAATGCTGATTGTCGGCCATTTTGAATTCGTAAGTTAAAAATTTTCAGGGTGCATCTTCCCCCGAAAACTCACACTTTGTTTTATAGTAATGGTCTAGCCGTCTAGCACGGTTTACCAAATATCGGCCATGTGAAAATGAATAATGGCCGAAAAGGTGGCCATTTTGAACTTGATCAAGTCAAATTTTTTCAAGATGCATCCTCATCTGAAATCTCACATTTTGTTTTATAGTAATGGTCTAGCCATCTAGCACGGTTTACAAAATAACGGCAATGTGAAAGTGAATAATGGCTGATTGGCGGCCATTTTGAACTGGGTCGAGTTGATTTTTTTCAAAATGCATTCTCCCCTGAAACCTTCAATTTGTTTTATAGTAATGGTGTAGATATCTTGAGCAGTTTTCATGATATTCGGCAATATCAGGCCTGTCGAGGTGAATAATGGCCGATAGGCGGCCATTTTGAATTTGATCAACTTGAAATTTTCCAAGATGCATCCTCTCCTGAAACCTGACAATTTGTTTGATAGTAATGGTGTAGCTATGTTGAGCGGCTTTCATGATATTCCGCAATATCAGGCCTGTCGAGGTGAATAATGGCCGATAGGCGGCCATTTTCAATTTTATCGACCTGAAATTTTTCAAGATGCATCCTCTCCTGAAACCTGACAATTTGTTTTATAGTAATGGTGTAGCTATCTTGAGCGGTTTTCATGATATTCTGCAAAATATTTCAGTCAGATTTACTGATGTTATAAAGTGCTGGGTCAACTTCAAGGTCAAGGTCCAAAAACCTGAAAAGGCACAACTAGGGACCTTAGAGAACATGTATGTGCAATATGACTGTCATCGGCCCAGTACTTTTCGAGATCTGCTCCGGAAACAAAGTGTGCGTCAAAACGTCTAAATAGGCCTAAGTCATTGTTCTGAACCAAAAGTAGGTCAAAGTTCATATACCCCAAAAGGCACATCCCCTAGGGGTGATATGTGTAGATTTGAAGACAATCTGACAAGTACTTTCAGAGATATGCTCGGGAAACGAATTGTTTACGGACGGCCCAACGCCGTAACATCATCATTTTCTCCTCTGCGACCTTGCGTATTGAATTCAGATTAAAAATATTTTAACCTGTCCATTAGCCACCTGGAAGTAACCCACATACCAAAAATTGGAATCCATAGCTCCCTCCGTCTCACCTACGGTGACGGCGGGAGCTAAAAATGAGCCGAACTGGTTTGCCATGTCCTTACTTGAAACATAGGAGGGGAGCACAAAAGTTTTTAAATTATGAACTAAGCACTATATAGTATTATGTCAGTGTATATTCAGCCTGGATATTTTATGACATTTTCAGAAGCATCAGTGCTAATAACATGAATTGGGTTATTTTACACTAGACCAAAAAAATATATATCTTTGTTTCCGATTTGTTGTCATTTTAACTAGTGGGTAGGTGGGAAATTTCTTTTCTTTTTTCTTATATTTTTGGTCACTTCAACCAATTGGTAGGTAATATTTTTTTAAAATTTTATTTGGCACCAAATTCTCTCCTAGGCATGTCTTAGATCTGGACATTACGTAACAATTTGTTTTTTTTAATGTTTTTCGGCCCCCTCTCCTTTTCGTAACATTTTTAGAATTACTTTGATTACAGTCGGTAACTCATCTCTTAACCAGGTGGGGGCTAACCACAGACTACCCACTCGGTACTCTCATTTGTTATTTTATTACTCCTTTTTTTTACTTATTTATACTTAAGGAACTTCCAATTATTTTCTGTTTACATGAAAATAGACAAGACTTTTGCAACAGGTGGCATTTTTTTTCTCATCCTTTTGTCCTGGAACTGTTGAGCATTTGCCAGCTACCAGAAATAGTTCAGTTTAAAGAGGAGATTTCAATATGTATTTTATCAAAACTGTTTTTCATGTTTGGAAAATTATATATTTAACTTCATATCTGTTCCACTGATGCATACTTTGATAGAAGTACAGGGTGTACTTTAAATAAATCAATGGTTTATTCAAAAACAGCAAGCATATCCAATAAACAATGTGCAAAAAAAACAGTGTGTGTGTCTTGACGAGGAGATAAAAACATAAAACAATAATATTTTATACTATGGTTCAGTTAACAGTTTTAAACTTTCAAAAATAAACACAGCTAATTTAGAAATAATACCACAACGATCACATGTCATAAGCTCAATAAATTTAGACATTGATGGTTTTCGCCAAGAGTACGGTGACAAATATGTACTTCTGATATCTGTGTTAATCTGGCATTCTAAAAAGAAAATGGTACTCATCCCCGAGAACATTACAAGTTGTGCATGTAGGCCTATACGTTCATTATAAACTTTTCTGTGATACCATTTTCCGCTGACCACTGGGATATTGCAATTTTTTGTCACAAATTTAATATAGGCAAACTTGTGTTTTTGTACTTTGATAACATTCATGCATTTAGAACAAATTATATTTTCTTTAATTAACTGATATAGTTTTCCATCTGGACTACTAGACATAGAAGTATTCCAGTTTGAAAAATATTGATCCTTCAACCGTTGATTGCATAATTTAAAAAAAATAAAAGTATTATGAACATTCTGATTTATCCAAGCACAATTAAAACCAAGGTTATTTAACATTTCCTTGACTTTACTAGCCCAGTTATTGGCATGTTCGAGTTCACATTGTTCATATTGATATCTATATAAATTATACACCAATGTGTTTGTTTTATGTGTTTTAATTTTCAACCAATATGTACTGATTTTTAAATGTCTGTTTATTGCCAATGGAAATCTTCCCGATTCACTGTAAACAAAAAAAATTGCAGTAGATTTCTTAACATGTAAAATACGCTTGCAAAATTGGAGATGAACCCATTCTATATTGCTCAGGGGCTTTATGAAATCCCCATACCTCACACCAGCAGTCACAAATTGGTATAATAATTTTATCAAATAGTTCACATTGGAAATGTATTTTAGGATTATGTAGATGATGCAAATCTTCATACAACTTAAAAAGAGCCCTAGTACTACAATTTGCAATGTTTTTTTTGTAATACATCAAATTTACCCCCGTCACTCAAAAGCATGCCTAGATAAGAATATGTATTTGTCACGGTTAAAAATTTATCACCAAAGAAATAATGGTCATTTACTGACAGCGATCCACCTTTTCTAAAAATTAAGACAGCTGATTTTTCAATATTTATATTTAATTTCCACCGTGTGCAGTAGACATACAGGATATCAATGCCGAGCTGGAGGTCCTCCGTTGAATCTGACATTAATAAAAGATCATCGGCATACAATAGCGTTCTGATAGTGATATCCGACATACTTACCCCTCTAAAATCTCCACTTTCTAATGCCGCTTCAATATCATTCAGGAAAAGATTAAACAAAAAAGGAGATAAGCTCTCTTCTTGACATAAGCCTAAATTACATTCAAAATTATTGCTAAATACTCCACTATACTTGACTTTAGAAAGGAAGGACGTACTTCAATGGAAGTACAGACCATGAGGCATGTGACTCTATGGAAGAACTTTAATAGCACATTCCTAATTTTCCAAACATAGGGCTGCTCTATAAATTGGTGATTTAATATTTCAAGCTATCTTTTTTAAAGGGACTGGCCCAGGCTAAAATCATAAAAAAATCGTTGATTTTATTTAGACTTCTTAATATCACCATATGATGTAAACATGTCCATAGACTAGAGCTGCAAAAGTTTTTTAATTTTTCTGCTGCGCATTCACCAGTTAGACTAGATATAGAGACGAAATTCCCGTATTTCTAATTTTTGACATGGTTGTCAATAATTACAAATCAGGAATTTCGTCTCTATATCTAGTCTAACTGGTGAATGCGCAGCAGAAAAATTAAAAAACTTTTGCAGCTCTAGTCTATGGACATGTTTACATCATATGGTGATATTAAGAGGTCAAAATAAAATCAACGATTTTTTGATGATTTCAGCCTGGGCCAGTCCCTTTAAAGTACCCGGTACATTATTTCTTTTAGTCGGCAATAGACATTATGCACTTCAAATTGATGAATGTTTACCTCTTGTTGGGACTCTCAGCTTCACAGTGGAAAGCATGGCCTCTAACAAAGTCAGAAATCTTGTATATTTAGTAGCCTAATTATCATTGGACAGAACCTGACTATTAGGCCAATGAAATAATATGTTGCAAATGAATGGGGACACAACAAGTGAGTGCCCTATCAGGCTAGAATGAGGCTGTAGGCCTTCGATCGAAGTAGGCCTACAGCACACCTGGATGGAAGTATGTACTTCAAAGGAAATACATACTTTAATCTGCGGTCGGCCCCGACCGTGTTAACTTATGTATTTCCTGATTTTCTTTTTTTTTTCAAAAGCTGAATATAGTTTACATGATATAGGCCTACATGTATAGTATAATATGTAATGCCAAAAAATCACTTTTTTACAGGTCTGTCAAAGGGAAACAGTGAACCTCAACCGTTGAAAACCAAAGTTCTGCAACTTGACTCTTGACTTGTGTCGTGACAATGTGTGACGAGTAAAAAAAAGTTGAGTTCAACTTCAAAGTCTAGACTTTTAAGTTATTTAACGTTAGACAGAGACTGTCGTGTCTGACTCTGTAAGTGTAGGCCTATCAATCATGTCATCATCATGATCATCAATAAAATTGTCATCATGGACATGATCATGACAATTGACATGAAATGATGAATGATTGATGATGATGTCATCACTTATTTTATAGTTATTGATTGATGTGTGCCACTGCCACACTGACTGGCACTGTCACACTCCACAGACCCAGTAGTACCAGTGTCATATGATGCAAACTATCACGATAAAACAATAAACTATTCCATGTAAGTTGTAACGTTAGTCTAACGTTACTCAATCTAGTGTGTATTCTAACCGAAGATTTGCAGTTTCAATGTTGTGTCAAACAAAATTACACATCGCACATGAACAGATGACTTCTGCAGACTTGGGTGACGGTGACCACGTGAAGAATGAACACATCAAATTCCCTGACTGTGTATGACAGCGCCACCTAGCGAATACAAGCAAATAATTTACAAATAATTTACTAAGCCGTAGAATTGGAAGAAAAGGTGCGGGTTTAAAAAAATTAAACGTAAAATTAGAAGATGATATATCCCTAGTCTATCAAATCAAGTGGAGAAAGGTAGAGTCTAATTATGTTCAACAAACTTTCTATTTAGTTAACAGACTGTGCTAGTCTATGTGACGTCTATGCAGATGATGATTGATATTCTATAAAGAATTTTGTCCCAGCGTCAGGAGTGTGGTGTTATAGCTCTGATACATTATAATTACATGTGTAATTTATAGGCCTGATTGTTCCCACAGTCAACGTGTTTTTTTATCTGCTGGGATTAAAACATTGATAGCAGGCCCGTCAGTTTGGGGGGGGGGGGGGGGGGCTGAAAATTTACCCCGGCAACATCTTCCAGAATCCACCATATTGCACCAATTTGCAGCTCAAAATAAAAAAATCCAAATTTGTCCTGAATTAAACAACCACGACGACTAATTCAGTGCTAATTACTCAGGGGTGGGCAGGCGAAATGAGTCCTGTCGCCACAAATGGTTAATTTTAGGTGTTCTGAATGGTCATTTTTTAAATATTTACATTAGGCCTACAGATATTTTGCTTCTGTCGCCATATGTGATGATGTGGCGACCACTTGCCCACCTCTGTAACTTATTCTCTGACTAAGACTGAGTCTAAAGTTGTAGAGTAGGGGAGAGTGGGGAGGTGTGGGCCACAGGGAGGGATGGGCTATTCACTCTTACACAAAATAAAGGGGCAATGTAGCGCTGAACGGCCTGCCTACGTGGCTCGCTGCGCTCGCCCAGGACCGTTGTTTACTCGGCTAGGGGCAATGCAAATATAGGCGGCACTAGCTGGTAAACTGCTAGCTATGCTGATAGGCTATATAGGCCTATACTAGGCGGCACTAGCAGGTAAAAGGTTAGCTGTGTTGATAATAGGGTAGGATGGGGCGAAACGCCCATGGATGGGGGTAAAATACCCCCTCTCTCTCATTCACACACTGATCATATGAGATAATTTATTTTTTTATTTAAAGTAGGGCCTATAGGTTACACTCCCTTACGAATTGGGTTGCGCAATTTTCTCATATTTGTTGAATGGCGCGAAATAGACTACACAAAGTAAAAGAAAATATTTTTTTTAAATCACTTTTTGTGAAAAAAGACCACCAACGAAAAAATGTTGTCGAATATTATTCAGAAGTGGTAGCCTATTTTTTTCGTATATCCAGTTCAAATAGGGGTGAGGCTTAGGCTCCTATTTGTTTTATGAGAACTCCACTTATTGGGACACAAACGAGGTTTTTGCTGAAACTGCAGAAATAAATAAAATGCCCTTATGGGGCAAAACGCCCCGTCAAACTGGGGGTGAAACGCCCCGTTGTGGCGTATTGCCCCCAGTAATGGCAGTATGGACGGTCTACCCCTATGCTGTGGATTTTACATCCTACTTGAAGCTTTCCTTACAAATATTTTTTTTATTTCCTAATAATTAGATAGCTGGGTGATAACAATATTACAGGGGAAAGTGGGGTTTATCGGGACATAGGGACCATTTTGACGCCATCTAAATTGCGGGGGAATCCCCTGTGGGGTTTACTGGGACCTTGACTGGGCAATCTATTTCTGAAATTATTTTGATCATTTAAGGTCATCTTTAAGGTCAGAAAGTCAATTTTAGGGTAAAGTAAGAGAAAATAGCAATTTTACCAAATAAGACTAGAAGCATGTGTAGAACCTTTTTTTTCATGGGATTTGACTGGAAAAATCCATTTATAGTATTATTTTGGTGAGTCAAGGTCATCTGCAAGGTCAATTTTAATCAAGGTCTTTAAAATGTTATTTCAAATGTCAAAAATAAGAAAATATGATTTTTAACAAACACAAATGGCAAAGGAAGCGTAGTACGTTTTTTGATATCATTCTGACTGAATAATGCATTTCTGCCACACTTTTGTTGATTAAAGGTCATTTTCAAGGTCAATGTGTTATTTCAAAGTCAAATAAGCAAAAATATGATTTTTAACAAATATAAAGCTAGGTACAAGTGTAATACCTCTTTTTTGTGTGATTTTGTCTGGGAAATCCGTTTCTAGTATTATTTTGGTGATTAGAGGTTATTCTCTCGGTCGAAAGATCAATTTCTAGGTCAGATATGATTTTATCATGCTACAAATCGGAGCATGCATATAATACATTGTTTTGGTGTCATTTTGATTGGATAATTAATTCTAGTAGGGTTCTATTGATTTAACATCACCAAAGTGGAATGTTAAGGCGAAGGAAAAGCACAACAGATCGATGGAGTGGCGGTAAAAGGCGACAGGGAGGCGTTAAGGGACAATAGGAGGCGTTACAGGGTGGTAATAAAGTGCTATAAAGAGACACAGATGCGCTAAAGGGCGACTGAAAGGGATAAGCGACAATGAGGAGGTATTGAAGGGCAACAAACAGACATTAAGGGACGAGAAAAAGACGCTTAAGTGCGACCGGATGTGATAAAAGGTGGTGGGGGGCAATAAAGGGCTATGGGATGGCGTTAGAGGGCTGTGAGGAAGCGTTAAATAACAATGGAAGTATGTTAACGGGTAATGGGGAGACATTAAAGGGTGATGTGTAGGTGATTAAGGGTGATGAGAAGGATTAAAGGTGAATGAATGTCGCTAAAAGGTGACAGAGAAACGTTAAATGACGACAGGGAGATGTCAAAGGGCGACAAAAAGTGTTAAAGATTGATGGAGATGCATTTAAGGGCGATTGCAAGGCGGTAAAAGGCTCTGCAAATGCGCTTATCGGCAATGTAAAAGCCTTAAAGGGAGAGCGATCATGGGAGGCGTTAAATAGCGATGGCAAGGTGGCAAAGGACGACCATAAAGCGTTTATAATTGACCAGGAAAAGCGTTAATGGGCGATGGATAGCCGTAAATGTGATGGGTAGGCGATTAAAGGAGAGGAGTAAGCATTTAGGGCGACGGAGAGGCTTTAAATAGAGACGTAGGCTTTAAAGGAAGGGACAATGATGATGGGGACGCACTAGAGAGCGACGGGAAGGCGCTAAATGACGATCAAAAAATGATAAAGGTCAACGCTGAAGCGTTGAAGAGCAATGTGAAGCGTTAAAAGGTGACGCAGAGGCGTTGAATGGGGCTGGGAAGGCGCTAAAAGGTGATGAGAGGCGATAAAGATTGATGGGGAGGCTTTGAAAATGAAAGGCGATGGAGAGGTGTTAAATGCCTGTGGAAAGGCCTCCAATTGCAAAAAAAAGATGTTAAAGTAAAAGCGCTACAAAGACGCATAAAGGGCGACGAAAATTCGTTGAAGTGCAACAGGAGTGTGTTTACTCTCCATCATCCCGTAATGCATTTAACGGTTTCTCATGGCCCTAATGCTTCACCACCACATTATAAAGCCCCCGGTCAATCAAGAAAACTTCTATAGCGCTTATAAATCCTCAGCGACCAGAGCTCACAGATCCTTAGCATCATTTTGTGTGGTAGTCCAGGCGAAAACTAGATCAAATGGGTGCGATTTAAGTAATTTCATTGCCCTTTAACACTTCCTCGTCGATCGTTAAAGTTTTTCCTTTGCTCTTTAACACCTCTACATTGCCATTAAATACCTTCCCTTCGCCTGATATTTTCACCTTGAGCATGTTTAATCAATGAAACCCAGCAGAATTAGATTATCTAGTGAAAATCACACCCAAACGAGGCTCCAATTTATTGCATATATATGTTGCAAATCATATTTGACCTTGAAATTCACCTTTTGGTCTTGAGGATTCGTGACCTAAAATCACAAAAATAATTGAAGAAATTGATTTTTCAGCCAAAATCCCACCAAAAGCAGGTATTAGACATGTTCCTAGCTTTATTTGTTGAAAAAATCATATTTTCCTTTGCTTGACCTTGAAGTTGACCTTGCTGATGTCCCATTAATCAACCAAAAAGTAACCGATTATTCAGTCTACATCACACGAGAAAGACTTGAGACATGAGAAAGACACTTCTTCCTATTTTATTTTTAGATCAAAGGTTTTGTTCTACATAGTGGCCCATAGTGGTTTTTTACATAGTCGTATGCATAGTTTTCATAGTCAGAGGCTCTAAATCAATTAATTTCAAAATATAAGTGAGTTCACTCTTGAGGCCAGAGGAGCTAGGTAGGGACATCAAAGTCTGTTACTATTATATTTTTACAAGTGTAATTAAATACTATCCTAATTCAGTAATTGTTATTCTGGTGACTTTGAGAATATGTACCAGTGTGGGGTAAAACGCCCCGTAAAAATGGGGTAAAAAGCCCCCAGGGGAGAGGCGTTTTCCCAACAGTGTGGGGAGAACGCCCCTTTTTTAACAAAACTTGTGACTACCAGCTCTCAGTCAATAATAGAAAAACTTGAAATATTATAACTCTGGTATATACACTTAACGTTAGTCACCAAGTGCAACCCTGCACAAAGAAAAAGAAGAAAAGTGAAGAAAACTTTTATTGGGAGAAAAAAGAAAAAGTTTTCTTCCAAAGAAAACTTTTTCCCTTCCAAAGAAACTTTTTCTTCCTTATTTCCTGATTATGCCTGAACTGGCTGCACACATTTTTCTGGTTAAAGCCATCAGTTTATGTTAACGTCTTCATTTGTATTGTTTTTTTATCGGTAATTTTATGGTGTGATAATTATACATACTAATAAAGGACCACTAAATGACGTCTCATTTCCTGACCACAAAAAACTTAATTTTAGAACCCTTATAAATTACTATTTTACACGTGATTTTGACCTTACATTGGCACCAGCAGGTAAAGAGTTAGCTGTGCTGATATAGGCGGCACTAGCAGGTGAAGGGTTAGCTGTGCTGATATAGGCGACACCAGCAGGTAGGGCCTAATGAGTCATCTGTGCTAATATATAGCCGGCATCAGCAGGTAAAGGGTTAGCTGTGCTGATATATGTGGCACTGGCAGGTAAAGGGTTAGCTGTGCTGATATAGGCGGCACTAGCATGTGGAGGGTTAGCTGTGCTGATATATGCGGCACTAGCAGGTGAAGGATTAGTTGCACGCTGATAATCCCTGATAATGGCGGCACTAGCAGGTGAGGGGTTAGCTGTGCAGATATAGGCGGCACTAGCAGGTGAAGGGTTAGCTTTGGTGATATAGGCGGCACTAGCAGGTAAAGGGTTAGCTGTGCTGATATATGCGGCACTAGCAGGTGAAGGGTTAGCTGTGCTGATATAGGCGGCACCAGCAGGTAAAGGGTTAGCTGTGCTGATAATGGCGGCACTAGCAGGTGGAGGGTTAGCTGTGCTTATATATGTGGCACTAGCAGGTAAAGGGTTAGCTGTGCTGATATATGCGGCACTAGCAGGTAAACGTTAGCTGTGCTGATATAGCGGCACTAGCAGATAAAGGGTTAGCTGTGCTGATATAGGTGGCACTAGCAGGTAAATAGTTAGCTGTGCTGATATAGGCGGCACTAGCAGGTGAAGGGTTAGCTGTGCTGATATATGCGGCAGTAGCATGTGAAGGGCTAGCTGTATTGATATAGGTGGCACTAGCAAGTGAAGAGCTAGCTTTGCTGATATAAGCGACACTAGCAGGTAAAGGGTTAGCTGTGCTGATATATGCGGCAGTAGCAGGTGAAGAGTTAGCTGTGCTGATATATGCGGCACTAGCAGGTAAAGAGTTAGCTGGGCTGATATAGGTGGCACTAGCAGGTAAAGGGTTAGCTGTGTTGATATATGCGGCAGTAGCATGTGAAGGGTTAGCTGTGTTGATATAGGTGGCACTAGCAAGTGAAGAGCTAGCTTTGCTGATATAGGCGACACTAGCAGGTAAAGGGTTAGCTGTGCTGATATATGCGGCAGTAGCAGGCGAAGAGTTAGCTGTGCTGATATATGCGGCACTAGCAGGTAACGGGTTAGCTGTGCTGATATAGGTGGCACTAGCAGGTGAAGGGTTAGCTGTGCTGATATATGCGGCACTAGCAGGTAAAGGGTTAGCTGTGTTGATATAGGTGGCACTAGCAGGTGAAGGGTTAGCTGTGCTGATATATGCGGCACTAGCAGGTAAAGGGTTAGCTGTGCTGATATAGGTGGCACTAGCAGGCAAAGGGTTAGCTGTGCTGATATATGCGGCACTAGCAGGTAAAGGGTTTGATGTGCTGATATAGGTGGCAATAGCAGGTGAATGGTTAGCTGTGCTGATATATATGCGGCACTAGCAGGTAAAGGGTTAGCTGTGCTGATATATGCGGCACTATCAGGTAAAGGGTTAGCTGTGCTAATAATGGCGCCACTAGCAGGTGAAAGGTTAGCTGTGCTAATATAGGCGGCACTAGCAGGTAAAGGGTTAGCTGTGCTGATATATGCGGCACTAGCTGTGCTGATAAAGGTGGCGGTAAAGGGTTACCTGTGCTGATAATGGCGGCACTAGCAGGTGAAGGGTTAGCTGTGATAATATAGGCGGCACTAGCAGGTAAAAGGTTAGCTGTGCTGATATATGCGGCACTAGCAGGTAAAGGGTTAGCTGTGCTGATATATGCGGCACTAGCAGCCTGTAAGAGTTGGCTGTGCTGATATATGCGGCACTAGCAGGTGAAGGGTTACACTCACTCTCAGTGGTATGTACTGTCTGGGTTAGCTGTCCGGATATAGGCGGCACTAGCAGGTAAAGGGTTAGCTGTGCTGAAATATGCGCACTGGCAGGTGAAGGGTTAGCTGTGCTGATATAGGCAACACCAGAAGGTAGGGCCTAATGAGTCCGCTGTGCTGATATATAGCCTGCATCAGCAGGTAAAGGGCTAGGTGTGCTGATATATGTGGCACTGTAGCATGTGAAGGGTTAGCTGTGCTGATATATGCGGCACTAGCAGGTGAAGGATTAGCTGTGCTAATAATGGCGGCACTAGCAGGTAAAGGGTTAGCTGTGCTGATATAGGTGGCACTAGCAGGTGAAGGGTTAGCTGTGCTGATATATGCGGCACTAGCAGGTGAAGGGTTAGCTGTGCTGATATAGGCGGAACCAGCAGGTAAAGGGTTAGCTTTGCTGATATAGGCGGCACTAGCAGGTGAAGGGTTAACTTCGCTGAAATATATATATGCAGCACTAGCAGGTGAAGGGTTACACTCATTCTCAGTGGTATGTACTGTCTGGGTTAGCTGTGCTGATATAGCTGGCACTAGCAGGTAAAGGGCTAGCTGTGCTGATATAGGCGGCAATAGCGTGTAAAGGGTTAGCTGTGCTGATATAGGCGGCACTAGCAGGTGAAGGGTTAGCTGTGCTGATATAGGCGGAACCAGCAGGTAAAGGGTTAGTTTTGCTGATATAGGCGGCACTAGCAGGTGAAGGGTTAGCTGTGCTGATATATGCAGCACTAGCAGGTGAAGGGTTAGCTGTGCTAATATATGCAGCACTAGCAGGTGAAGGGTTAGCTGTGCTAATATATGCAGCACTAGCAGGTGAAGGGTTAGCTGTGCTAATATAGGCGGTACTAGCAGGTAAAGGGTTAGCTGTGCTGATATATGCGGCACTAGCAGGTAAACGATAGCTGTGCTGATATAGGCGGCACTAGCAGGTGAAGGGTTACACTCATTCTCAGTGGTTTGTACTGTCTGGGTTAGCTGTGCTGATATAGGCGGCACTAGCAGGTAAAGGGTTAGCTGTGCTGATTTATGCGCACTAGTAGGTGAAGGGTTAGCTGTGCTGATATATGCGGCACTAGCAGGTAAACTTAAAGGGTTAGCTGTGCTGATTTAGGTGGCACTAGCAGGTAAATAGTTAGCTGTGCTGTTATAAGCAGCACTAGCAGGTAAAGGGTTAGCTGTGCTGATGTATGCGGCACTAGCAGGTAAAGGTTAGCTGTGCTGATAGGCATATAGGCGGCACTAGCAAGTAATGGGTCAACTGTGCTAATATAGGCGGCACTAGCAGGTAAGGGGTAATAACTGTGCTGATATAGGCGGCACTAGCAGGTAATGGGTTAACTGTGCTGACATAGCCAGCACCAGCAGATAAAGAGTTAGCTGTGCTGATATATGCAGCACTAGCAGGTAAAGGGTTAACTGTGCTTATATAAGGGCAGTAGAAGGTAAACGTTAGCTGTGCGGCATTAACAGGTAAAGGGCTAGCTGTGCTGATATAGGCATCTTTGCAGTCAGCTACTAAAACAGCAACAAGATCTCAAAATGTTTGTATGCTCACAATGGCAAGTGGCAGTGATTTTGCTGCCGGGGGGGGGGGGAGGGGACGTACGGACAAACTGCTGCAGTCCGTCACTATCAAGCTAGGGGACCGCAGGCTTCACCTACCATGTGGATTTTTTTTTTTATGTCTTTCCATCTTCAAAATGGCATCAACTATGGTACATATGATGTTTTCTATGCTCTATTGCACGACATATATAGACTATAGTCTAAGCTCAGTTTCAACTACCGGCACAGTCCTCCCTCAAATAGGGAGGAGTGGGCCACTTTTGATGACCTACATGTAGTTATCTGGTTAAGTCGTCTACACAAAACATGCAGACATAGTTGTAGTTCTGTTCATCATGGTGGATGGTTCCGTGGGTAGACTTCACCACAACCAATTGCATTTTAAAAAAATATGCAAGTCTAGCCAGAATGTGCAAAAATATAGAAAGTGGCCACACCTCCCCACTCTCCCCTAATTAGTTGAACTTATTCTTGGCTCTGCATGACTGTAGTGTATAGTCTACTCTCCCTGAGCCACACTACGCGACGTGGCCGAGCTTCATGTAGGCTCTGGTAGGCCCCAGTGGCGAATGTTTGTGACTAGTTGCTATTTTTAGATGAAAGTAGGGTAATCCCCGAATTCAGACATTTTTTCAAGGTCACTTCCCCGCATGTAGAGTTGTTTACAGTATTGTATTCTCCCTGTGACGCATTTTCTATGACGTGAGGAAGGGCAATGAGGAAGCGTGACGTTAAAGGCTTCAAAGTGTGACGGAGAGGCGCTGAAGGGCGACGGGTGCGTTAAAAGACGACAGGTAGGAAATGAGGCGTGATGTGGAGGTGGTAAAGGCGACAAGGAAACGTCAAAAGCGACTGAGAGGCACAGGGCAACAGGGTGGCGTTAAAAGCCAACGTGGAGGCGTTAAAAAAAGATGAGCGGTGCTAAAGCGCCACAACAAGGCATTAAAAGGCGACGGAAAGGTGGTAAATGGGAATGATAGGCCTGACCTATTCTTACGATGCATTAAAATGTGATTGGGAGACGTAAAAATGAAATGAGTAAGTGTTAAAGGGTGAGGGCGGGGCATTAAATGGCGATGGGAAAGTGTGGATGAGGAATTGGGAGACGTTAGAAAGCATCTATAGGCGTTCAAGAGCGACGGCAAAGTGTTGAAGGACGATGGGAAGGAATTGAAGAACACTTTATCCAGTCAAAATAGTTTATTAACCTTATAGCCTATTAAACTATGATATTTGTATTTGGTGAAAATATTATTTCCAGGAATTTGACCTTAAAATTGACTTTTTGCCCGTGAAGTTTCACCTTGATCACAAACATGATACCATAAAATGATTAGACTACGCATAAAATGATTAGACTACGCATTTTCTTAAGACTTAGTCCTTTTTTGGTAAAAAATCATATTTTCAATTATTTGACCTTGAAATTGACCAGACTTTTATGGGTCAGATTTTGATAGATTTTTACTTGGTCATTTACTATACCCAGTAGCATGAGTAGGATAGATAACTGTTGAGAAACCTTTTGTTTTAATTTTTTGGGGGTATAGTGGTTATTTGCATTTTCTACCCGCTTATGTGACAATTGGCTGTTCAACAATTACGTAACGCTTTGTTGGACGATTTTTGGCCCCTCCCTCCCCTTGGTAACGCTTTTTAACGTTACTTTGACTACGCTCCGTAACGCATACCTAAACCCCCTCCCTCTAAGCGTTACATATTATTGTTGAACGGCCCCTTTTCCACTGGACATTGCAAGAACAGCTAGTTGGCCTTTATACTTCGATCAGGGGTCGTATTTTCGAAAAAGATAAGATTGAGTCGCAACACGTCTGTCGGTTGGTTGAAGCAGACTGACTGTAGCCACCAGACGGCGTTCATTCTGGCGCCAACACACACGGACTGTACGTGATCTGTCACAGAACCTGGGTTTCTTGGCCCGAGTAAAAATGATGAAGGGAAACAATGAGGGATACTGACCAATATACGAGTTTATAAACAATTATTCTAAAACTTGAGAGGGAACAGCAATAAAAATATAACACTGTACACATCATTACAATACAGTACCTAAAATACTACAAAGGACCGCAGAATGACATCAATTTCTTAGCGCAAAAAATAATTGTAAATCTTAAAATGACCAATAATATAGACCACACATGACGTAACACAAAACTGTAAAAATAGTTATATTGTGGCGTATTGTAGCGTATTGTAGCGTAGATTTTTTGGTATGTCCATTTAGGTTACTAATCTTAACATGAAAGACGAATGAATTACGTCAACTCTCCGACCACCAACCGTTCGCAATATTATGCTTTCACACAGAGGGAAGCTATTTTATATTTAACGTATATGCTTTCACACAGAGGGAAACTAGTATATTAACGTATTTCCCATATGACAAGGTTTTTTATTTTTTTATTAAGTAATATAGCAATTAGGTCTACCACTTAAAAAACAGTGAATGACGTCTTGCATGATTTCGGACCACAAAACTACGCGGAATTTTCTGTACGTATTTTTACTGAAGTCATGCAGCAGCCAACTTCTTTATTTACATCGGTATTTATTGGTAGTTTTGTGGTATTGTAATTACACATAATAACAAATTACCACACATTACTTTTTTTTAATCTTAAAATTACCAGCGTTAGACATGATTACAAATGTTTTTACGCTGAACTATCTGTACCCATTTTTATTGTCGAAGCCATCAGCTAAAATCTTGATTTTTATAAGTTTTTTATTGGTAATTTTATGGTATGGTAATTACACATGATAGCAAATGACCACTGAATGACGTTTCAATTCCTGCCACAAAATAACTCTAATTTAAAACCTTAACAATCAGCTATTTTGCATATCACGATCCCCTTACATAATTTATTTAACATGTTTGAAATAAAGTGTTTTGCTATTATTTAAAATAGATAGTTTTTCCATTGGTTATTTTATGGTACGTACATCGTCACTGGTAATGCTGTTAAAAAGACGTTGTTATAAAGCCTTCTGTAATGACTATTACCACCATTCCTGGGGTGATGTATCAGTATCAAACACATTTTTGGCACCAACACACACCATTATTTTGCATATCACGAACCTCTTACATAATTTAACATATTTGAAATAAAGTGTTTTGTTATTATTTAACCCTTTGACCCCTCACGATGCATTAAAGCATCATTTTACACCATTGAAAACGTACTTGTTTTTTCACAGCTAACGGTTTTAGAAGGCAAATTTTGATGAAATTGTTCTACGAATACATAGTAATTTTCTTCAATTTATCACCCACATCAAATCATTTTCATCCACTACTAGTCGAGAATTGCGACAGCAATTCGCAGCTTGTAGTGGTTGAAGATGACAATGGTAAATTCAGGCTTGAAAGGGTTAAAATAGATAGTTTTTCCATTGGTTATTTTATGGTACGTACGTCAATGGTAATGCTGTTAAAAAGACGTTGTTATAAAGCCTTCTGTAATGACTATTACCACCATTCCTGGGGTGATGTATCAGTATCAAACGCATTTTTGACTATACCAGCACGGCAAAACATATTTTAACTGACTCGTCTGCCAAGATATTGAGTCAAACGCCCGATACAATGATGCTTCTTTTTCTGTAGCGAGTACAGGCTCAGAAATAAAGATCATACATATATACCTCCAAAGACGGTGCATTGTTCTTAAACTTGAGAAGATATCAACAACACAATATTATTTTAATTTGTAGCAGGTGTGAGTGGAAAATGCGCCGGCTTCTCCTCAGAACCAATGTATGATTCATTTTGTATCAACCAAATATAGCTAGGCCCCATACTGCTTTGCCAGGCTTTCATGCATTCACACAGTGTTATATGATTTGTCACTTCACTATCGACTATTAAGGGATGTTGCAAAGTTAAAAAATTCCAAACATCCAAAATTTGGAAGTGGGTGGGTGGGTCCAGGGCCATTTTAGATAGAAAAATGAAAAACCAATAAAATCCACATAAAATGTGTCGAAGATAGGTTTTAAAAAAATTGGATAGGGGGGTGGGTGGATGTTGTGAGCTCTATCCAATTTTTTTGGATGTCTGGAATTTTTTTAACTTTGCAAGGCCCCTAAAGTAAATACTATTTAAAAAAAGAAGAAAAAAATTGATCTCAAACAAGGAAATATGTTGCTCACAATCACTAGCATCTTTGGGCTGCCACACCAAAACTATAGGCTTATCACTGAAATATCAGCTGTGATGAAGAGTGCACACTACCAAGTCCTATAATATCTGTAAAAAATGTATAAAAGAACAATGTAAAAATGTATATCCTGAAAATTTCAGCTCAATTGGGCCATTATTTACAATTTGGCGGACATCCAGAAGTTCTTGAACAAGTTTTTATTCATGATCAGCTAAAATGACATTTTCAATTTCTTGTAATTAGAGCTCTAAAATTTTACACCTAACTAGAAGATTCTAGTTTTGAATGTATTTTTAAAACTTACAGAGCTATACATGTATGATTCATTGAAATACATTCAGTCCCATGTTAGGAAGCTATTTACTTCCGGAATCAGGAATAAAATTCTTACTGTGCATTATGCGCAGGGCAACTCACAAATTAAAAATCAGGTGGATTTATTATTTTGATATTTATATCCAAAAAATATAATTCAGACGGATTAACCTTTTTTATCCTGAATAATTTTTGTTTAAAACATCTGATGTGGTGTATAATGATGTTATGCGACAACATTGGATGATTTTATTACTACATGTAGGCTATATATACAACAGTATCTTGATGGTAATGGCAACTAATACTCTCCCTCTCCCCTCTCTCTCTCTCCCTCCCTTCTCCCCTTCGCTCTCTCAATCTGTCTCCTTTCAATTGTGATGATAACTAGTTGAATTATGCTGAAAAATACATCTTAAAACGCTTTAAAATAATATTTGCAAGTGCCTTCCTTTCAAGTTACTGTGAGCTGATAAAGGAAAGGCCAAAAAGAGATTAAATTCAGTAAACTCACAACTTGCTTATTTAGCCACAATGCTGACATGAAACACGGCTATGAACTATTTATAATTTATATGCAGATTCAGAAACACAGCTATCAACTCTTTATAATTTACGGATATATATATACGTAGGTCTACACCCTTCTGCCACGTACAATTGCCGCTGCAAAGTGAAGACGTCCGACAAGGCATTGTAATTGCCGCTCAGATTGGCCTACACGTTTTAAATTGTTTAATGTCTCTAAATTATCTCTTAGATCCAGTAAGTTGTTCTAAGGTAAATTTCTATTCCGAAAAAGACAATGGAGCGTCACAAGGGTCAATGACCCTCTGCTTCCAAATAGTCTTCTCAGAACACACACATTTGACATTCATCAAATGTTGGGGCAGCAATGAAAAAATCTTCTAAAAATACAGTACACCTACGGATGTAAACCCTCTTTAATTCTTTTGACTGCTTGGGTACAGCTGTTAAATATTTCTGGTGGTGCGGAGCAGCCAATCAATCTGTAATTTAGTGTCATAATTTATTTCATTCTCGGTCCGATTTTTAAGAATATCATCCCGCACAGCACAAATACCGTACACATTTGGGACATTCATGGTTATTTGTAGGCATCTTGGGGTTATTTTGCGTCATTTGAGGTCATTTTGGGGTCAGAAACTCAAAATATCAGTTTCATCAATAAACTTGCCGTATCATTGAGTCAATTTCTCATTTTTCATTTCTTTGATTGACATCACCATACCTTATCTTAGCATCTTAAGACCAAGCAGTAAGGAACCAATCCACTATTGAGTTGGTCTGTCTTATTTAGTCCAATTTGCCAACAAGTCGACAAAATGGATGAAATGCAGTGTAATATATATATACACGTACAAGCACTATGTTGTTTCGCAATATGTATAATATAGGTCTACATGTGCGGTTTTGGTTGACCAGTTTTCTAAATATTTGATCCATATGTTAAAAACATCATCACACAAAATACAAATATGACGGTGAAATGTAGGTAATCATTTAAATGGCTCATTTGAGGTCATATTGGAGTGAAAAATTATAAAAAAAATCAGTTTACTCAAAATATTTTTTTGGGGGGCCAATGTTCTTCAATTATGTGGTTGTACTGGATTTGCAGCACTAAATTTACCTATTCCAGTATGTGACCCATGACCCATTTGCACAAAATCAGTCGATTATAAAATGTAAAATGTAAAAAAGAACCATTGGTCAACCAGAGAGGGACGTGGCGCAATGGCTAGAGCGCGGTTCTTTGCAAATGTCGCTGCCTGCTACGCGAGTTCGATGCTCGCTAGGTGTTTCTCCCCTCTCAACACTGGGACATTGTGGTATCAATGTTGTGTCCTTGGGCAAGACACTTTACACTCAAGTGCTTTACTTCACTCAGGTGGGACAGAGATGGCAATTGTTGTACGACAAGTCACTAGCGCCACATGGCTGCAGTGCTGTATGCTCCCCGGGGAGTTGAAATAGTACATGAACAAACAGGTCCAATGACCAGGGATAATATGATGTAAGGCGCCATGAGCAGCCCTAGGCTGGATATGTGAGCCATATAAATTCTCAAATTATTAATATTATAACAAATAGACTTTTTTATACTCGTTCCAACCGTTTGTAATCAGTTTTATCCAAGCCAACGATATTTAGAAAATAAATTCCTTAAAATTACCATTTTAACTCCCATTTTTATACATTTATCATTTAAAACAAAAGTTTGAATTTATCTAAAAATATTTACTTTTACATACGCCCAGATAACTACGTTATTTGTCAATTTATTCTATAAAATAAAAATGTCATATTTGACCATTTTTGGCCTTTCTGCACTTTGGGGAAATGCGCTATGCAACTGAGTCGGTGAGTGCTTTTCCACTTTCTTCACGACAAGAATACCCGAAGTCTGGACTATGACTTAACGTTACTGTTCAGATGGGCGATTATCTGATTATAGACAGCATAATACACCCAGGCTTTTGATTTAGTAAATGTGTGTTTTCATCGCTTTCTGCAGTTTGTGACAACATCACATAATCCAAACATACGAAAGCCTGACGGTGGGACTCTAACTGACGATACTAATTTTTTATGCATTTTTTGTCTGAAATATGTACAAGATGCATTGTCCCCCACTTAGCCTATTTGATGTACCAGGTATATCACTAGAGGCGCTGTAAATACTTCCCATATATAACAATACATTAAAACCCATAATTATTTTATCATTAGAATAGACGTTACCTTTGCATTTCGGAATTTGAGCAATCATATGGCATCATATTTTATAAATAATTATGTTATAGGTGTAGCCTATGTCTAACTTCGCTCTTGCATATTTTTTTATGTATTTTACTTTTTTTCAGTAAACATTATAAGTGGAGCTATCAAAACTGTAAGAATTGGGAAGAAAACCCCTGCCAAGAATAGAAATAGTGACGTGCATAGATATAGATTTATCAGACAGATTTACTAGAAAATAGAACTTTGCAGTATCAGTATATATTCACAATAATAATGTACATGCCTACAATGAAGCAGCTGAAACACAGAGAGCATGGCACTAGCAACAGAGAATTCCATAAATTGTATGCAAAAAATCATATGCAATATTACCGTCAATTGGTCAGCAGGATACAGGCCAAGATGTACACCGCACTATACAAACTCTGTGGAGATGATCAATTACTGGGATATAATGAATTTTCTTTACTTGAAGGGTATCTGAGTCAAGTGGTATCACTGACGTGTGGAGTCGATGTACCGGGCCGGTGCGCAGGCTGCCAAATGAACTTGTGTTTGACCCCAGCTGGATGTATGTTTAATTTAATGCAATTAGTTCTGGACCAATTCGAGGATCTTTATAGTATAAACAGAAGTGATGTGAAACACAGAGAAAGAGTTTTGCGTGTTATCTCTTCCTTGGTTATTGTTCTTGATGAAGCTGTACATGTATCACATAGCATCCCATACACATAATTGCAACTAAGCACTTTATCAAACATAATATATATATATATGAATGGCTAGAGGTAAAGTGACCCAAGACCACAAGTTTTCGTGATTGTGTCATTTTGAGAGAGTTATACAGACCAAGTTGGCTTATCGATAAATTGGTTGATAAATTAATATTTTCTTAATTTTATTTATGAAATTTAAGAAAATCTAAATTACCAGAAAAAGTATTTTGAGACATTGATAACAATATAACTATTTGTAGCGATATAAATTAAATTGTCATGCATAACCTGATAACTTTCCACAATTAAGCCTTTAATTATTACCGTATTGAAGTTTACTTAAAAACGAAATATATAATTTTTCAATAGAATACAAATTCTACGGACATAATCACTTTCCGTCTAAGCCATTCATGTAAAATAAATTAGGTTTTTTATTCAGATTTTGTTTCCATTTCTTTGTTATTCAGTATAATTAATATAAATATTTTTAAATCCGCATATGAAAGTCTATCTGCATTTACCAAACCAGTAGCATTTTTACATTGTTAATTATGTTTAGATTGATGACTGGACAAAACTGTTTATATATATTTGTTCTCTGTGTTTATTTGTATGTACAATGTTAAACAAAATAGGCTACTCGTACAGATTGCCTGGCGAGCCCGGCCAATTTCATTTATGGCCGGGGCGAGGCCAAAATTGTTAGTCACGTGACTTTCATACCTGTGCTATTGAGACCGGTGAATAATTTTCTGGGTCAAGTCATAAGAAATGCGTCAGAGGGTAAATACAATACTGTGAACAACTCTTCATCCGGGGAAGTGACCTTTCAAAAATGTCTGAATTCGGGGATTATCCTATTTTCATCTAAAAATAGCAACAAGTCACAAACATTCGCCACTGGGGCATACCAGAGGCTACATGAAGCTCGGCCACGCCGCGTAGTGTGGCTCTGGGAACCAGAGTACTCGTACAGACTGGTTAACAACGGTCAGACATCGATTTTTCAAAGATATATACTAAATTTTATATTGGTAGCACTTAGGGGGGTATTTCTCGGTCTAGGGCTTCGATCATCAGTGTGACACTGCCACGGCGTTTGTAGCATGAGAACCTAGCAGACAAGATACCTAATTCGTGGTTTATTATGAGTTAGTGGTTGATTAATTGATTGATTAAGTGTGGCAGTGAATGAAAGAATACGTGATCAGATGAGTGATTTTGTTAATGAGCGTGTCAGTGAGTATGTGAGTGCACAAGTGAATAATTAAATGAGGGAGCGGGTGAGTGAATGAGTGAGTGATTCTGAGTGAGCGAGTGTATGTGATCTAGTGAGTTTATTTGTTATATAACAAAAAAGTTGGATGCGTTATGGGGTGTGTGAATGATTAAGTGAGTGCCTATGTTGTGAATGACAGTATGATTCTGTCATGAGCTCTATTTTAAACAAATACGCTCCTCTAAGTACAAAGACTCTATAACCCAGAAAACCACCAATGGATGACTCAAGAAATAATGACGGCTAAAACCCTTCGCCACACATCTTGATCGAGCATGGCATGCAAATCTCGCACACATTTAGATCGTTCTCTTTAGAAGCATCAGTCCCACCATGTGTAGGCCTAATAGAATGATGAAACAAGCTAAATCGAAATATTTAGCCGATGTTATTTCAGAAATTTCGGACTATCCTCGTCGCCTATGTAACTCCATAAACAACATTCTGCATAGAATTCCATCGCCGGTTCTTCCAGAATTCACATCAGTAAAATCACTTTGTGACCATTTATCTGAATATTTTGTGGATAAAATATCCGTTCCAAATTTCCAGATAAAGTACAGAATATTCCATGAATGCAAAAAAACAGAAATTAGATAAAAAATAAACGTTTTTGAACACGTGACAGAAGATGAAATTAAAAAGCTTATTTTGAGCTCATCGACAAAATCATGTGATCTGTGTCTCCATTCCTACAAGCGTGCTGAAAAATAGTCTTGACATATTAAAAAACCCATCACTGATATAATTCACATTTCAATGGAAACTAGTACATTTCCACTAAGTTTCAAAGAAGCTCACGTAAGAACACTACTTAAAAAAATCTCTTCCTGAAAACGAACTGAAAATTCTTAGAAAAGGTATTAGCCAATCGCCTGCAAGCTCATATAAAGAATAACCATTTAGCTAATTCATTACAATCAGCCTACAAAAAACATTATTCTACAGAATCAGCTCTACTGAAAGTACATAACGATATCATTATTAGTATGGACAACAGTGAAGTTACAGCTCTGACCTTGCTTGACTTGTTGGCCGCTTTCGACACCATTGACCATACTAAATTAACAGATAGATTTTCAGATTGGTATGGAATATCAGATATCCCATACCAATCTGAAAGTCTATCTGTTCAAATTTGGTTTTCGTCTTATTTAAAAATGGGCACCAATGCGTAAGAATTAAAGAAACTCTGTCAGATAAAATCACACTCTCATATGTTGTTCCACAGAGCTCTGTGCTGGGACCAGTGTTTTTTACCCTATAGATACACTACACCCCTCAGCGCTATTATCTCCAGTTTTGGCCACCATCTTACATGTATCTATCCGTTTTAAACGCTAAGGAATCTTTTGAGAAATTGCAACATTGTTTAATGGCTGTGTCGGCCTGTATGAAAGGGTCTAAGCTGAAGCTCAATCCTAGCAAGACAGAATTTCTTCTCATTGGGACCGAGTAAAATGCTTAAATAATTTCCCATGTTTAATTCCAGGTAAAGACACGAATCCATCTGCATTAGCCGAAAATCTTTTGTATTATTCGACAGTAGCATCAATTTCCCAAAACACATATCCCAGACATGTAGGGCATGCTTCTATCATATCCGTGAACTGCGTCGAATTCGGAAAAGTTTGTCTTTAGATTTTGCCAAGTAAATTGCAGTGGCACTGGTCAGTAGCAAGCTAGATTATTGTAACTCATTTTTTCACAATATATCTATCACTAGATTACAACGAGTTCAGAACTGCCTTATAAGAGGTAACCAAGGCCTCAGGTTTAGTCGTTCCGTTCCTAAATTCTAAAACGATCACATTGGCTTCCTGTCAAGTTTCGCATTCATTTTAAAATATGCACAATACCTTTCTTTTGTTCCCCGTATAAAAACTATGACTGGGTCCAGAGCTTTCTCTATATGTGGCCCAGCTTTATGGAACGCCCTATCTGTGCCAATACGTAAAGCCAAAACAATTTTAACATTCCGGAAATTACTTAAATCTCATCTATTTGACCTGGCTTTCCCACCCTCGGCAGCCCGGTGTGAAGCCAAATCTAATGATCACGCGAAATCGAATGATCTTCCGGTTTCGGAGCAGATCTCGCGGGATTTCGTCAGAGGTAATCAGTACTGTGTCACATATAGAATGCATAAGCTATGAATAATATTCAATTAATGAATGGAAAAAGTCAGCTAATTATGTATTCTGGCGAAATTAGATGAACGCTGACCAGCGCTATACATAGTTAGCTGACTGGTGAAATTAGATGACCACTGACCAGCGCTATGCATATAATTAGCTGACTGGCGGAATTAGATGATCACTGACCAGCGCTATGCATATTGTTAGCTGACTGGCAAAATTAGATGACCACTGACCAGTGCAGTACATATGGTTAGTCGACTGGCAAAATTAGATGACCAATGACCAGCATTATACACATTGTTAGATGACTAACGAAATTAGATGACCACTGACCAGCGCTATGCATATATTTAGCTGACTGGCGAAATAAGATGACCACTGGCCAGCGCTATGCATAGCTACCTGACTGGCAAAATTAGATTACCACTGACCAGCGATATGCATATAGTTGGCTGACTGGCGAAATTAGATGACCACTGACCAGCGCTATGCATAGTTAGCTGACTGGCGAAATTAGATGACCACTGGCCAGCGCTATGCATAGCTAGCTGACTGGCAAAATTAGATGACCACTGACCAGCGCTATGCATATAGTTAATTGACTGGCAAAATTAGATGACCACTGACCAGCGCTTTGCAGATAGTTGGCTGACAGGCAAAATTAGATGACCTCTGACCAGTGCCATGCATATAATTAGCTGACTGACGAAATTAGATGAACACTGATCGGCAAACTTTGACGAACTATGAAATATAGTTGTGTGCTGTTCTTTGGAATTAGCCTATATTGCAAAGCATACAATTCCCATAGTTCTACTGGTTAGGTCTACTGGTTGGATCAGGACAAATCTAATGAGGGCGAAAAAAAAACATTGAAGAAAAAACACATTTAACCTATTTTTGGAAAAGTTAATGAGGGCGTCCAAATAAAAAAACATTGGACACATTTCTTGAAAAGTTAATGAGGGCGACAAAATAAAAAAAACTTTTGGTCTTTTAACGAGGGCGACGGAAAAAACCAGCAAAAAAAACATAGCTGGTAAAATATTTTTGTCTCCCGAAATGAACTTGTTTTTTTTCGGAATGTTTTTTATCTCCCGAAATTGACGCTGCCTAAATGCGCCGCCTAAATCTAATGCGCGCGCGCTCATCTAAAACAGAGAAAAAAACGTAGTGGCCTCATATAAATATACATTTATTCTTAAGCAATAAAAATATGGGTAACATATCACAATCATGATGCAAGATGTCCAGCTTGGGATTTATTTATTTATTTATTTATTTATTCAAACATATTTATACAGGGTAAAAACATTATTAGCCTTTGGCTATTTTGCATATGTGCCCTGTTTTATGTCAAGCATTTGCATAAAAAGTGAAAACACATATTTAAACAATAATTATCATATGTACAATAGTTACTATAACTAAAATAGAAGGTACATTAGACATTTTAGATCATAATCCGATGATATATGCATTTGCGTTAATTGATTAGGTTTACAAATGTATATATACATGTACATTTATAGCAAAGTGAAAAGAAACCAGTTGTCCCCGCACTAAAACTCCAACAAAAACCTACACAAATTGGAGAAAACGATAAGACATGTACAGCCATATCATTATTGTAGCCCTAACTATAATTGAGTAAGGGTTTGATTATTAGCCATATATAATATAAGGTTATGTTTAAAAGCAGGGCTGCTGTAGAGTATTACTCGTTGCATTACGTGTTAAAACAGTATGATATTCAGAAACGGAGGAAAAAAGATCAGATAAGTAATAAGGAGCTAGATTATTTAGAGATTTATAAGTGAGACAACATGATAAAAAACAATATCTTTCTTTAACATTCTGCCACCCTAGACCTCTCACAATATCTATACCGCGAATGTTCCAGTCAAAGTTTTGTGCAAAAAGTCGTGTTGCTCTATTTTGTAATTTTTGTATTTTACATAAATATTTTTGTGCAGCAGAGCACCAGACAGTGATACAATAATCAATAATACTCTGAAATATACCGTAGTAAACACAATTAATATCATCCGTTGGGAGAATTTGTTTTAACCTTCTTAAGATATAAGTTGCGAAGACGATTTTTTACACAATCCATCTATATGGTTAGACCAGGATAATTTACTATCTATTTCTACACCAAGATATTTAGCAGACTTAACAAAGGGTAACTTAGCACCATTTATAAAAATATCTATGCTGTCTACTATATTTTTGTTAGATAATTATTACATTACATAATTATTACATTACACTTGTTTATGTTTAAAGTTAACTTATTTTGTCCAAACCATTTATTAGCTTCATTGACAGCATTCTGAAGTAGTTGCTGTATTTTCGTTATAGATTTATCACTAACACCTATCATAGTATCATCAGCAAAAATATTACAGAAGGCATTAGATAGACATGAGGGAAAATCATTAATAAAAATAGTAAAAAGCAGAGGACCAAGTATTGATCCCTGTGGAACACCTTTGTCAATGAGTTTTGTATTAGACATTTTACCATTTATTGTAACAACTTGAGCTCGTTCATTGAGATAATTTGTAAACCATTGTAATTCAGTGCCAATAAGGCCATATTCGCTTATTTTTTTCAAAAGTAATTTGATTCAAAGGGTTCATAATATCTTCATTTCTCCACTATTAAATTCACTGCATGTCGTATATAAATGACATGCGTTGTGGGCGACATGCAAATGGAGCCCATTTTTTGAAATTATTTGAAATGTTTTTACTCTGTATTTTGTTGAGGACAGACATTTTAAGGATTAGATAATTGCAGATGTGAAATGGCATTGCAAAAGGTTTGTTTATTGCTCTCAAGAGAAGGGTCGTTCCAGTTGATGGTAGATCAAAGAATAACGTAACAGGTCGTTGAGCATAATTACTGCTAGGCGTAGATTAACTTCATAACACATCGGTGACTTGCCCTTTTGTCAATCCTAGCAGGCATATAACATCGGGAAGTAATCAAATAACAACAGCAATTATTGAAATGAATAGTATGGATAGGCTACACACTTTTTCTCGTGTCAAAGTATATCATACAGGGTATTATTTATCATATACAGTGATGTATACTGCAACATAACCTGCTTGAATTCCACGAGTGTGTTATTTTCAATTAGCACTTCCATGCACGCAGTTAATTTAAACAGAAAACATTGTTCGCAATCTATACAGTTATAGTTCCATTTCTGATAGCAAGTGTAGGGGCCTCTGTTTAATATATATTTAATTGACTTCCATTAATTTCCATCGCAACCAATACATGCTAACTTAAGAAAACATTGCTTGCAGGGGCGTAGCCAGGGTTATGAACATGTGTACGCACAACGCTAGGGGTACGGATTTACATAGCTTTTCCGAAACGGGGAGGGAGTGGATTTTCCTAATTCATGGCTGCTATTTTATGGGGGGGACCCCCATACCCGCTGCGCGCAGCCCAGCGGACACGGTGGGGGGTCCGGGGGGCCTCCCCCGAGAAAAATTTGAAAAAAAGATCGCAAATGGTGGCATCTGATGGTATTTTCGGTAAAGATATGGATTTATAAATTTTGATTTTTTTAAATATTTTTTGTAAAATTTTAAAATTGAATGCAGCAACACAATTATATCAAGTTATAATATAATTTAAATCATTTTACTCAGTGATTACATATTGAAATTTACTGATTATTTTCGATCAAGTACGATTATCCATAGATAGCCTCAACTTTTTTTAAAAACAGACATGGCGGATCCAGCATTTGACTATGTAGTCTACGTAGTGTCTTTGTGTGCACGAATAATAGCTAAGCTGGACATTCTGTGATTGGTCATAAGGGGGCCACCACTCAATCGCCAGGGGGGGGGGGGGGAGTGGAGTGTTTTTGAAGTAAATATTTTGAGATTGAATTTTCATGAAATAAATAATTGTCTGAAGGACATATTGTAAATAAAAATTTAATGGCCCTCAATTTTTTTTAGTCATACATAATTAGAGGCTGGAGTATGTGGAGGGGTTAAAAGATGAAATAACTATTATTTTTAGGCATACAGATCTATATCCATGATTTGTATTACTATGCCAGCTGCCAGACAGTATACAAAACAGATAACCTTACACGAAAACAAAACTATACACTATATATACACTATATATACACTATACGAAAATGTTATTTGATTATTATTACCTGGTAACATGATTCGCTGTGATAGGCATAAATCAGCCCTGAGCAAACATGAGATGTTGAAACAAAATTGTTTTAATGTTGGGCCAGTGTCGTAGACAATGAACCAACATTAGTATAACATTGGTTGAATGCCTGCATGGGATTTCACTCTTGTCACCAGTGTCTTCACGTCTGAGAAGCTAGTCAGTGTAGCATGGGATTTATGCATGTATACATGTCATTGTGCAGCCTATCATTTGTTTAACACAGTGCAGTGCAGGTACAAAAATAGATCGTTTAGAATTAGCCCCATAACGTTGCTGAAACAGAACTGCCACAGATTATAATTCCCACTCAAAGGTAAAAAAGTGGGACATTTCTTTGGACGCTCATATCTAAGACTTGCCTCGATTAAACAGGTTAATAAAAGGTTATTTTGTATACATCGTACGCTCAGTTCATTTGTAAAAAAAACAGTATAATGTTTTTAGCATTTTTCCACCTTGGGGTGGATATCGATCTCATTGACTGCCTGGTTGAAAAAAATTGATTTCCCCGGGTAAAACGAATGTAGACTCTAGTTTAGCGGCACTATAGTCATACATGTCGTGAATTTGTGACTGTCATCAAAAAGAGAAACATTTAGGCCTGTTGCATTTGTATCCTACTTTTCCGGCGTTTTATGCAAAACCACATAAAGAATAGACTGCTAAGTGCGCATGTACATGTAGACTAGGCTAGTCTGCTAACTTGTTGCTTCTTTTTTTGATGGGTCCTACTTTTTTTTACTCTCCCTTACAATGTGTACGCACGTGCGTACTGGCGTACGGCTGGCTACGCGCCTGGCTTGACAGCGTTAAAACGACTGATGGAATTATATATTAATCCGTGCACAAAGTTGTGATATAGCTTTCTAGTTAATGAGTTATATATTATAATATATTATCTCTAATCAGTTAAATTAGGCACTCTCTCACGCGTAATTTGTATATTTGTTAGCGCCAGTTGGGGGGGGGGGGGGGCGGATAAAATCAAGTCATGGGGAATTAGCAAACACATACACAGGGATATACAAGAAATATAAGGGGAGATTATCATTATGTAACATTGGTCGACCGTAGACAGCAATTATACAACCCTATATTTGCTACATCTCTTGTATGTTTATGTTATCAAACTAGGGATGGGCTGAGCTCATTCTTTAACATGAATGAATGCAGTTCAAAAATATTGTAACTTTTCAGGAAATTCCGATGTCTCATTTTGTGAAAATAATTAATATGTCATTATAACCGATAAACTGAAAAAAAAACCGTACTCAAACATCTTGGTGGTGGAAGGGTGAATTGCCCAATTGGCGTGTCGCTTCAGTGCGTTCGATGTCACTGGGCCGTGTTACCAATTAGCAGATTAGCAGGTGTGATGAGAAACTGAGGTCATTCTTATTAACCCTTCTTAGTAATAGTATGTCGTATTCAACTGACTATTGGAACAAACAACGGTTGATAAATGAGCTATTAGCCCTTGTGACCGTATATATACGTTTTCAAGCAAATAAATATAATACCACTAACATACAATAATTATGTAGAAAACAATTTAACAGGTCAGTCGCGTATTTGTAACTTAAAATAATAGCATTTATAATAATAATATTCTAGTATAATATTATAATTGTGACTCAAAGCGCAACAACATAATTAGATTTTCATATCACTGCCTTACTCAAAGCGCAACAACATAATTAGATTTTCATATCACTGCCTTAGATTTTACGCAAAACAGCTATAAAACTTCAATTGTTTCATCACAGCTAATACATCCATCCTGATACTTGACAGCTATGTGGATCTAGCACCTGCCTTGCATGATTTACAGTTCCTCTTTATACAGTGTAAGAGGATGGAACATTCTTTGCTTAACCCTTTGAGTCACAACCGCGCTTGAAAGCGCGCCCATTACATAAATAGTGAAGCACAAGTCAATAGGCTTGTATTATATGACGTCACACATTATGTATAAAGAACGCGCACTTGTGACGTCATTAATGTATGGTACGCAATATATGGTTGTCCAAAACGACAAACATATTTTGCTATGCTCATCCCATAGCCACACATATATCAAAGTCAAATTATCTATTTGTTAATAGTTGATTGCTTGCAAACAAACCAGGCTTGCAATAGAGATCTCTTCAGATGATAAAAGAGCGCATCTGGGTAAAACCAAAAATTGGGGTAATTTGTAGCATCAAAAATGGCAGTGAGGTGACCATCAAACAGGAGGAAAGCCACTTGATGGGTTTGGTGCACTGATCCCAATAGAGCATAAAAAAGTCACTGGCTGCGCTAGAAAATTTTTTTTCGCTTTAAAAACGTCATTTTTAAAAAGTTGCAATATTTCACTTACTACTCCGTTACCAAATCCAAACCATTTTAAAAATGATGTTACTTTGTTTAGCTTGACATCACACTTTTAAACGTGATATCCTTATTGAAGCATAATACAAAACAATTGTATCGCAAAACTGCTAAAAATTTAAGAAAATTTGACGGGATAAACAAAAATCTTTATTTCAACTCCGTTACCAAGCCAAAAAATACTCAACTCCGTTACCAAATGTTTGGCTCGGCATAAATATAAACTGTATATTCTCTTTTCATAACATCGAGCATAAATGGGTGCTCTATTTATATGGGGACAACGAGCCATGTTTTAAAAGACTATCATCAATCATTATGACTGTAAAACCCATAAAATTTGGCAATTCACTACTCCGTTCCCTTTTCTCGGTAACGGAGTTGAGTGGAACGGAGTAGTAAAATTAAAAGTATTCTTGGGATTAATGAAAATGTATGGGCATTAATTCAAAGATATATCAGACGGGTGGAAATAGTCCCCATAACAGCTGTTCTAGGCATGCAAGCATACAGCCAAACTCGTTTTTAGACCCACAAGGCTAGGAACGGAGTAGTAAAAACAAAAGCATATTTTCTAAGTTTTTGGTAATACCTGTTTCGAATAACTTGTCACTCAACAATATTAATTCTTTCAAGGTGAAAAACTCGTATAAGGCCCTTCAGCGTGTCAAACTACACTTGATATAATTTTAGTTCATGATTATTCACTTGATGAGGCACGCTACAATGATGGTAACGGAGTAGAGTGCAAATGTGGGGACATGTATATTCATCAAAATTATATATATCGATATCAATTTTAACCCGTTTGTGACGAGCCCCGGAGATCTCCGTGATTTACGGACATCATTCAGATACGAGGCCCGGAGATCTCCGGGTTTGATTGCATGAGATAACTATGACGTCATAAAATAATCTCGTATCAGAAACAGTGCAGTAGCATAACAATCTCGTGTTCAACGGGTTAAGTCGAATTTTGATCATTGATTAGTTTAAGTTAACAATGTCCAGCCATGAAATATGATTATTAGAATTATATTGTGTATTTGTATCCTACAGTGAAGTTTCAAATAGTGGAATTTTCTCTGGGGACATGCCATTTTCCACGTTTCCATGCCATAGAGCTCTTATAAAACCATATAAATATTTTCTTTTTTCTCAAATAATCCAAACATTATTAAGTAATAATGCTTAAACGTGAAGTTGAACCATATATTATTATTAATATTATTATATTTAAATAAAAATGCGGACCTTCTAAGTTCTGGGGACACTAATTTTATGTAAAGTTACCCCAATTTTTGGTTTTACCCATCTAGTGTTGGTGGGATATTCTCAGATTGGAGACTGTTGTCAAGGAAAAATATATATCTGGCATACAAAAGCTTTGATATGTTGCATGGCTCAGGTGTAGACATCTACATGTATCTGCCCTGTGTGGTTATGGTGTTCTCACATCAAAATTTTATGATCTGCTTTTCAGCACCATCTCTGAAACTTGATTAACGTAAATTGAACACGTTAAATGATGGTCACTTATATTCAGCGTGCCCAGACTAGAGTACATCCGCTAGACATACGCAGAATCGTTCCCATGATCAATTGATACCGCTTCTCTTCAATATGCAAAAGCTCGAAACTTTCTTATCCTTATTGGAGCTGTTTGCATATATGATAGAGTGGCAAGTCAGAGCCAAGAGCTAGCATATGCGTCTAATTAAGAAATTAAGTTTGAGAACATTGCATTACAATGTCCACGGTACGGTGTCCACATAGTATGCTAAAATAGTGGAAGGATATAAAATCTGATCACGATCGAAGTTTGACATATTCGCATACACTGTGAATTAAAACCATCCCATGTGGTTACACCGTTTGTATCTATTTCGCCTTTCACCAACAATGTTGCAACATCTGAAATCCATGCTTTATCCATTGCACTACTATATGGGATGATCTGACTGCATCTTGTTTGCTTTTAGGCACAAATATATCATGGCCGTTCATTGCAATAGGTCGAACAATTGCAAGTAGCTTGGGCTTCAGTTCGTCATATGTTGATCGATATGATAAAAAATATGGTCATTTTAATCAATATAATCCACTATAAACATGATAAATGGACAGGGATACAAAAAATCACAACACATGTGAAAAATTATAAGATAAAAATTGTGCAAATAAATCCAATGCGTTTCGAACCTCTTGACATAACTTATCTTGATATTTTAAACGTATACAGATCTAGAATCCTAAATAATTATCCTTTTGGTTTAATTTTATTCATAGATAGATGCAGGACAATAAACAAATTAATTGTATATAATGTAGCCTAACTGTCATATTTTAACAGGAAAAATATTCCTTTACCTAATTAAACAGTGATATTCTAAATTGTGACTAGAAAATATTCTACGATGTTTTAAATGAGTGAAAAAAAATACAATTCAAAAATTAAGAAATTATCTTATGGATTGGTCATTGTTAATACCTGATACTGATCTGCTGCTGAACAAAGATTTATAGAAAATCTACGTCATTTAAGTCGCTAGCTTATATGAAAAATGTCATATTTTTTACGACAATACCATTTGTATATTTGTGCTTTAAACTGTTCCCAAATCAACTTTTAATAGTATTTTCAGCTTGCAAAACTTGGAAATTGTCCAATATGGCTGATAGACAGTAACCCCAAAGATTTACACTGCACACAATATTATGGATTGGTCATACCTGATAGGCCTAGGGCCTACTGATCTGTTAATGAACAAAGATTTATAGAAAATCTATGTCAATTAAATCGCTAGCTTATATGGAAAATGCCATATTTTTTTACGAAAATACCATTTACATATGGGTCATATCACCTGGAAATGTACAAATGGCCTCTTAGGGCTCAGATACTGGGTTAAATTTTAAAATTGCTCAAATGTACTTGTTATGCTTTTAATTCAGAAGCACGAACAGTAATCTAACTTACCATACCAATTATACCTCGAATCATGAAGAATTATAGTTTTGTCAGCATAGAATAAAAACACTATCATTTTCCATGATGTGCCTAACATTTTTAGGTTGTAATTATTAAAACCACCCTATGATGTATAGATAACCGATATATGCCTCCCAGTGATATATTATAAACTATCGGAAATAATCATTCAAAATTTCATAAATATTAGATGTATGGGACTACTTGTAAATGTTTTTTGGAGACGCAGTCTTTTTTCTTGAAATGCCGATTTCAGCCTCCTTACTAGCATCAAATACTGATTAATGACATACATTGTAGCAGTAGACTCCCTGATGACATGACTGCTTCTATGAAGCCTTTAGTCGATTTGTGAATATAAGAAGATAACAAATTCACCAATTCAACCATTTTTTATCACTGCTATGGCAACAGAAAATGCCATTGAAATGTTAGGCACATCATGCATATCCTGCAATATCACCACATATGTTTTAAGTAGCAAAACTGATGGTTTTAAATATTAATAATATATATACAGTCTAAACTTGGCGTATGAATAACGAAAATTTTAGATAACTTTAACACGATTTATATGAGTGATATACACCAAAAGAAGTAATCATATATGTTGGGAAAAGTTTAAATCAATATTCTTTTTGTACTTCGCAACACTGAGCACTCACATGGGCATGTGAAACTCGAGTTTATCACTGTTAATATCAGCCGTTTTACGTCGTTAATACTTTGAAACACGAAAGACATTTAACTGCGTTATATTTGCTTCACAACTACAAATGATCAACAAGTAATAAAAGTTAGGCACATCATATATTCAGCAGAAAAATTATCTAAAATTAAACTCTGAAATATCATTACAATTCACGCTGGTATCCACAGGCAGGTTTAATACGCACATTTTGACAAACTTTCAAGATAAATGGTCTACTCCATCATAGTTTTAAAAACTGATTTCACATTCAAATGATGTGCCTAACTCAAATCTCAATAGCGTACACCAAATTAATAGGGATTACTTTAAAGAAAAATATTGAAACTATTCATATGGACAACACATACCGTTTATACAAATTAATCTGAATGTACAAATGTATAGATGTCATTAATTGGGTTAAAAACATTTGGTGGTGATGTGCCTAGCTTTTCGTTAGGCACATCACCTTGTAGCTAATTATTAACAACAACGTAGAAAATACATGTTCTGAGCTCATTCTCTATTTCTGCAATGATATTTAACAACTCACGTAAAATATGTGACATCATTGTGTTTACTTTGAGCCTCACTAATTGTATTACAAACATTGATTTGTTTCCCAAGTTATTAATTTCATGATGTGCCTACCAGAAAAGTAGTGATCTGCGTTAAATATTTAAATATTCTCACAATAATGGGATAATACGAAACATATCTAGGGCAGTTTGATCTATGAAAATGGTAGAAAAACACATTGAAATATATCAAAAGTCAATGTATTGTTGACAATCATGGTAACATATATACAGCCTGCAGAAAAAGTTAGGCACATCATGTCATGATATCAAACATGAACATTCTGCTGGTGTGTGCAGCATAGACAAACAGAAAATACCCCTTTTATTGCTCAGCAAGGTCTTGAGATGATGAACTTTAGAACAGAAACATGGGAGTACTTATTTGCAAAGCTGTTTCTAATAGCTTGTTAAATTAATTGTCCTTTCCTATGCAATAGTCTACAGTATAATGATACTGTGCTTAATCTTTGTGTTAAAAGTTATCATAGCTTAGATTTTTCTCACCATTGATCACGAATGTTGAATGTCTGAAGCCAGCATGGTCCATACCCAGTTTATGCAGTTGAAAATGGTGAAAAATACGCATCCGTTTTAATGCACTGTTATGTTAGGCACATCATGATTTGGTGGAAAACATGCAATTTGATATAGATAAATAACGGTTTTTTTTTAGATCCGGCTCATATTAGAATCCACAGGCATGTTCAGGCATAGCCATCAAAATAGTATTGGCGTGTAGTCTATTTTTGTCTAATAGCACCTATGAAGCGAAAATGATGTGCCTAACTATTTCCTGGTATAATATCTAATAGGAGTCGCTGGCATAGGAGACTATGATTCACTGTCATTTTCTGTTGATCATTTTTAATAAACACCCGAAGCTTTATTATTGGGAAGGCACAACTTACCTCTTATCTTATTTCTTTATTGCAGTATACACCATAATGTATTTGTTAGGCACATCACAAACAAATTTTCGAAGGTGGTATACATACAGGTGCCATTCCAAAATATGTTTTGTGCAGCTTTTATTTATTTTTTGAATACCTTATATATGTAGCAACAATGGAAAGTGACAAAAATATTATATATCAAGCCTGAATATTTGTTAAAAACTTTTGAAGTATCGTCTAAACGTTAAAAGTGAGTTATTTGGACCCATATATGACACTGTCGGACTAAAAATAAGCACCAACGAGTCGTGAAAAACAGTGAAACCTATACATTTTCATCAAGCTAGTTATCTATCGAATATACTTATGGGTGTTTGAATAAGAAATATATCACTCATCAGTGAAGCTAAGGCCAGTATAATAAATACGACCACATTAATGGGCAATTGTACATTTCCAGGCGATATGACCCACATATAGGCCTATATTTGTTATTTAAATTGTTCCCAAATCAACTTCAAAATATCAAAAATCAACTCTACATATTCGAAAAACCATAGAAAAGTGGTTTACACGCGTCTCTACGTCTATTAGTCTATAAGTTATGACATGACCCTAATTTGAATGGCGGCCGTCTTGGATTCAGCTTGGCTCCCGCTAAAAATCAAAATTATATGAGCTTGGCTATAAGTGGCACAAATTTGCTTTTGGGACTATTTAATTATAATTAGGCCTATGATTAAGCCCCCTGGGCCTGACTAGTGTAGGCCTAACCTAAATGTGACTGTCGTAGGCCTACGTACGTAGGCATAGGCCTACTGCTGCTGTCAGTATGCTGACCTAAAAATAATTTAAACAAAGTAAAGTAGACATCCCTACAGTGGGATAAGTAGACACATTGTTAGACGTAGGGTGGCTAATATAGCCTATGTATCAAGTTTCACCTAGTGTTAAATAGGCCTACCATCTTTGGGTGACCTTTGGCTTGCCATACAATGTGTGTAGGCCTACATGTATGTAGTCCTACGGGCTGTTCAAAGTAGCTATCTTAGAAACAATTTAACCTAACGTTACTCTACTGATAATGCCTTACACCACTGACAGTGTTTCATACACAGTAACGATTATATAGGCATATATGATAGGCCTTCCAAGACAATGCCCTGATGCCGGATTGTGGTAAGCTGTGAACCTCTGACTATATATTTTCTTAAGTCTAGGGCCTACTATATCCGGCGGTAGGCCTAGTTATAATAATGAGTAGGCTATTATATTATCCTTTGTTATCTGGCTATCTTATAGGGGGCCTACGTATCTTGGCTGATCAATGTTATTTTACCAGAGATATTTCATACATGTAACGTTATCTCTGATTTTAGTCCTCAATTTTGTTTGTTTGTTTGTTTGTTTGGGTTAGCTAGACCAAAAACTAGGCTGTCTGGGCCTTCCGATTAACATCGCTTGTTCAATTTCACCACGGAATCAGAGCTGTTTTCGCTTACGATCGCTGTGCTATGAGCCGACTAAACCCAAACAAGCCAGCCCGACTCCCCTCCAGGTCCTCCTCCTCTCAGTGCACCTCGGTCTAATAGACTTCTGGTCCCTATGATGATGTGGTGAAGTGACTTGACCAAGATGAGAGGCCAGTCTTCTCATGCACACACGAGCCACACTCACCGCCTGCTGCGAGAACTGTCCAAATATTGATGCTGCACGAATAATGACTGTTGACATGATAGTTGAAGTTAAAAGCAGTTAGCCACAGCTGGAGGAAACTTAGCTTCACGGAGGAGACCGAACCGTAAATGTATATCAAACGACCATCTCAAATGATTCACCTCCAGACAGCTGCTCACTCGGCCACCTGAGTCAGTCCCAACTTATAGCAGGCTCAGGACTACCAATTAATGGTGACTCAGTTGACACGTGATTGACGATCGGTATCTGATCAATTGACACATGATTTGTGATTTGAGTAACATTTAATAGAGTAGTCTATAAGTTATATTGACTAGAACTGGCCACATCTGGAGGGAACACAGCTTCACCGGAGGAGACCGAGCCGATAGTGCCCATCAAACGACCATCTCAGAGGGTTTACCTCCGGACAGCTGCTCACTCGGCCACGCGAGTCAATCCATACCAACCTTCAGGAGGCTCCTACCAATTAATGATGATACAGTTGCCACTTGATTGCCGACTAATGACCTGAATCTGATCATTTGGATCTGATAATGAAATTTGAGGAGTAGTCTATTTATTGTATTACTATCACAGCTTCGCCAGGAGAGACAGAGCCGTTAGTGCGCCCATCAAACGACCATGTCAAAAGGTTTTACCTCTGGACCGCAGCTCACTCAGCCACGCGAGTCAGTCCCCACCTTCAGTGTGTTCCCACCAAACAATATTGGCTCAGTTTGGACGAAGTACGGTTATCTCATAATTTAAGCTATAGACCATCTCGGGGGGTTTTACCTCCGGACCGCAGCTCACTCTACCACGCGAGTCAGTCCCAACTTTCAGTGTGTTCCCACCAATTTGGTGACTTGGGCTATGGTGCGGCGTGCTTTCTATGGTAGGGCAAGCTGGGGAGCAGAAAAGAGATAGAGAGGGACAGACGGAAGTATTTACATGATCTATGACTAAGATTCATATACAGTGATTAGCGGCAGTGAAAGCATCACTGCGATACGGATCGTGGGAAATAGAGTGTGATTATCGGTAATGGTATGTTTAGGGTGATGATGAGTAGGAGCAGGAACCCCTCCTTTTGATCCAGGATCTGTGAGTATTAGCTATGGCGTTTTTATTTGAGAAGGAAGGGTCACCGAACATTTCCATAAAAATCCTTTCTAAAGATTGCCCATTCTCTGTGCCTTGGATGGCCTGGGTGCGGACTTTTCTTAGGTCACGGGATTCTCTGAGATTCTCTATTAAACAAGGTCTCATTTCCTACTTTAATTTCCACACCAGTGTCCAACAAAGCTTTTTCCACTTTCACCAGGTATACAGCGAATAGAAGAGAAGAGAGGACACAGCCCTGTTCAACCCCTTTATTGCAGTTAATCCAATCGGTCCACCCCCTATTGTTTCTAACTTATATTTATGGTCAGTGTAAACCGTCTGAATTAGTCTTGAGGATTTACCCCCAAGACCAAAATCTGATAGGCATTCCTAGAGTTTGGTTCTAGGTATGGAATCAAACACCTCCCTTAGGTCAATGAAGTCGAAGTATGTTTTTCTTTTTGCTTTGGCCCTTTCTGCTACACTGGATAGTATAAAAAGCTGGTCAAGTGCCTTCGTTTGTCTCTGGAACCTCCTCGTATAATTTCAGTAAGCCAGCTCTTACTTTCAACTAATGATCGAGGATGCGAGTGTAGATTTGCTTATGGCAATGCCCCTATAGTTGTCAAGGTTGGATTTGCTTTATTTTTTGTGAAGAAGGATGATTTTGTCTTCTGCCCATTTATGTGGTTTACATTCTGAGTGTCTCATATCTTCAAATAGTTTGCATATGATTAGAAGTAATTAGGCCCCACCATGGATGATGAATTCATTGGGGCTATTGTCCCATCCTACTGCGTTACCCTGGTCTAAGGATGAGATGGCATTTAAGCATTCGTTGTATTCTATTGGCATGTCAAAGGTGGAGTCTCTCAAGGGTGAAAGTGAGCTGCTTGTTGTAAAAGGGGCGTTATCAGGGTTGTCTGATGGTGGTCAGGGTGTACAAGCGGGCTATGAGAAGAGATTTTGGTAGTATTTTGGATTTTATGCTTGCAGGGTTTGATGTGGCACCTCTTTGATCATCAAGGAAGGTGATGAGGTTGTAATAATCGCTTGATTTTAGAGAGTTCCAGAGTGATTTAGTGTTGCCACTGGACTGATTGGCCCATTTAAGTTGTTTGACTTTTCTACGGTGAGCCTTGGCGGATTATAGACGTCTGAGTTTTTTTACTCTCTGTGAAAAGGCCAGAAAATCATCCCAGGCCTTCTTAGAGTTGGGACTGTTCTTTTTATTGAGTTTTGTCCATTTCTTGGCTAGAGTATTCCTGGATCTAATAACCCTTCTGATAGCTTTGGGCTCTTTGTCTTTTCTTAGTGGTGTTTGTATGCCAATGTTTGATTCGCCTGTCTTGTGAAGGATTTCAACTAGTTTTGAATAGCCGATTCGTCAGTCCCCGTTAATTCGTTAGTTATCACTTTTTCACATGTTTCTTGAATCGCCTCTTCTTGTATAGAATAAATGTGTTTTTCGTTTTGTTTTTTACATGATCAAACAAAATTGACTGCTCGACAAACGTTTTTACGGCTGATCAGTATTTCTTTCAGATTGTAATACTGTTATATGCGTGTATTAACTTTAACAAGACAAATTAACATTAAAACATTATTTATTCTCACTGATTCAATTATTGTTAACATCTATTCTTGGCGCGTAACTCTAACTAAAAATGTTCCAACAATGCAAATAGAGGCTTAGTTATTCGACCGTTAACAGGGAGCATAAGTTAACTCCTTATATAACAAATACCATTCATATGAGCGATATTTTAGTGGCAGTGAAACAAATGTTAGCTTATCTTGATCTGTGATCTTTCTGTAATTTCTATGAGTGTCTTAGAATTTTCATTAAATTCTCCAGAAAATTTATCTGGCAACAGACCATTGCAAATGTAACTTTCATTACCTTACATGTTGTTTGGCGTCACTGGATTGTCCTATTTTTCAGGTATTTTCCATCCTTGCGATTCTAACGCTATGCTCACAAACTTTCTCATTCCCAACGTCACTGTGAGCTTCATGTTTTATCCAATGATTATAAAGGCCTTCGTTCTTACACAAAAATGTCAGCTCATAATTATATCCACTGGATTTAATGCCCGAGATTCGATTACCAAATGTTAATTACCGACTTATCGATAACTAACTCTGTCTGGGATCTTAGTACTCACTCGATGAGAGTTGGCAAGAATGGAAAGTCATGATGGAATATAGACTGAAAAACTGCTGCAAATGGTATATTCTTTATTCTAAATCATCTCAAAAAACCTGAGTGTCACATCATTACAATCTACAACTCCTAATGTGTTTAAACTTCTATTGCTGATAACTTAACTGATAATATAGTACGTACCTCTGACCGTCGTGGAGTGGCCTCAGAATAATTCCATGTTATAATCATTATTTGGTATTTTTTGATGGCCCTCTGTCTTACATACGAGTCCTCCGTTATAACAAAGTCCTACCATTCGCTTAGCTAAACTTCCGGTTCTGGAAAAGTCTTGAACGCTACCTGGTCTGATGACGTGGCCCTCTTGAGATGGCATCTCCTAGCTTGTGGTCATCCAATCTGTTTACATATAAGGAGCCTGTAGCAGACAGCTACATGAACCGCTACAACCTCTGTGTTGAGATAGATGTATCCTTAGCTGACCACTTACCCCCTAGGCCACCCTTACTCCGGTTCCCAGAGCCACACTGCGCGGCGTGGCCGAGCTTCATGTAGCCTCTGGTATGCCCCAGTGGCGAATGTTTGTGACTTGTTGCTATTTTTAGATGAAAATAGGGTAATCCCCGATTTCAGACATTTCAAAAAGGTCACTCCCCCGGATGAAGAGTTGTTCACAGAATTGTATTTCCCCTCTGACGCATTTCCTATGACTTGACCCAGAAAATTATTCACCGGCCTCATCAGCACAGGCATGATGGTCACGTGACTAAGAACCTTGGCCAATACCCGGCCATAAATGAAATCGGCCGGGCTCGCCAGGCAAGGCCACCCTCTGAAGACCTGTCATGCAGATACTCTCTCTAACATGGTGTCATGCGTGATACCCTCTCTAACATGGTGTCCTGCTTTCTAATGAGCCGTCAACAAGCGGATATGACGACCAGTAATTCACAGTTTTCGCATATTTACAAATGCTAAAAGTGTTCAATTGTTTTATTAGATATTTTATGAAAAGCTGTTGTAGACCTACCACCTTGCAAACACATGTAAGAATTGGAATCGATTAGCTGTGTTTCTAAGGTGAAATAGACGCCTGCTCACTAGATATCGGCATGCAAATTAACACTTTTGTTGATTTTATTTTAACATGGATAAACCTGCTGCACCAAAAAATCGTCTGAATATACATTGTTGTCCAATACATCAAATCGATATCCCACCTGCTCGAATATTATCCTCCAAATCTACGATATTCAGCAAAGCATTAGCTGAAATGGTCCTGCTGTCTAACAATTTTATTTGAGATATGTCATGCTTTCTAAGAGCAAGTGTCCTGCTTTCTAAGGAGCAAAGTGGTACAGTTGATATGGCAAATAAGTATTAATTGGCGAGTATCTATACTATCTATAATAATCATTCGAAGGGGACAGCAGAGGCTGACACCATTAGGATGGCTTACAACATGGTGGCGCCATAGTATTAATCACGAGCTACAAAGACAGGCAAAATTAAATCACGCATGCACGAGATGGCTTCTATTCTGCCGTACAAAGCCTAAAGGCGGCATCTGCTTACTTGTAAAGTGAGCAGATACTGACTTTTGGCTCTATAGAATAGTGATGTGTTCTACTGGATATGTAAACTGTGATAAAATACATTTTAGAATAGTCTACTTAACTTTATTAAATTGCAGATTTAATAAAGTTAAGTAGAGTCAGGTTAAGTTAAGTTATATAGGTTTAGTCTAAAATCGTGTAGGCCTATTGATGGGCCCGTCGAATCTTTGCCAATTTGTTTTTTGTTTTTTTTTGGCCTATATATATATAATATTTGTTACCTCGTTATAACGAGTAATAGGTCGTTAAATCGACTTGGTATAAGTCGCTATAACGACTTATTAGACGTTAAATCGAGTTAGCATATGTCGTTATAACGACTTATTAGTCGTTAAGTCAACTTAACCTAAGTCCTTATAACGACTTATAAGTCGTTAAATCGACTTAGTGATCTATAAGTCGTTATAACGACTTATAAGTCGTTAAATCGATTTAGTATAAATCGTTATAACAACTTAAAAGTCTTGTAAGTCGATATAACGACTTATACTAAGTCGATTTAACGATTTATTCTAAGTCGATTTAACGACTTAAATATCGTTATAACGACTTATACTAAGTTGATTTAACGACTTATATGTCGTTATAAAGACTTATACTAAGTCGATTTAAGGACTTCTAAGTTGTAATAACGACTTAGTTTAGGTCGATTTAACGACTTTTAGTACAATGAAGTATTGGGGGGGGGGCGAGGTGGAGTATTTTAAAAATAAAATTCCGGACAGGCTATTTATAAAATAATTTTAAAGATCTTGACTAGGCCTAATCAAATTTGAAATTTTCAGCGTGCCACCGAGCCACGATCAGCTGAAATTATGCGCGGATAAATAATCCAGCCCCCCCCCCCCGGAAATTGAATAGCCCAGTTATGTTGATTATAAATATATGGTTTATTTAACAGCCTATAGGCGTACATTCACCCTGTAGGTCAATTGGTAGGCATATGTTTGGGGCTGTTGTAGTCTATAGCCTACCTGTTGAATCTATAAGCCTACACACATATTGTTTTTAACATCTATAGGCATACTGCCTAGTTAGGCCTACAGTTACGACATGACTGACATTGAAAGGTTACAAGAATACACAAAAAAACGGGAAAGTTCATGTAGACTAAGTGGTTTAGCTTCACTGATTCATAATATTTACTTTTGGACGGACTCCTTTCCTTAGGACGTTGGTTATGATGCGCATGCGGGTGGGTCTACATCATGTGCTCAACGATCCAGTCGGTTTAATTTACACCCCAGTGATATCTAGTTCAATTTGTATGTATTTTACACAATACTGGTTGCCACCCCGTGTGCGCATCAGTTGTTGGAGTATTATTATACATGTAATGATGATTTCCCACCTTTTTCAAATTGTCAATACTTAACTGCAAATGTTATATCGTGATATTGTTGTATTAAGCAGATCGCTAAGAAAGCAGAACATACTTGCTCAATTTATTGTTAGAAAGCAGGACACTTTCTGATAATACTTTGCTGGATATCGTAGATTTGGAGGATAATATTTGAGCAGGTGGGATATCTATTTGATGTATTGTACAATAATGTCTTTTCAGACGATTTTTTGACGGGGCAGGTTTATCCATGTTGAAATAAAATCGACAAAAGTGTCAATTTTCATGCCGATAGTTCGTGAGCAGGCGTCTATTTTACCTTATGAACACACCAAATCATTTGGAATTCGTACATGTGTTTGCAAGGTGGTACAACAGCTATTCATGAAATATCTAATAAAAAATTTGCATAGTTCTAGCATATGTAAATATGCGAAAACTGTGAATTTCTGTTCGTCAAATACTCTTGTTGACGGCTCATTAGAAAGCAGGACACCATGTTAGAGAGAGTACTACGCATGACACAATGTTAGAGAGAGTATCTGCATGACAGGTCTACAGAGGGGGTAGGCAGTGTATTATTAGCTGTGTTCCTGCCGGCTACTGGTAGATTTTAGCAGAAACAGGACTATGTGGGAATGTTAAGTGGGTCCACCGGTAGGGTGAACGGCGAGACCCTCCTATCATTCACCATCTTATTAATAACTTCATTCTTTCCCCGTCAGGTCGAGGGTTCCGATTGACTTCACAAAACTCTTCTTCAGTTCATTGTATTTATTGGTCTAGACACAAAACATTGGCAATGCACAACCCCGCGCACGACTCGTCCCTAGGCTAACTCCAAGCGGACGACCTGCAACACGTCTGCAGTCGTCAAGAGCTAGACTACAAGTGCGGGAAAAAGCTACGACCGCATGGCAATCGGATTTATGCACACGGCACTGGAGTACTGAAACGGGGCAATCATCCCACTGTCTCTCCGCGTCCGGGGAGACCGGGGGCGACTGTCACGGTAATTGAACAAGGCAGGGATCCTACATTACCCCCGGGTTAGTGATAACGTAGGAACCCAACTAACGTGTAGGAGACTGCGGCGTGAACGCATCGGGGGCTGTACAGAACGTAACCTCTTATAACTATTTTAAAAATCAGGTGTGAAAAAATACAGCGTGGGTGGTTGTTGTTAATACAGCGTGGGTGGTTGTTGTCGCAGCATCCGTAATTAAAATATTGTCCCATCCTCATAACACCAATTGTCCTATACTCGTAACACTAATTGTCCTATCTTCATAATACCAATTGTCCGATAAATTTCTTATGCTGCTTTGCTGAGACCAACCGATTCATTTAATTAATACATCCATTATTAAGTAGCAAATATTTTGCTCGATAATGTAATTGCAATTTACCTATTCTAATCAATGTTGCCAGGCCTGGCGAATTCAATTTACAAATTAAAATTATTATAATTACGGTACGTGCGGTTGGTCCCGCCATAGATGTCGTTAGGCACCACTATGGCGTGGACCATCTGCACGAACCGGGCAGGAGTCTGGATTGTTCGTCCGACTCTGGTTTTCCTCACGGTTGCGTCCGTCGAAATTTTGTTGTAATTAGCGATATTCGAACTCTTTCCTGTATTCGAGTCTTTTACGGCATCAGCTGCCCCAGGAGTTTTACCCTGTAAATGTAAAGGTATGCGTGAGTACGTTCGCAAACCGCCGCCGTCCCCGTTAGTGCGGGACACGGCGAGGGCTCGCGAATGTGGCGCTACATAAGATTTGCCTTCGTTAGGCAATTTAATTTTATCAGCTGGTTGCTGTGGGACAGTGGCCAATTTGGTACTGCTTCTGACTGCCGTCGACTGTGTCTGTTTAACACTCGTCCTGTTGGACGTCTGAGTGTTCGCACTACTAGGTCTAGATGGGTCCTGTGGATTCCCACTAGCGATTTTGGTAGTCTTCGAGCTCGGTTTTTTGTTTGGCGTTGTACGCTGTGTTGTCGGACCTGTCGTAGGCTCGCACTCTAAATGTGCGGGTTTAACTCGGTCTAATGAGACCGTTTCTACCTCGCCTTTAATCAGGATTTTTATGACTCTGCCACTCCTCACGACGACCTTATATGGGCCGTCGTAAGGGGCGGTCAGAGGCGGCGCAATTGCAATTCGTCGCAAGAATACATGTGTGCATGTTTTTATTTCCTTGTACTGGAAAATGTTTGTGTGGTGTGTTTAACGTGGCGGACATAAACGGAGACGCGACATGGCTACGCGTAGCTTGTCTGAGTAATTCTCCAAATCTGTGTTATCGTCGACGGTGTACTGTTTCGTAAACTCTCCTGGAAGTCTGAGTGTCGTACCGTATATCATCTCGGCAGCCGATCTGCCTAGCCTCTCTTTGACTGCGGAACGAACTCCTAAAAGTACTGCGGGTAAAGTAATAGTCCATGGGTTCGGTGATTCGTGCGCCATAATTGCGGCTTTCAACTGGCGGTGGAAAGGTTCGACCATGCCATTCGACTGGGGGTGATAGCTTGTGGTGCGATTCCGTATCATCCCGAATTGGTTACATAAATTATCCCACAATTTTGACTCGAGCTGAGTGCCCGTATCTGTGGTGATAGTGGTGGGAGTACCGTAACGTGCTATCCACCTGCTGAAGAAAGCATCGGCGACCGTTTCGGCCCGAATATCTACAATAGGTATGGCTTCCGGCCAACGTGTAAAACGATCCACGCTAGTCAGTAGATATCTAAAGCCATTAGCGTAGGGTAAGGGTCCGACTATGTCGATGTGGACATGATCAAATCTCTCGGTAGGTTCAGTGAACTTGCCAAAAACTGGTGTGTTGTGACGTGAAACTTTGGCGGTCTGACAACCTTTACAGGAACGACACCATTTAGCAATGTCAATATTCATGACATGCCAAACAAATCGTGTGTTTATCAAAGGTTCTGTAGCTCTATGAGATGGGTGGCCTAAACCGTGTAGGTTTGAAAAAACTTTTCTGCAAAATTTTGCGGTAATGTACGGCCGGTTATGTCCCGTGGATACATCGCACCAAATCAGTTGATTGTCAAATGATTTAAGTAATTTGAAATTCATAGTGGATGAAGTCGAGTATCGCAATCTCGTGAATTCCGCGTCCTGAGCTTGATCAATACTTAAATCTTTATAATTTATCGCTGGTCCATTATCTATCACGGACACTGACGGTCGTGACAGCGCATCGGCGACGAAATTTGTCTCTCCTTTAACGTACCTAATGTTAGACAGAAATTCCGTCTCTAGCGTAAACTCGCTGGCTGTCAGTGAAAAGCCATGAGAGGACTGTTGCACAGGTTAACCTAATGTCGGTAGTGAATTCAGCTATGAAAGCTATTATAGTGTCGTGTTTGGCGTAGGGACGCGCGTTCGGTGACAGATGACATTACAAATGGCATAGGTTTATGATCGGTGTTTACAAAAAAATTGCGTCCTTCTAGATTATGTCTGAAATGTTTTATGATGGCATATAGGCTACTGCCAAAAGCTCACGGTCAAACGCGCTATAGCGTGTCTCCGCTGGACTCAGCTTCTTGCTGAAAAATGATAGTGGCTGCCACTATGGGGCGCCAAGTCCGCAAAAAAGACAACACTTGCATGAGTACAGTACAACAATATGAAGAGAGTGTAGAATCTGTTAGATCACTGTATACATTGCCGTTAGGACAGTGCAATACACATGAGGACAATACTAAATTTGTTTGATTAATGCAATATAGATTCGGTCAATATAAATGGTGTCATTCGGACAATTAAAACATCATGAGGACAGTGCAAAACTAATTAGCTCAATGTAAGATGTGGTACATCAGTCTAACACTTGTCATTAGGACAATGTAGGCCTACTTTACTTTGATCATAATATACATTGTCATTAGGACTATGCAACAAACAACATGAAAGTGTAGGCCTAATTTTAATTTGGTCAATGTATCTGGCATTAGGATAATATAACTAAGACAGTAGCCTACACTTTTAGTTTGATCAATGTATCGCCCATTAGGACAATGCAAGTAACATGAGGTGAATGAGACATTACTTTGGTCAATGTACCTTGCATCAGGACAATGTTAGAATGTAACTAATATGAGGTCAATGAGACATTGCATTGGTCAATAGAAGCTACCTTGTATCAGGATAATGTAGCCTAACTAACATGGGGAGAATGCGACATTTGTTTGGTTATTAGCCTATGTGTAGCCCTACCATTTAGACGATGTAAACATGAAGTCATTGTACGTAACAGTTTGCAAGTAACGTTAGCACTGCCATGTAAACAATGTTATGCACATGAGGACGATGTAAAGCTGTATGCACTCGATCGATGTATATGTGCAATGTGAAATGATTCTTCGTGCCACTATTCGCAGCTGCTGTTGGTAATATCTTCCAGATGGTGATCCAAGGGTGGATTAATGCCGGCCCATCGTCTGGGGCCGCACCAGAGCCTACAACGTAGCTTATTCTCAATTAACGACGGCAGCTATAGGCCTACCATGAGTCATTGAGTCATGAGTCATTACGCCAGCATTGGTTCAATGTATTGGCTGGTTGAAACTCTGCAGCTTAGGGGGGAGAGGGTAGGACCCTCTTTCCCTTGTGCTCGCTTTTCCTTTCCCCAGCATCTTATAAAGGAGGTTATCGATATGACCAGTTGATAATTACCTCCTTGATCTTACACATGCCCACATTGTTTCCATGATTTCATCAGTGTTCATTGTTCAATCACATTTATAACTTAAATCTAGTAAACATGGCCATAGACTAGAACTGCAAAAGGTTTTTTTTTTATTTTTGTGCTGCGCATTTACCAGTTTTAAAGCGAGATAGCCTATATTTTTTATTTCGGACATGCAAATAAAATCACCGATTTTTGATGATTTTAGCCTGATTGAGTCGCTTTATCTTTAACCTAGCGGGGGGTTTGTTTCCGTGGTATTTGGGTAATCAAAGCATAGTGGATAGTGCGGAGCAAGTATCTAACGGGCATAATATCTATGGCATATACTTCACATTCGGTACTCTATTAAATATATGCTAGGGGCCTATATATAATGTATAATCAGCAAAAAATGTGACAATTCAAAAAAAAAATCCACTCTTTGGCTCAACTATGGTATTCTACCCCGACCAATGACGACAGAGTGATCAGCCAATCACCGCCATCATTCAGTTGTTATTTAAATTAGTGGTGGAATACCAACTTGGGCCCAATCTTCTTTGATGCGACATGTTTAAAACAGATGCTAAACACTTGGGGAATGGAGACCCGTTTACCAGCTAAATGCCTGGAGCCTAAACATGTCATTTGTGTGACCTGTCTAGTTGACTAAGCTAAACATGTGATGACTTGAGACATGTTTAGTTTCTAAACGCTTCATACACATGATACCTAAACACGTATCAATTTACAATACGTTAGAACTTACCATTTAAACGGGTGGTAAAACGAAAGACAACAAACCTGTTTACTAGTAGCATTCTGTTTAATGGCTAAACGCTTGATTTGCAGTGTAGCACTGCGTTTCGGGACAGGTAAGGGAGCTGGCTGTTGCTCACAAACGAAATTAAGACAAAATGTCGGCCGTTTATATTTAATTATACCTGCTTGACTCGAATTATTAATGGTTAATATTTGCTTAACGTGAGCCTAAAAACTTAGAAGTGGTATCGTTGTTTAATAAGATAAGGTAGATTTATCCATCAAACGCGGGACATTGAGCTATTTCTGTTTAACGGTCCATCGTCAACGATGCTGGCCCAACGTTGAAACCAGAGAATTAGAACAGAGGTCTATGGTTGAAACAACTGCCGCGGTTCAGCCTGTCGTGTTTGCTATAGCGTACAATGACCGTCGTTACCACCACTCCTGGCGCATTCTCCACACATAGATGTCGCTCAGGTCAACCCCGCTCTCTCTCTGTAACCACACGCCATGTTTCGACAAAAACTGCTCATTTTGAGCAGTTTTGTTGATATAACAGCTGTAGGCTTATAAACACGCTTGAGTGTCCTGAATATATATGGCAAATATAAAACACCACTACTCCGCCACATATGAGTTTATATTCACATAGAAATAGAAAACATTCAATGGATTACTTTTTCTGCCTACGCGCTGCTGTGAGAAGGTCCATGTTTACGTTTTTCTGACAGAATTTACAATCGGCTTCAAAACACTGGCAAATATAAATTACTGAATGACATGCGAATTGTGCTGGTTCAATTTATCCACTACTAAACAGAATAAATAGCCCTTACCTGTAACAAACTCTAAAATCAAATTAAATATTGAAAAAAGGATAGGTAATGAGCTGAAGTGAACACCAAAATAGTTCCGTGGTTATAGGAATGGTTATAAAATCACGTGGTAACGCTCACTAACGGCTGATATATCTGGTCAATCGCCATGCGTGCATACGGCGAAATGAGCGTGTGGTATCAGAGATATAATGTCTGAGGTCAGAATGCTCCTGGCGATCACAGACGCCGCAACATAGGCCTATAGTGAAGCAGCAGGCGGTCCAGATCTAGCTGCAGTATTTAAGGAGCTACCCAGCCACAAAAAGTAACATTATGTGTTACCAAATTAAAGCTTAGCATCTTTGGAGCTAGAAAAGTGATGGTGCTAAGTACGCAGGTTAGAGGGATTTTTGTAATCTGACCTTGAAGTACACTACCGTCGGACATGAAAGTGATGAAAATTTGACTTGTCAAAATGACTGATACGCCAGTAAAGAGATGTATTTGCCTCCAGTGTCTACTGAATGCTCTTATTAACCAATAATTTATAGCCAGCCTTTAAATATGTATGCCGGTGAACACGAAACATCTGTTCAATGTTGGGCCAGCGCTGTAGACGGTGGGCCAACATTGAACCAATGCTGGGTTAATGTCCCTCTGCTTGCTGGATTAGTACTCAGATATTTTCATTCAATGTATAGATCCTGTAAACAAGAAACATATATTAAATACTGGTTCAATATTGGCACAGCGTCGCAGACGATGGCCCAGCAATAAACCAACATTAGATAAACGTCTTGTTTATATGGGTTACACATTTCCTGACATTGGAGACAGTATAGGTCTATGCCTACATATGAATCCAATTCCGTCTGTCCAGAATAATATAAGTTATGGTAGAAATGGAGAAAAGGTACAGATGGCCGGAATATCTTCGCAGTAATATCTTATAGTTGGCATTAGAATAAACGTGCATGTACTTATATTTGAAAATGCACGTAATTTTCGAAAAAAAAAGATTTAGTGCATGTACTTGTATTCGAACACACAAAATATTTCAAAAGACACGACATGCACTTGTATTCAAATATGAAATGATCTTGGCAAAACTATCGCAGCATATATTAAATAAATTAAAACATATAAAGTTTTATTTTGCACCAATTATGGTATAGCCTAATTAAGAGATTACTATATATATCTGTATTATATTATTATTTACCGCGGCCTAATGTTATGCATCACATAAGAAACAATATAAATATATATAATTTAATTCGTCATGCGAGAATTCGAAGTTGTCACAGTTTTTCCGCATTGTCAATAGATCTATTATTTTTTATTGGTGGTTTCGAAATCGATTTAACAAGTTGTCGTCTTAGATGGGTATCTACAGGATTAGAATGGGAATAATTCAACATGGGATGCATCATATATAATGTATGAACTACAAATCGTACATTATTATAAAATTTCGAATGTGAATTATCACAAAACCGAATCTTTAAAGACACAAGCTGATGACAGAGTAGTTTAAAGTATCATAGTGAGCGACAAAGTCACTGAAAATGGGGGTGCACTTAGTTTTCGTAAAAAAATGCATGTATTTATATTCGAACATAAAATAATTTGTAAACATCTCCAAAACATGCGATTTTCACTTATAAGTGCCTCCACGTTTATACGCGGGGATACGGTATGCACAGTCATAATTAGATGTTTGCAAATATAAAACACATTTTATTATATATCGCCATAAAGTGTTTCGTACAGATATCAATCCAGATACTACTTAATACACTAATACAATTGTTTTGTATTTAAACTAAATTAAACAGAAATATGATTATGTTCCTGAATAAGAAACTTTCCACCTCAATGAGTAATCTTGATGAAATTTACTCCACAAAAATGTGATAGCAGTGAGTAAATTACTAGTGTTGTTGCTCATATCTCACTCTTCTTCGGTCACAACAAAAATGCTATTGATCTTTTTAAAATGGATGTGAAAACTTCTTAAGTGACCAAGATCACTTTTCTAGTGGCTGAGATAAATTTTTAAATGGCTTAGCATTTATTTCATCGCCAACAACACTGACATTTATTAAATTTGGTTGTTGTTGGCGACGAAATATGTTTCATGGAATTTACTGCAAATTGATTCATTTTGCCTGTCCGCGCTCCTTCAACTATCTGCCTGCCTACGTTTTTAAATATTATATGTTTTTAAAGTAGTTTTTAGTTGCATCCATGCACAACACCCAATAAACACAAAACATTTGTATAACATTTATACAAATGTCTTGTGTTTACTAGGAGAGCGATGTACATTGTAATATCTGACTGGTTAATGTATTGTCTATTGTCTTCTTCGGTGGCCAAGATCACTTTTGTATTGGCTGAGATAACTTTTAAAGTGGCTCTGCTAACTTCTTCAGTGCCCAAGATGACCTTTGTGGTGGCTGAGATAACTGTGATGACTTCTTTGAAGTGGTTGTAACCATTTCTTCAGTGGCCAAGATCGTTTTTGTAGTGGCTGAGATCACTTTTAAAGTGGCTGTGATCACTTCTTAAGTGGAACACCCACACTCATAACAGTTCAAGTACACAATTTACGACTGATTAATTACAGACATAAACACGTCGAGAACAATAATTGACTTGGGGATCCTAACATATCAGATCGAACACAAGAGCCCCCCCCCCCCCGACAAAAATAGCTAAATAAATTCAGTACAATTCTGTTCAATTATTTCGTTTTGAAGTCTATTGATATAGTTGGAATCTAACAAAAAAATATATTGTATAAAATAATTTCCAAATTGCAGTTATTATTTCCAATAATTATTGTACATTGTACATAATTGAAAATTGAATAGACCTATCATTCAACAGTTTAATGCCGATGACACATGCAGGGTTTGACATTATGGGTAACAGTGTGACACATATATTAAAGGTGAAATGCGAACGTTTTTGATAAGCATGAAAAAACTGAATAGCATATAATTCACTGTTAAATAATAGATTATGGACACGACTTTGTGGAAAGGAATACAGAAATTAAACTGATAGGTAAACGGTGTTCATTTGAGTGCGATATGGGAAAAATGTGCTGTATTTTCCCATATCGCACGAAAAATGAGCATGTTTGTATTTTCTCACACCATCAAGTCACATATGATATATAACTGCCATAGATTGCAGTTCAACTACAGCTAGTGTGCGATATGGGCTGATACCGATATACGTATCACAGTGAAAATCACTGCGCAGAGTGGAGGAAGAATTTTTATTGTTTTGAGGTAAAAATATAGTTTGTTTTATTAATCACTGGCAATCGTGTTCACACCTCACTACATTGTTCACATGATTTCTAGCATTTTCTGTATCAATAGTCACTGCCCCCTCCTTTTTCCTATTATTTTAAACGGGATCATCTCGCCGAAAAAACGAGTGGGAGTGGACTAGATTTCCATAATTGTATTTTCTATAGTTTTGTAAGGGCGGATGGCCTTTCAAATAAACTTTTTGTATTGTATTCGTATTCGATGTTAAGCACTTCATCCTAATGTACGTCACGTACGCAAATATATACCTGATAAGCATGGTAAGATAGAGATGACAATGCGTGCAATAAGATGCCTAGTAGGCTACTATATCAGCCGTATGTGTGTATACATGCTCCCCGATTGTTGAGATCCCTAGCACAAACAGTTGTAACGAGAAAAATGTCTTCGTGTTAAGAAAATTACATACAACATATCCATTAGACACCACATATGAAGTTTGTCAATCGCGCATTACAGTAAATATTTTTTAATGAAGCAGCGGTTACTTTCAAAATTTTTACAGTAGTATATATAATACACCTAAAATATCTTATTATACATATAAATATTTTAGACTCAATACTCGCTTTTCATAACTCGATACTCGCTTTTTCAACTCGATACTCGCTTTTTAAAACTCGATACTCGCTTTTCTTAACTCGATACTCGCTTCTCATAATTACGATACTCGCTATTTCAACTCGATACTCGCTTTTTAAAACTTGATACTCGCTTTTATTAACCCGATACTCGCTCTTCTAGACTCGATACTCGCTTCTTACCTCTAGCATATGCATCAGAGCAAAGAGTCTAGAACAATCTTTGATTAGAGGAAACCAGTTTTGTCGATTACAGGAACTCAGTTTCGTCGATTACAGGAACTCAGTTTCGTCGATTACAGGAACTCAGTTTCGTCGATTATACAGGAAACCAGTTTCGTCAGTTTCGTTTCGTCAGTTCCGTTTCGTCGATTACAGGAAACCAGTTTCGTCAGTTTCATGTCGTCAGTTTCGTTTCGTTTCGTTGAATACAGAAAGCTGCCGTGTCGTCCTCTCCGAGGCCGTGGATTGATGTACATGTATTTGCTTTACCCTACAAATTCAACATGGCGGTGACTGAGAGTGATCTCAACCCCAAGGTCCTAAAAAGGTTTATAACTTTTTACTGACTGTGCGACCCCCGAGCTGAGCATGCGGGCATGGAACTTAAATATTACTGATTCTAAAAAAAACTATTTTCGACCTGATTATTCAGGGACAAGTCCTAGATATGACCGTCCAAAGAAATGTCCCACGATTTTGTACGGGGTCAATCTGTGGCTGAAACCTGTTTCAGCCACTGGGGCTACGGGATACACTGCTCATTAATACAAAACAAAATACAAAAATACATGTTATCCAACGGTGCCACTTTAAATCATTTGGATAAGCTTGCTACTATTGCCTATATATAATCATGATAATAACGTGTGTAAGTCATGACAAAAAAATAATCAATTTTCAAGATCTTATCTTTATAAATTATTTGTGTATTTGGACGGAACGAGGGTCCCAAAATGTATTGAATCTTAATTATTATTATTATTATTATCAGATAATGGTAGGCTAAAGGATATTATGGGTGGGGAATGAAGGTTGTTTCATATTATTTCAGCATATTGGCCTAAGATATCAATTACCATGCAACATAAATAAAAAAATAAAATAAATATGTGATGATGGTTCACAAAGGGTTCATTTGCCGAAATTCGCTCTAAATTCATTATTGCTATCTTCTATAGCCATAGGCCCAATCTCTAGACTTCAAGCTTCCCAGTGGTATCTTGGTGGAAGTTTGTCTTAATTGTAGTCAGAGGTCATTCACTGCCCAACAAACACGAGGCGTCATCCAAATGCTGCTGTAGCGTTGACCACTGTTTGCGACGTTGGTCCAACATTACAGCAGCATTGGGACGTCTGGTATTTGCTGGGTGGTTAATAGCTGTCAAGAGTGCGAGGCAGCTTCTGATGTCTAAAAACATGCAACATAGCTCAGCAGGTGGACCATTGATGCCTGCATTATCATATAGGGTACCACGAATTAGATAACTCCATGACATGACTGATCTGTCACCTGTTGACGCATACCACATGTAGCTCGTACAAACATTATAAAACTGAATTTAAAATGGAGAATTACCCAGCAAACACAGAACATTTGTATAACATTTATGCAATGTTGGATCAATGCCGAAGACGTTGGGCCAGCATTGTATAAATGTTATACAAATGTTTTGTGTTTGCTGGGTATTTGTTATTATTACCAGCACCATTAATGGTAACATTATAGCCTCTAGGCCTACATGCTATATAAATTACGCACACCTAACACTAAGCTACCCATTGAGAAAGGGCAGTATAATAGGCCTATATACTCATGTGCATAGAGAACTGCGTTACTGTACTTTAATATGCCTAGGGCCTACTTGTATTAAACGTTACATCCAATTTGTTAGCGATGAGTGCGTCCGTGACCTGCGTCTGATCACTCAGCCCACAATCATGTTGTTTGAAGGTAAACCATTTAAAAAGCAAAAAAACTATATCTTCCTATTACCAGGAACACACAAAAACCCAAGTCTATATAAATTCGCAACATAAATTATATTTTCTAATGGGATAATTATGTGCGAATAATTATCTATTTTAATGCAGACAGACATATATTTTATTGACAGTGCCAAAAGTCATTTTTAACTTATTTGTCATAGCAATAATATGTACATACGATATGCAAACGGTGTTCATTTGAGTGCGGTATTGGAAAATACAGCACTCCTCTAAGGAATAAGGTGTGCGCTATACGCAAACATATGAATTGGTGAAAAAACAAGTCTCTATCTGAAATATTGAGGAAGATACGATAACTTCAATGATTTTATGGCAGCCATTTTGAATTTTACGTTTAAAAAAAATCCTTAAGGGTTAGAAACGCACATCCGCCGAGATATCAGCACTAGGATGCTAGAGAATCAGATGCATAATCAGTCGAGAAAAAAAGTAGGTCTATATCAGCCAAAACAAGGTTATCCCCCTTGGCTGCCGTACTATCGTTACTTATATAATGGATGAAAAAAACTACATAAAACTGCATTTGTTGCTCAGAAATCATGTAATTTGGACGTCCATGTCTTCCATTGTAGTTCAGGCTAGTCAGATATGGTTTATGGGGTTGGACAGAAACATTTAGTTTTAAGAAATCCTAGTCAGCTGATACGCGTTCAATAGGACGGAAACATATTCAAGCGGGATACGTGCATCACTAAAACAGGTCTCGATGATCCATTAAGTCTTGGTAATAGTTGATTTAGCTCCGTTATATTCATCCCATTAAGCACAATTTTGTCAATTTAGTTGTCACACCCTGAATCGCTTCAGAGAAAATATTGAGTTGGTCATCCATCCATCTATCCTCTGCTAGCTGTCAAGGCTCGGAGTCATGGTTGAGTTAATTAGTTTGACCTTGGACCTTCCAGTTTAGCAACAATACAATATTAAACGAACTAAGACTACTTGATATACTTGAAAATGAAATATTAAAAGTAGAATGCTACGAGTCCAGAAATAACACATGTTCACTGCTAAAGACTGTGTCAAATTGTGTGTATGAGAATTATCTATGTTCTGGTAGGCAACACCCCCTGGTGAATGGTAGAAACATGAATGATCATTTCACGCTACGGTTCTACACGTAGGCCTATATTCAATTGCATACAGCTCTACATCGTCCACATGCACGCAGCATTGACGGCATGAATTCTGATAATATAGTGGTTTAGACGTATTACTATATAGAACGCCTGGGATAGAACGATAAACTGGCCACATTGTCCTCATGACAACTCTATTGTCCCATTCCATTTTACACCAACCAAATTAATGATGCATTGCCCTAATGTTGGTTACATTGTCCTAATGCCAGGTACATTGACCAAATTAAATTTACACTGTCCTCATATTAGTTACATTGTCCTAATGCCACATACAATGATCAAATTAATGTACTGTCCTCACATCGGTTACATTGTCCTAATACAATTTACATTGTCTCATTCACCTCATGTTAGTTGCATTGTCCTAATGAGAGATATATTGATCAAACTAAAATTGTACTGTCCTCGTCGTAGTTGTATTGTCCTAATGCCAGATACATTGACCAAATTAAAATTACACTTTCATGTTGTTTGTTGCATAGTCCTAATGACAATGTATATTATGATCAAAGTAAAGTTACATTGTCCTAGTGACAAGGGTTAGAATGATGTACCACATCTTACATTGAGCTGATTAGTTTTGCACTGTCCTCATTGATGTTTTAATTGTCAAAATGACACCATTTATATTGACCGAATCTATATTGCATTAATCAAACAAATTTAGCATTGTGCTCATGTGTGTTGCATTGTCCTAACGGCAATGTATACATTGATCTAATAGATTCTACACTGTCCTCATATTGTTGGACTGTTCTAATGCAAATGTTGTCTTTTCTGCAGACTTGGCGCCTCATATGCCACATACCATTCAAATATTGCTGCAAAACGCCACCTACGGCGACATCACTAGCGTCACACGTGATGTTTAATTGAGCCATAGGATCTGGGTGTACCAGAAGGGTAGCGTTTGCCAATATTTGTTTGGACTCGGAAAATGCTGACTCTGCATTCTCGTCCCACTTCAAATCAAAATTCGACTTCGGTGACAGTCTTGTATGACCGTCATTGGCTGCTGTTAATAAATTGTTTATTGGCGTCAACTTCGCTGCGCATTGCGGTATGAAACGGTGGTAATAATTTACCATTCCTAAATATCTTCGCAACGCTCGTTGCTTTTCGGGCTTTACGAAATTGACTATGGCGGGTAACGACGAAATTCCTTCAGCACAAACGTGGTGGCCTGAGAAACCTAATTCAGTTGTACCAAACTGACACTTCTCAGGACCGATGATGTTGCCGTATTCGGCTAGTCGAGCAAAAAGAATTCGTAAATGTTTTTTGTGAGTTTTATGATCTGGACTGGTTACCAGTAGGTCGTCTAAATACACGAAAACGAAATCAAGTCCGCGTGTAACGTGGTCTATGAAACGCTGAAACGTTTGTCCGGAATTTCGCAGACCAAACGGTGTCCTGGTAAAATTAAATAGACCAAAAGGTGTAGTAACGGCTGTCTTATGTATGTCTGACGGTTCCACAGGAATTTGGTAATAGGCTCTAACCAAATCAATTTTTGAAAAAAAAATTGAGCCAGCTAATCGCTGCGTGAAATCCTGAATATGTGGAATTGGGTAACGGTCGGGTACGGTCTGAGCGTACAAGCTTCTGTAATCTCCACATGGTCTCCAGTCGCCATTTTTCTTTGGTACCATATGAAGCGCTGAGGACCATTCACTGTCGCTGGGTTCGATGACTCCTAACTTGATCATGTCGTAGAACTCGCGTTTCGCAGTGACAAGTTTATCGGGTGCCAATCGTCGTGGGCGCGCGAACACCGGGTGTCCTTTCGTTACGATTTTATGTGGTATACCGTGTTTAACGGTCTCATCCTTTGTCGTAGGGCGAGTCAGTTCCGGGAACTGACCTAAAAGTTTAGTGTATTCATTATGAACAGCTTCCACTCTGTTCAACGACAGTGGTCTGATTGACGACAGTGAAGCGGGAATAGCTAAACCGGTTCTCATGTCTCTAAGACATCGACTTCTTAGGTCTACTAGCAAATTATAATGAATAAAAAAATCGGCCCCTATGATGGGTTGTTGCACGTGCACGTGCACGTGCACGTCCGCCACTATAAATGTCCACGGATAGTCGCGTTTTAAGCCGACGTCGACGACGCGTTTACTGTTGCCGTATTGATATTAGTGTATTGATATTAGTGTTGTTAGCGGCCACCAGGGGGAGGCAGTTTGTGTCCGAAATCCTGTTAGCGCAAGATTTCGGCAAAACGCTGACCGCTGCGCCCGTGTCAATCAAATATTTGCATTTATTATTTTTGTCTGCGACGTACAATAACTTGGGAAGGGTAGCTTCCACGGAGTCATGTTTTAAAGAAAATGCGCAAGGGTTTCTGCACGTGCGTGCCTTGTCACCGAAAGTTTGGTGAAAGTAGCAAACAGGTGCATTAGCCGTATCGATCCGATTCGCAGCATTATTTTGCTGTGCGTTCTGCGGCGGTACGTACGGACGAATATTTTGCTTTGCATTGTTAAAACTACTTTGTTTGTTAGGAACAAACTCTGTGGCCTGTGCATTTGGAATGAATGGGGGCCTAGGTGCATAATTATTATTTGCACGTCCACGTCCTGAGTTCCTCTTCTTTTCTGCTGCTGTGACTGTCTCTAATTTCTTTAGTCTCTTTGATAAGTCCTCGATCAGTCCCACTAGTTTAGTGGTTTCGTCGACCTTAATCTCTGCAACCCCCGGCTTACTCTCTTCCACATCCGTCTCTGAAGCAAGGGCCCTGTCGGCCAACATGGCCAAACTCTCCAGCGTAGCACTATCTGGTTGTGTGGCCAAATGAGCACGAATTGAAGTTGGCATTTGCCGAATAAATGCCTGGCGTATAACCGCCTTTCTCACCACTGCCAGAGAAACCTGCCGTCTTCTGTAGGCGCCTTAAGAATCTTGAGGGAATGTCCGAGCCCATCCTTTCTCCGGAAATCACCTTGTTTACCCGTTCGGGTGTTGTTAAACCTCGTCGCTCAATTATTGTACTTTTCAAGCTTTCGTACTTGTGCGACCTGAAAGGTTGGAGTAGGACATCTCTCACGTCAGAGGCGACCTCGCCTGAAAGTGCTGCACATGTCAGACTGTACCGCTCATCATCGTCATGGATTTGATGAAGATCGAACTGTGTTTCGATCTGATTGAACCAAAGTTCAACATCTGTAGCGTAAAATGTTGCTATCTTGAACTTAGGTAAGTTCGCTGAACGTCTCGGAGGCTGTCTTCTGCGTTGTGAAGGACTTTTTGACGAATCACTCTTGTCTTGTTCGTCGATTTCGAGCGATTCGAGCAAAATCCTCTTTGAGCCTTTGGTACTCATTGTCAGCCTCACGGAAACGAACTTCGTTCTCCTCGCTTTCCAAGTAATAATTATCTTTTCGGCGAGCTCCCTGACCTTCCAGAGGCGTAGACACGAAACCTTCACTGTCGTGTGTTGTAGACATTTTGAAATGTTTGTTTGAGTAAAATTATTTAACTAATGAAACGTTTGGGACTGCGCGCGGGCCTATTGGCTCTATGCACTATCTCAAACGGTGTTGAAATGGTATGTCATATTAACACATACCAGCTATTTCAGTGACGTGTCGTGCGCGGGTGAGCTGTACATTGCCGTCTAGACCTTATTAAAAATGTCAGGATATGTTGAATCTTTAGCAGTGTAGGCTGTTGAGATTGTCCATGCTATGTCGCATGTTGCGAGATACAGGGGTTGCTGAGATATTTGAATATTCTTCACTGGGATTGCGTATAATTTCTTTTCACTTAATCACACACATATATAATTTTTGTGAAAACTGTAGGTCAAGATTGTATATGGAATGCCAGAAATAATTACTACATGCTATGCTAAGCTATGATAATAGTATATAGTAAATCGACTTGGGTGAGAAAAAAATGTTCACGCAAGTCGAAAAACACATGCAAATATTGAAAATGTTTTGTTATAGCACAACTGTCAAGTCGAATATTTCGTTATTTATATAAGTTTGATCTACTGAAATCAACTATCATGAGAAAATTTCGTTCTCCGGCTGATAGGATAAATGTGACTGCGATAAAAACAGCTACATTTGTTTTTAAAATAATATTTTTAAAACATGTCTACGCAGTAGTCCACGCGGATTGATGATATAATATATCATTTCACTGATAAATGATTTCTGCGGCGACCTTCCACTTTTTTTTATATGGCATGTTCATCGCCGATTCATTTTTGATGACGTCCGAATCAATCACTCGCTTCGTTTCGTTTATTGACGTGTAATTTGGTTGTCATCGTAGCGGTTGTGTTTATTTGGTTTGCGGCGGGTGTGGTGTGATGTATGATTGTTTGCTGCTAACATGTGGCCGGTCGCACACGTGTCGGTTTGTCAAATATGGCGTACGTGACCACAGCCGCGTAGACCCAGCCAGCAGCTCGTTGCTGTATGCTTGGGCCAGCAGGCCTGTATAATGGGTGTGCGTGCAAAACTGAGCAGTAGACGCGTCTCGCCTCACATTAGCATATTCATGAGCTACCCTGTGCCGGGCAAGGCGCAAGGAGTAGGCTAGAACGACGCCGAACACCAGGGGGCGTTGCGACGTGAAAAATTTGACTATGACTTTTATCAAAATCTCGCGCAACTTGTGCTATAATTTCTTTTCAGAAACTGCGTATTTTATATTCTCTCACTTTAATGGTTTTGAAAAAGAAAATTTGTATGTATGTAAAAAAAAAAAAATATTTACAGCTAGACCGTGTATAGTCTTGACACGTGAATAGACTGCGCCACGAATTCAAAATGGCGGCCTAATTTATGCTAATGTGATGAGGTGACATGGGTCCACTGTCCAGGTGCATGCCGGGTATGGCGGGACGCGTTTTGCCCACGGCGGGCCAGTAGCAAAATTAGGGGAACCAGCATCCAACATGGCGCTCACTTACCAAATACATTCTTGACAAACATCACTCCCTTAAATAAAATATTGTTATAATGATAAAATGTTGACCTACGGTCCTGGAAATATGTTTTACAGACCAATTAGGACTGTTTACTCACATTCATTTTCAGACGAACAATTTTATTTGGCCCTAATCCTATTAAAGGTTATCTGAGTCGAAGCGATATTTTTCGATAATTTTTTCTTTGTCAATTTTTGCTGAAAAATCGAAAACTGACGAGACTTTGTCTAGTTGACTTTAAAATCGGGTCACCCAATTATGGCGAACAAACATAAAAATGGAGTTTTCAAAAATACCCACTTCCTACTCGCCCACAGTGGCATTAATAGGATGAAAGCTTTCTAGGAACTCGTACTTTGAAAGGATGAATGAGAAAATTTTGTTACGGTCTTTCTGGAATAACCGACATGTCCGCCATCTTGGAAAGGCGCCAAGCACGTGGAATTCGTTCAAAAAATATGAAAATTACGCCGTTTTGGACGTAAAAACGCGTACTTCTCCTCTGATAACTTTTCTAGCTAGTTCTAGCTGGCATATTAGTGGGACCTACAATTTTCACGTACCTTTGCGAAAAAAATGCTCATGATTTTTTTCGAAAAATCCCTTAAAATTTTAACAAAAACTATCCTTGAAAACAGAGGTTTTCATCTTGTTGCTTGGTGAAAAGGCTGTTGCGATCACGATCAAACGTCAAGGGTCACCAGTGTGGGAATGTTAAGTGGGTCCACCGGTAGGGTGAGCGGCGAGACCCTCCTATCATTCACCATCTTATTAATAACTTCATTCTTTCCCCGTCAGGTCGACGATTCCGATTGACTTCACAAAACTCTTTTTTAGTTCATTGTATTTATTGGTCTAGACACAAAACATTGGCAATGCACAACCCCGCGCACGACACGTCCCTAGGCTAACTCCAAGCGGACGACCTGCCACACGTCTGCAGTCGTCGAGAGCTAGACTACAAGTGCGGGAAAAAGCTACGACCGCATGGCAATCAGATTTATGCACACGGCACTGGAGTACTGAAACGAGGCAGTCATCCCACTGTCTCTCCACGTCCGGGTGGACCGGGGGCGACTGTCACGGTAATCGAGCGAGGCAGGGATCCTACAACTACTTGTCCAGTGGACGCTTACAGTGAACGGAATCTGCCCTCTTGGCAACCATTGTGTCAACGTTCTGTATACCTTAGTGCCTTTACCTATCCATAACTAAACTAATCTATCTATTTACAAAACCTTTAACATCTTATTATTAAACAGTAAAACGCTTATTAATATAGGCCTGCATCAAGCATACATTGTATGCATTTACTTGTATTTTGCGCCCAAGTTTATTATCACATGAAAAGACGAATGAATGAAACTCAAATCTGTGACCGCAAGCAATTAGCAATATTATGCTTTCGCACAGAAAAAAACTTGTATATATTTACCATATTTCCCATATGCCTATTTTTTAAGTATGTTATAGGTAATATATATTTTTTAGTTTTCCACTGGTCATTTTATGGTATGGTTATTGACTACCTTGAAAACACTTAACCCGTTGAACACGAGATCATTATGCTACTGCGCTCTTTCTGAAACGAGATTATTTTATGAAGTCATAGTTATCTCATGCAATCAGACCCGGAGATCTCCGGGCCTCGTATCTGAATGGTCTCCCTAAATTACAGAGATCTCCGGGGCTCGTCACAAACGGGTTAATTTTGTCAGTAACGTAGCAAATTGTCTTCCTGACAGCAAGGCTTGACAGGCCAAGCCTTTCCGAACCAGCCATATCGATCCCCTATTACGGTAGGAGAAGGTGTATTTATTGAATATTAATTAGTTTTCCAACAAAATATCAATTTAATGTTGGCCCACTGGCTGCGATGTTGGCTCTACATTAATCCAACCCTAACGCATGTAACGTCTCGTGTCAGGTGGGATGTGGTGGGTGCTGTCTGTCACATTTCCGGTGAAATTCGCAGCCAGCAGACATATGTTGTTCAATGTAGGGCCGTTGTCGTAGACATTGTCCCTACATTAAAGCAGCACTCATGCCAGAGGTCAAACTTGGGTCAAACAGAAAAAATATTTCTAGAAAGTCCTTACTCCAATAAATGGTTTTAACACCGTTTTAGCAAGTTAGGTGAGATATAAACATGAAATTCCTGATTTCTTATTTCGGTTTTGCATGCCCATATTAGGACGCCAAAATAAAAATACCGATTTTTTAATGATTTTGGCCTGATTGTGTCGCTTTAAAAATCATCTATTTTACACATTGTTTTGACTCTGCTCATCACGACCCCTTCATATATATTAAATAAATATTTTGCTATAATTAAATTAGTTTTTTTATGGTATGATCATTGGTCATAACCGCAAAAAGATGGTGTTCGAACGCCTTGAGCAATGACCATCACCACCATTTCTGGAAGGGGGGTAGTGCTTTTCTTTGATATTTCTATTGACAATTACAAGCAATTTACTGTTATTAAGACCAATACAATTTGGTAATTAAAATCATACAACATTGTGATAACATTTAAACAATATTACATCACATTGCGATATTTTCTATCCTACAAGGTGAAATCCAAATGATGAATCATCTCCTAAAATGCAATCCTGTACCAATATTGACCAAATAATACAACATGAAAGGTCACATGACCTAATTCTTTGCCCCTGCAGGGGAAGGTGGGTGCAATAGGGGGCGTGACTAAAGTGACCTAGGAGGGGTTACAATACTACTAACAGTCTTTACAATCTGGTATGTTATACCTACATTATATTTTGCCTAGATACTGGCTTAATATTAGGTAAATGGCAAAACATAAACAATAAAATTATTACCAGTAGGCCTACATTTTTCAGGACAATTTTTTTCTGATAAATGATACCTCCATGCTTGAAACCCCCAGCATATAAAATTGAATAATACATCATCGATCAATGGATTGAAGATGAGACACTCACGGAAAAAACATGACGAAGGAACTATAATTTATGCTTATTCAGCTGCATGGGGACATGGTGCAGCACGTCTTAGAATTTACCTGCAATAATATCAAGGACGGCTCAGCGAACACAATAACAGCATAAAATGATGGGAGCTGGTGAGAATGAAATTACTTCCATGCCTTCATCTGATGATCCACATACTCTATACAAGGCTTATGTGCAGTTTCTGGCTGGTGCCACAGGTATTCCAATTATGTGCTATTACTTAATTATGCATTATTTCCAATCGAATAACACTTTATTTTCCTTATCAGAAAGCGTGATATTTAAATATATTCCATTTTTAGGCAGTGGAATTGCAACAGCAACTGGGTTTCCCATGGATACGGTGAAAACTAGGATACAAATAAATCCTGAATTACATCCTCGAGCACTGTCTTGTCTGAGAAGTCTGGTAAGATCTTCAGGAGTGCCATGTTTTATCGGCACGGGAATATATAATTGACCTGTCGTTAAAGCTGTCCACTGTTCATTAAAAATGGGATAAGGGGGCCTAAAATGCAATACTGGCCCATGGGTATTCCACAATGACGTCAGAGCCACGTCACCACCCACTCTCATCAAACAAGATCAATTTTTCATAGGGAACGCCTTGAGATTCAAACAAACAATCACCGAGCTATCATGCTAAGCAATGGCTCCCAAACTGGCGTTGGGTTGACAAAGATACTGTTGTATTACAGCAGGTGACGAGAATCAGCCGATCGCAATGCCTAATGCTGTTCTCACATATAGGCGAATATGCTAGCGAATGTAGTGAATATGAATTCTTGAAATTCGCCCAAAAATTGTGAATAGATAGTGAATATTTTCACCTCGGTCATATCACTTGCCAACGCTTGCCAATGCCTTACGAATTTCTAGCAATCGTTGCGAATGATGCAAATGAGCTTAAGAATAATATCAAATAAATGCTGCTACGTTACTGCCTTGCGAATGTTATGAATGCTTGCCAATGCTTACAAATGGGCTTGCAAACGTACTTGTGAATGATGATGCGAATGTCTTATCAATGTTGCCATTGCCTTGCCATTTTCTTACGATTGATGCAAATATTTGATGACGAGGCTGCGATTGGTAGAAATACGGGCTGAATATAACGCTGGGCTCATTGTTTTCTTGAATTTAAAAAGGGAAACAACAGTGGTAAGACATTCGCAAGGAATGGGAAATGGCGACAGTGGCGGATCCAGAATGTGTAAGAGGAGGGGGCGTAAGCCCTATGCTGTATCCGCCACTGGGCGAACGTTACAAACGTCTTGCAAATGCCTTACAAACGCTGCAAATTCTTCCGAATGGCTTACCAACGTTACCAAAGGCTTGCAAATGCTTACGGAAATTGACGGCGAATGACAGCATTCGCAACATTCGCTGAAATTTAGGAGACGCTTTCTAAATTGGTCAATATTCGTAAGCAGGTGGAGAATGACTTGCGAATGTTCCGAATTGGTTACTAACGCTTACAAATACTCGGCGATTGTAGCAAGTTTTGTCAAATATTTTCATTTGTAAGCACATTCGCAAACATATTTGCCTATGTGTGAGAGCAGCATTATATATTGCATGCATTGGGATGGGAGAGCTCTGACTCGGGCCACTAGTGGAGTAGTCTTACACTAGGCCTAGTCTTGTAATTAGGTTACTCCAGCCCATGCAGGCAGTGACCATTCAGAATCAGGCCACTGGTGACAGTCACCTGTCGCCCCGCGTCAATCAACCTGTAAGATTATGCATGACTCAATGTTTATTTACATCATCGGGGTCTTATTATCCTGGAGGAGTCCCTTGTTATGGCTATTTATAGACACCAGCCTGTGCATGCGTATTCCACAGTGGACGACGGGTTTAATATAAAAATAGTAAAATCACCTCAGTCACTATTGTCGCAACCGCTAGGCTTATATCTTCACACAATATTGTTTTGCAGTCGTCATTGACAACAGATACTATTGACACTATTTTCATGTATTTAATTTGTAGATGAAAATTGTTTTTTCAGGCAATGTTTTTGAAGGAGTGGATGGGTAAAGAGATGGTAAAAAAAACAAATATTTATGTTCTTCACTTCTTAGGTAAAACATAATGTTATTTGTTCATTTTGGTAGATTAATTCAAATAACCAGATTAAATTTTTGATCTCATTCGTTTGAAAAAATAGGTGGTGAATGAGGGTGTAGGCAGCCTTTTTCACGGTTTGACGCCAGGACTGGTAATAGGCATACTGGAAGGTGCCTCACTTTTTGCAACATATGCTGTCTGTCAAGATATCGTCAAATGGTCAACAAATATCAGCAGGTAGGCCTAATAAACTAGTCTCCCTTTAGAGTAGAAGCTTAGTAGAAGCTTAGACGACGTAACACCTAGACAGGGAGGGGGTAAAGGTATGGCATATGCGTTACAGAGCGTATTTCTCCCTGAAATCACATATTTTGTTTTACGGTAATGTTCTATAGTACCTGGCACGTTTTCCCAGATATTAAAGTCAATAATGCCCTAAGTCGGCCATTTTTAATTTGATTTTTTTCAGGGTATATCCCTCACTGAAACGGCTAAACCACGCATTTTGTTTTATACATGTATAGCCTACATATGGGCAAAGCCCGCCACTTCAAGGAACATGTGACCCCAGCAGTGTTCTCGTTTGTAGTGAACTCCACTTTTGTTTAACTAGTTTTATCATTTATTTCATGCATAGACCTTTCAGAAAATGTATAGTTATCCATAGCCTAGACAAGAAAAAATGTGCTTTTGACCACTAGAATGCCATAAAAATGACATTTTTGGCATGTCGCCAGCTTAAATTATCGTCTTAGACAGGTTACTGTTCATGAGGGGGTCAGTTCGTTATTCCGACAGGTCTATGTTCCGACAGGTCTATATTCCGACAGGTCTATATTCCGACAGTTCGATAGTCCGACAGGTCGTTATTCCGACAGGTTGATATTCCGACAGGTCGTTATTCCGAGAGGTCGTTATTCCGACAGGTCGATATTCCGACAGGTCCTTGAGGTAATGAGGATTAACCTCTTTATAATATTATCTACACTCAGAATTCACTTTAACGAAACTAACACGGGATAGGGGCCCATGCCTATTACCATGATTACTAAAATTATTGTTATTTTATAACGAGATTCATGATGTAACGTTTTTAGAAACGCAATAATCCCACAGAAACGCATGTAGGCAACATGTACTTATAGCTAGCTAAACCGTTAATTTAACGTCTTCAAACCACGTTAGCCAGCCATGTTTTCTCCCCACGAAACAGAAATTATTCTGCGTGGGGCATTAAACGAAAACATTTCTTAACTAACATAAAATAACAAATAACGCACTTAATATTTGTTGAATTGCTAAATTGCAGCCGTTAGGACAGTATGGAGGTCGCTAAATAATATTTTGCGCAATGTACTAGTTGGTAATCGTATGATTTAATGTAATTATTTATTTATCTATTATAATATACATAAATAATATATAATAATTGTACAAATATGCAATTGCAAATAAAATTAGGATATCAACTACGGGTGGCCAATACACCCTTACTATGTTTGATATCCAAAATACAATTGATGTACATTATAATTACACTTAAAATTAAATTTAAAATGCAAATGATAAAAAACAAAACAAAGGATCAAGTAATAACATTAATAAAAATCGCCAATTTTGCGTTACAAAAAAATATTGCAAATACTGTGTTAGGGGGCGACCATTAAAATAGCAGGGGGGCTGGAGTTGTTGTTGAGATTTTTATTTTATTTCAATAAACTACGTTTTTTTCTATGCTGGCTATATATGAGTAAATACCCCCCCCCCCCCTAGAAGTCTGGATGATTTTTTTTTCCTATTCCGCGTTTCTGCTGGTGTTATCAGCTGGCTGCCTACACGTGTTTTTATTCCACGGGTTAATCCCGGAGCAAATGGAAGTTGTATGTATGAAATAGATCACTGAGCGAAGCGATAGTGATTTTTTTCAAAAAAAATATGATTAAATTATTAATTATTTCTACACTCTTTCGGTAAGTTTTTTTTCAAAAAATGTAATTATTCATTTTCAGGCTGTTCACAGATATGTTTTTATTTTAGCCTTTCGAAGGATGAAAATTATTTATTTACCAAAAAGCCCCCTCCAGCAATTTTAGTGGGCGTCCCCTCACAATATCATCAAGTTTTCGCTGCATTTTATCAAGACTTTATTACATTAAATATCAAAACTTTGCTACAAGGATCATCAAGACTGCTACAGACCATACAGGCCGGGCTATTAGTACAAATAGCAACAAAAAAGACTCTGGAAAGCGAAGTCTATAAAATAAATACAAGTATACTTTTAAATAATTTTATATATATACGGAACATCAAAGCCTACAGAATAGAAAACTCCATTTAGCCTACTGGACCCAGATGCGCACTTTTGTTCAATTTGCGTGGCAGTCATTTTGAATATTTAATTATAGGTTATGTTATAGGTTGGCTTTAAGCCCAACAAATAGTCTGAACGTATCCATATATCATAGTTGTAAAAAATGTGGGTTAAATCCCCTCTATAGGGCTTATAAGGTCTACTGCGCTAAAAAATACGCCAAATGGCTCCCAGAAATTAAGGGCGGAGAGGGTTAACCGTTTCGGTGCGAGCAGATGCCGTGGAGGTATTTCCATTCATTTTAGCTGATATTTGCGTCACCAATGCCAGTTTCAAATGAGCAATACATGTCAAAGAGTGATAGGGCCTACAACACTTAAAATAGTTAAACAACATTATAAATTTCCATAGATAACCCTGTATCAGAGGCACTCTCTTCTTCAATGCTATTACTCACTACAGTTGTTAATCCTCTTTTTCGCTATTATTTTTATGTCGTAATATAGACCTGTCGGAATATAGACCTGTCAGAATATAGACCTGTCGGAATATAGACTTGTCGGAATATCGACCTGTTTGTCGGACTATTGACCTGTCGGAATATAGACCTGTCGGGATATCGACCTGTTTGTCGGAATATCGACCTGTCGGACTAACGACCTGTCGGAATAGCGACCTGTCGGAATAACGACCTGTCGGAATAACGACCTGGACCCTTCATGAGTGGGTGCAGTTTTTGGAAGATTAATTGTTTGAATTTGACGAACATATAGTAGTGATTGTATTTAAAAAAACAATTTCCCAAAAGTAGTATATTGTTCCTTGGAAAATTGAATTTATGTTCATGTCGCCAAAAAATAACAGAATACGTTACATTTGAATTAGTCAGTTGTTTTTATCTGCCAACAATTCTAAGATCAACTAAATGTCCTTGTTGTGTGATGAATATGTAGTCTAACGTAAGTATGTAAGAAGACATAAACAAATTATGATATACTAACAGTGCTACTTTTGCAATAATCAATAGAAGCAAGCAGGCGCTATTTATTTTTTAAGAAAACAGAATACGTTACATGGACAAGATATAGTGATATGCACAACAAATGGCCCTTTAGTTAATCATTAGGTATGTCTCCGAGCTGCAAGTAAAAAATTAGCCTGGCCACTGAACCCAGCTTTACAATTGTACAACAAAATGCAGAATACGTTACACAAAATACGTTACCTTTTGTAACGTATTTTGGTAACGTATTTTGGTAACGTATTTTGCTCTTCACTAAAAAATGTGGTAATAGTGCATTATGTTTTGTAACACAAATACAAAACACGCACACTTTGTTTAATACAACTATTTACTAGATGTAGTGGCATTTAATATCATTACATTATCATAACACGAATTTAGTTAATTATGTAACGTATTTTAGTAACGTATTTTGCATTTTTATTTGAAATATTAACCAACAGGCATGAAAAGACAGAAACTCAGTATTTATCGTAATAAAATAATAATGAATGTGCTTAGACAAAAAACACTTCGATTATTTTATGTATCAGTGTGTAATAACTTCCATTATACACACAATTTATTTTATTGCCCAGATTAATTTTAAGCAATATTGCATGGTTATTGAGCATGTAAACACTACTGTCCTTATTAGGAAAAAAATAAAATTAAAAAACACTAATATTTTGAAAAACCTATATATCTCATAGTCTGCAATGTATAAAGACCGTTTACACTTAGCAACATTGAAATTACATTGATATTATTTCATTTAGCATGGTTTTATTTTGTATAGTATTTCTACAAAAATGCTCAATACATATCAGATATTTTGGGAAATGTTCAAACTTATTTACAAAATAATGTAACGTATTCTGTGTGTGTTTTTTTGTGCTTTCAATTGTTCATTTAAAAAAATGATTAAAATTTGTGTTTTAGACTTGGTATCTAATTTTTTTGAGGTCTAGTGAGAAGTTGATTTTTTTATATGTAGCTTGTGGAAAAATCTTGAAGTCGCGGGCTTTGCCCATATATTAATGGTCTAGCTATCTGGCACGGTTTCTCAGATATCAGGCATAATAAAGATAATTATGGCGATAGTCGACCATGTTGAATATGATCTAATTGACGTTTTTCAGGGCATATCCCTACCCGGAACCACACATATTTTTTTGTGGGTGTGGCCCTACCCACCTTATTGCCTTGGTCTGAACAAAGATTTGGGACAATACGTGACGTCACTCCATTCAAAAAACCGGTATACAGGAGCATTTCAGTCAGTAATCCCCAGATTCGTGGACCATATATAATAATTAACCCAGACGCTATAGAGCTTCTTCACTTGGTTTCCCATCTCCTTAAGATATTTTGGTAGACGGTCCCTACATTCTGACCTCAGACATTATATCTCTGATACCACACGCTCATTTCGCCGTATGCACGCATGGCGATTGACCAGATATATCAGCCGTTAGTGAGCGTTACCACGTGAATTTTATAACCATTCCTATAACCACGGAACTATTTTGGTGTTCACTTCAGCTCATTACCTATCCTTTTTTCAATATTTAATTTGATTTTAGAGTTTGTTACAGGTAAGGGCTATTTATTCTGTTTAGTATTTTATTTAGTATTTATTCTGTATAAAATTTATTCCGAAAATAAACCAACGATATTAATGGGAGATATTAACATTGATATCATGTCGGACAAAAAAGATAAACTTCAAGAATCTTGGATCAGCCTTACAACCAATATACAGTTAAACCAGATAATTAAAGAGCCCACGAGAGTAACAAACATCAGTGAAACTCTTATAGACCACATTTACGTCTCTGATGATCTCCCCGTTTTATACAGCTCTCCTATTAAGTATAGTATTAGTGATCATTTCCCTGTATTTGCTGTTTTTAAAATGACGAATATTGATTATAGCAAAAATGATGGTCGCCATAAAATCATAGCGTATCGAAAATACAATAACTTCAATTCTGCAACATTTTTGTCGGACTTACAAAACGCCCCCTGGTTAACTATCGGTGCTGAAAACATTTCAATAGATCAATATCTTCAAAGTTTTATTTCTACTTTTACTAAAATAATAGACAAACATTTACCACTGGTCACCAAACGTATAAAACGACCAAAACAACCAGAGTGGATAACAAATAACATCTTACTAGCTATTAACAAGCGAGAAAATGCAAAGAAAAACAAAGATGAACACAATTATAAGTATTGGAGAAATGAAGTCACAAAGTTAATACGAGATGCAAAGAAAGAATATTATTCGGAATCAATTCAACTCTACAAAAACGACCCGAAAAAATTGTCTAAGGTATTTAATGAACTTAGCAACAAATCAAACTTTTCTAACAACATTAAAACAATAACTTATGAAAACAAAACATTTACAGATGATGCTGATATAGCAAATACTTTTAACAAGTACTTTACTAGTGTGTCTGAAAAATATCTAAATAAAGAAAAAAGTCTATCACCAAATCTGAAGAAACTGGAAGCTTTTATTTCAACGAAACTACCAAAAGGAAATATTTTTAATATACCATACATAACAGAGGATTTTGTTTATAAATTTTTGATCAGCCTTGATAATAATAAAGCGACAGGAATCGATAATATATCATCAAAGATTATTAAAATATCAGCCCCAGTAATTACGAAACAATTAACAGACATTTGTAATCACAGTATCCGTAACAGCTGTTTTCCGTCGATCTGGAAAAAGGCAAGAGTTACACCACTTCACAAGAGAAACTCAACCGACGACCCAGAAAACTACAGACCTATATCTATTTTGCCCCTTTTGTCTAAAGTTCTTGAAAAACATGTACACAACTCATTGTACGAATTTTTTCTGGTGAATAATCTTTTATCCCCTCGACAATCAGGTTTTCGGACCAAACATTCTTGTGAAACAGCACTCACTGAAATGACTGATAATTGGCTTAGTGCCATGTACAACAATGAATATTGCGGAGTTCTTTTTCTAGATTTATGCAAAGCTTTCGATCTAGTAGATCACACTATTCTACTCAAAAAACTAAAATTATATCAACTCGGTGAACAATCCCTTTTTTGGTTTCAATCCTACCTTTCTGATAGAAAACAGTCTGTTAAAATTAATGCGACATATTCAAGCGAAATATGCAACACACATGGCGTTCCACAAGGCTCTATATTGGGTCCCTTACTTTTCTTAATTTATATTAACGACCTTCCATTAGAAAATGCATCTGGTAAAACATCATTATTTGCAGATGATTCAACAATCACTGTCCGTGGCAAAGAAATACAATTTGTCAAGGAACATTTATCTAATGAAGCAGTAAGTACGAACAACTGGTGCTATGAAAATGGCATGGCTTTAAGCTTTGAAAAAACCAAAGCCATGTTAATTCTATCAAAAGCAAAAGAATCACGTTTAGCTGAAAATGAAATGGACATCAACATAAATATCAACGGCACACAAATAGAAAATACCAAACAAGAAAAACTCCTAGGTGTGGTTATCGATAATAACTTAACGTGGCATAGTCAAGTAAAAAAAGTTAAACAAACAATTGCTTTCAAGCTGTCTATTTTCAGGAAAATAAGACATTATTTACCTACGAAGACGCGTATTTTGTATTATAACTACTATATAAAACCACACCTACAATATTGCTGCACTATATGGGGACAATGCAACAAAACCGACATATATTCAATAATAAAATTGCAAAAACAAGCCGCGCGCCTTATTTTGGATGCAGATAAGTATTCCCCATCTAGTCCTCTATTCGATCAACTTGAATGGGAAACTTTTGATAAAATTGTTCAGGAAAAACAGGCCACAATGGTATTTAAAGCTCTAAACAACCTTACCCCTGATTATATATCTAATTTATTTAAAGCAACATGCACAAACACAAATCATTCTTTAAGATCAAAGACAAGCAATAAGCTCCATGTATCAGCAGCTCATCACAAAAGCCTGAGGTTTAATGGTCCAAAAATATGGAATTCTTTATCCGACAAAGCACGCAAAGCAACAACATTAAAAGAATTCGTACGCGAATACAAAAAACGGAAATAAAAATAGTTAGAGTATAAATAACAGATTTGTAATAATTGTGTTTGAAAGCAAATATATGTTGTCTGCAATTGTGCTTTAATTGTACTCCCTAATGTAATTTATGTATGTGTGTTTGTAGTTGTCATTTTTTTTTACAATGTATATACTGTATATATATATATATATATATATATATATTTCAATACTAGATATTATTTTATAAGTCAAGTAATAGTATGAGGTTAAGTACTATTATGAGTTATATAAATATACCTCAATATATATGAAAAAAAAAAAATGTCCATGTTTATATTATTTTTGTCAATTATTTCAATATATACACTTCAATCATGTAAATTGTTTTACTTCAAATGATGACTTCTCATGTAGATGTTTGTAAAATTATATGTTTCTCCCAGATATATTGTCAGATTTACCATGTACACGAATTTAAATATATGTTATTATTACTGTTTTATATTATATAAGTAAATGGATGATACGAGTTATCTAGATATCATTATATTATTTAAATAGATGTATATCAATGTATGTTTTTTAATGTTTATGTATGAGGGCCCCACGGCGGATGAGCTATGCTCAGTGGGTTGGTACATACATGCATGTATGTTTTTAATTTTTATTGATTTTGTACGTTGTTGTATATACCTGTACCCTCGGTAAATAAAGTCTTTATTATTATTATTATTATTATTATTAGTAGTGGATAAATTGAACCAGCACAATTCGCATGTCATTCAGTAATTTATATTTGCCAGTGTTTTGAAGCCGATTGTAAATTCTGTCAGAAAAACGTAAACATGGACCTTCTCACAGCAGCGCGTAGGCAGAAAAAGTAATCCATTGAATGTTTTCTATTTCTATGTGAATATAAACTCATATGTGGCGGAGTAGTGGTGTTTTATATTTGCCATATATATTCAGGACACTCAAGCGTGTTTATAAGCCTACAGCTGTTATATCAACAAAACTGCTCAAAATGAGCAGTTTTTGTCGAAACATGGCGTGTGGTTACAGAGAGAGAGCGGGGTTGACCTGAGCGACATCTATGTGTGGAGAATGCGGTCCCTATTGTCTGTTCCATACACATAGTAATCACTTTGTGGTTGTATGGCCATATTTGGCTTAGGATGACAAGTCCACTTTGGAAAATTCCGCCTTCTCTGTCTCCTTGTGTTCGCAAACACTCCCACGTGATGCCCGTGCCAGCAAACACGAGACATTGACCTAATGTTTATACAATGTTGGGCCACCATTTACGACGCTGGCCCAAGATTGGGTCGATGTCTCTTGTTTGCTGGGAATTAATCATAGCACGCATTGCAAAGCCAAAACGCAGTACCTTAGAAGTAAGCGGATACTGCCTTTTCATGTTTGTCTTTTCACGACAGCTACAGTCGGTTCGACGTCGGCACAACAATAAAACAACAGTGGGTCAATGCCTCGTGTTAGCTGGGTACACGATTGAGGTCAACGTCTCTCAGTCTCTCACTCGCCAGACTGCTATGTATATACAAGCATCACAACTGATCTACATATACATGCTGTCGCCTACTGAAAAAACACAACACATTAATGCTGGGCTAGCGTTGTTTCAAGTCAAAATGTTTCAGGGCATATCCCTGCCTGCAACCATACATTTTGTTTGATAATATGATCAGATATCAAACATATTAAAGGTAGTAATATTATGACCTATAGTCGGCCATTTTGAATGTGATCAAGTAGACATTTTTAATGGCATATCCTATATACCTGAAACCACACTTTAATGGTCTAGCTGGCATAGTTCGCCAGATACCGGTATCGACACATATGCATCCCCTAAGGGATGTGTGTGTGCACAATATGAAGAAAATCACCCCCCCCCCCCGCCGACGCCATGGGTTTCCGAGTTCTGCTCCGAAAACAAAAATGTTTAATTTTTTCCGCTCACTTGTAAAGATTCAATATTGTGGGGAACTGTGATCGAGAGGTAGCGTCCCCGGCGTCAGACCGCCAGGGCTCGAATTTCGAATCCTGTGTCTGGTGGCACTGTCATCCCATTCATCTCACCATCCTCCGATGGTTCTCATGACCCAGTTTAGCCTATATGTGCACAAAGGTTGCCCAAAACCCATTTAGTTCATTTCAGATCATTTCATGTGCTTTGTCTGTTGGCTGCCGCCATTCGTTTTGTTTTGGCTACTCAATCTTTAAGCATCTATACAGATAGTTGTCAAATTTTACACACACATCTGTGTAGGCTCACTTTATAGGCCTGGGATTTTTTTTCGGAAAATATCACCTAGCGATATTTCCCAAGATCACCGCAAAAATATCATTGCGATATTGTTTGAACAGTTTGACTGATTTGTTTCATGTGAGGCTCGATTGAATAAAAGCTAGGAAAGGTATCCTAGCGAATATTTTGTTAAATAAAAGTGTTTAAAATATAAACGTTCAAAAACCTGAAACTCATTGCACAGTCATCACATTTTGTTCCCCTTTATTCCACATACAGAGCAGATGACTTGACAGCGACACACAATGCCCTAGCCGGAGTGATGACCGGAAGCCTGATAACGGTACCTTTTGCCCCACTGGATTTGATCAAATGTCGGATGCAAGCTGCGGCAGAATATAGCTTCACAAAAGAAATGGTCAACAAATACAGGTTCTTAGATATGTCAGATATACATACCAACTACGTATCGTGGCATTCAACGATAAGCTACTCTCACTCTGGCCTAGTTTAACCACATATATAAATATATATATATATATATATATATATATATATATATATATATATATATATATATATATATATGTAAATATATATATATATATATATATATTAGGTGTAGGCCTATGCAAATTAGACACAAACGTTAGGTATGCAGAATTACGTTATTTGAAGTAAACAAGATACTTTCATTTTAAAGGCATTTTTATGGTCTGCATTATTTGTCCTCCATTTACATGTGTGGTTATGATGAATTATATATCGGTATAACCTCTCTTTAGGCCGACATAATATACTATCCGTAACATCTGTGATATTTTGTGTTGAAAAAATTTTTCCATGTACATGTATCCTTCCCAAATTTATTATGCATGTTACCAAAGACCCTGTACAATAAGACTCTCCCCAAAACGTGAAATCGCTCTCAGTGCTGTCCCCCGGTATTGGGAGTTGGAACTAATGCTTTTATCATCTATCAAGTATGACATTGATCCAAGTAAAAACAATACATACTTTACATCATAAAAATCAGAAAAATATGTATTGACGGACGTTTACTTCTATTCTTTATCCAATAAATTGTTGATTAGTTATCAATACTTTTTAATTGTCTTCTTCCCTTTGGTTCCCCAGGGTTTGATGCGCCATTTTAAACAAGTATGCATATTCATTGTTTACAAACAACAGGTGACGCTCATCTAACCCGAGACGTCGACACAATTATAGAGTAATGCTGGTCCAAGGTCTGTAATGCTGGCCCAGCACTACCTCGTGATTGGTTCATCTTCTCGTATAGTGCTAAAAGGTGACATGGGTGCAAGGGTAGATACGGGCAAAGAAAACCAAGATAGGGCAAAGGAAAACATAATATTACTATATATTATAGTCTAATGACACGGATCATTTGTCATGTTTATCATTCGGAATATACCTGAACAGAAATATTTTGTTGATATAAAGCATGTTACTGTTACTGCTGATTCATCTGATCTGAGCGATCAGAATTAGCTTATTCAATGCTGAAATCATTCACGCCACAAATGGGTATTACCATTGAGGAAGAGAATATTCTTGTATATATATCAGTGGATATCTTTGTCGCAAAGTGTCTCGATCTGCAGGTAAAGTAATTTTGATGCCAATAATAAATTGCATACATTTCTGTCTAAGAATGCAATATTCGAATATTCAAGGTGTGTGGCTTTTGTTCCAGTCAAAACTTAATATAATTAATGGCTTAAAATGAACGAATTTTCGGAAATATACCTGAACACATTCTAAATAGGAGTCACAACAGAGATCAGATTATTACGTTCATCAAAGACACTAAATCACGTGCAAATTGTGAATGTTTCACGTTGATTTTACATATTTATGTCCCCATTCGGCTACACCATGTACCGGGGGAAAACAATGAACACCTTATTACCAGTAACGGCAGGAGAAATAGAAAATTATTAAAATTCAACTATAAATAAATTGGTTCATTTTTAAAATGAACATGTCTTGTTTTCAAGATATTAATATACTGCTAACGCTCCAGTCCTCAGTGACATTAATGGCAGTGGTCCGAGAGAGAAGGCTTACATATTATAATTTTATAATATTGCTTTTGTGTTCTAAATATATTTGTTTAAATAATAAAAGTTTGAGTTAAAAGACACGTCTGCCAAGTTATGGTTGTTACCAATGTTTTGCCCCGATCTCCTTTGTGGTCGCTATGCTTGACGACATATCGCCACTCCCCTGTGTTCTGTGCCCACATATTTGTGTACTTTCTGTACACAGCTCTTCTGTTATTTAAATAAAGACATTTTAATCTCTAAAATTGTATGATAATATAACTGACTTTTCTGCTATATTAGCAGTTATTTTCGTTCCAAAAAAACAGTATTTTTTATTTAGAGGCTAAAGTGATGATACACTTGCCAAAGCAGTTTCAACTCCCGTTAAAAGAGGACAGCACTGCACAATGTATTACACGCATTTGTATGGTGAAATCCGTAAGGCGACCATCTTATTGTACAGGGTATTTGATGTTACTAATGACCAGTTCTCGGACAAGTGCAATAATGGCAGAAAAAAAATCCAAATGGCAGATTTATTGTGATTTTTCGCATTTTACGTCAATAATTTGGCCTTGTGGGTGCGTTAACTTCAAGTTTTTCATGTATTCTCTTGAAATTTGTTATGCATGCTACTAATAATTAGCAGTTCTCGGACAAGTTCAATAATGGCTGAAAAAATTAAAAATGGCCGATTTATTAAGATTTTTCGCATTTTACGTCAATAATTTGACCTTGTGGGCATGATAACATAAAAAGTTTTTCATTTATCCTGCTCAGATTTGTTATGCATGTTACTAATAAGCAGTTCTTGGACAAGTTCGATAACGGCTGGAAACAATTCAAAATGGCTGATTTATTGGGATTTTATGCATTTTACGTCAATAAGTTGACCTTGTGGGCTGTTCAATAATGGCCGCGGGCTATTGTCGAGTGTACTCTTGTTTAATTGAAGATCAAGTATATAAGATCAGTCAATGGAGTAAAAAGACAAACTCGGCATAATATGTATAAATTGTTTCCTGTTCAGAAATCCCAGCACTGCTGCATATTCCATACTGAGAACAGACGGTTTGGGGGGACTTTATACTGGTTACAGTGGTATTTTACTGAAGTATGCTGTGGGTAATGCCTGCTTTTTCGGATCATATGAATTCACGAAGTCTTTTCTGAGGAAGCCAGGTCAAACCAAGGACGACGTGGGTGAGTTCATCAAGACCAAATGTATTTTATTTTAGGAAGCCAAACATGTGCTATAAAATGGCGAAATTTTGTGTAATGGATAGTTTAACCTCTAATATAAGGAATAGGCCTATAATCATGATAATATAGGCCTACTTAGCAAAAAATGAAACATAACACCACTTCGTGGATAAAGGCTTCTGTTAAAAATATTTAACATGCTTCAAGAAAAATACCACTCATTAATTGGTTATTAATATACCATTCATTAATTGGTTATTGAAGATGAGTATCTACCAGTCTTTTTTTACGTGCGTCACCCACAGTATATGCGTATGACACATTTTGCATGCTGTACTGACAAAAAGAGTTGACCCACGCATTTATCTATTGCCTGATGGCATTCACCATCTTCCCTTGGCCATTCTCACGCGAGTGCATATACTGCAGGAGCCTGGCCGTATCGAGTAGTACAATCAGTTATTCTGTCTACGTGGTCATCTTGGGGGTGTGTCCGAGATTCAAACCTCATTGGATGTTTCAGATTTATAAACATGTCATAGAAGGTCGCGAAGAATTGACCTCTTGTTCATCTCTCACAGTCACATGTTTCCGTTGCTAGATGTATTATATAGACAAGTTGAGAATCTCTCATTTGGGCAGTGACATGAACACAATGACATCAGCGTGAGATTCCGAGCTTCTCTCTATCATACCAACGGAAGCAAGCAAGCTATGCTCTCAGCCAAATGTTAACGCCTGGTCAAGGGCTCTCTGATTGGCCGGTCTTGCAATGCGCGACATTCAAGTTATCTGGCTATTTAAAATAGTTGGACCCTTTGCTCGATAAAGCAAGGTATCACACTGCGTGCTCGTGGGTAGGATAACTTGTTGTGGAAGATGGCATTCACTTGTGGCCTCTTGGTCCCAATTCGTAACGTGTGCGTTTGTGCGGAAACACACGTTTTTTGTACCCGGTAGGGCCTACCACACATAAATCTTCAGGGAATTATTTGTCCTTAGTATTCCTGTAGCGGCCTATCAGAGGTTATTCGGTGTCTTGAAATCTGGTGTTTAACTCTGTTTTCTAGCAATTTAAGCTGTAACCATAACAGTACATGAAAAAACAGGCTCAGGTATACGCTGCACAATTGTCAAACGAGGAATTTTCATCAACTCATCACTTTTAAACTCATAAACTTAAAGCTGCATAACTGTTAAAAAGTACAAAACAATCATTCATATTGTCTTAAAGGCCTTATAAATGCACTAAAACTGGGTAAATGTAGCGGAATTAGTTCACCATGCGATACACCATCAAGTATTATAAAGTAGTGAATCGGTTTGTGTACAATATGTATGTAATAGTGGTAGGGTTATGGGCCAATATAATGTTACATTGGACAACACCAGACCGCCTTATAGCAAGCACTAGACGTTAAACTGAATCGGCATAATGTTGGGCCAGTACCGCAGACGATGGGCCGCCATTAGCCTGCCATTGGATCAATGCCTCGTGTTAGCTGAGATACAAAGCCCAAATAACCAGTGGTAGACGTCCTGAGACTAGGTAAAAAAAACTGTCGGGAATCGGTTACAGTAAAGTCTGATGTTTTAAATATTATTTTATTGTACCACATAGCGCGATTTATATCATCGTATGTTATGATTTATGATAACATAAAACAAAGTCTGATATTGTCTAGTAGCATTTTGACTATATTTTGAAATGCCAATGAGATACAAAAAAAAGAAATACAAATGTTTTTCAAGAAAATCACGAAAATTAAAAGAGCGAAAAAGATGATTTACACCACTGAATTTTAGCGCTAATTCCGCCAACAATTTCTCACGGACTGGGGAGAGCGTCTTAATGGTGGGCCAATGGCTCAGATGCTGTCCCACACTTGAGGATTCATACAGCTGCAAAACGGGCATGCGTGGGACCGTCACGTGTAACCTTCCAGTAGCATATACAGAGTACATGGCTGTAGGCATACAGTAACCTACTGTACAGGGTGACGGCATTATTATCATCAACTAAACCGATTACAAGATACTACTTAAACGATACATTGGCCCAGTACTGTTTCAATGTTGGACCAACGTCTGCGACGCTGGTCCAACATTGAACCAACATTGGACAAATGTACTATGTTTGAGAGAAAGTCCACATGTCAATAAAGGTTGGGGTCAACCAGTTTCGACATCCCCGCAGTAATACAGTCAGTTTGTTTGCAACCCAGCGACCAAGTAGGGGTCAGGGCAAAGGGCCTTGAATTATTAACTCATAGATGTCGCTCAAGTATTGAGCGACATCTATGAAGTTGTTGTGGTTTGAGAACTTGCTCTTAAAGAATGATTAAACTGCAAAACGCGCATGCCTGGGACGGTCGAGTGTAGGCCAACAGTAGCCTATTGAGTAAAGATTGACGGCATTAATATAGCCACTGAACTGATTACAAGATACTACTTAAACGGGACATTGATACAATGCTGTTTTAATGCTAGGCCAACGTCTGCGACGCTGGCCCAACATTGAACCAATATTGAATAAATGTACAATGTTTGAGAGAAAGTCCTCCTGCCCAGCAAACACAAGACAATTGTATAACATTGATACAACGTCGGCCCAACGTCCTCGACGTTGGTCCAACATTGCATAAAGTCATACAAATGTTTTGTGTTTACAGGGCATGTCAATACAAGCTTGGGTCAAGCAGTTTCAACATCTCGCAGTAGTACAGTCAGTTTGTTTGCAAGCCAGCGTCCAAGGAGGAGTAAGGGCCAAGAGCTTTGATTTATAAACTCATAGATGTCGCTCAAGTATATATGAACTTGCTGTGATTTGAGAACTTGCTCTTAATGAGGCTTTGGGTATGAAACGCATATTTAGTATTATTATGGAATAGGGACTTGACCTACCAACGGGCACTATTGCCTTCTGGGGGACCCTTGTCCCGCGAATTTTGACAGTTGACCACATTTTTAATGAGACTTCGGGTATGAAACGCATATTTAGTATTATTATGGAATAGGGCCTGGGCCTACCCACGGGCACTATTGCATTCTGGGGGACCCTTGTCCCGCGAATTTTGACAGTTGACCACACCTTTAAAAAGCACCATACTGAAATAGCGTCCTATTTTTCAAGTGAGTGACATTCTCGATACGGGTACCTAAATTAAACATGACATTATATGCATACATAACCCATATCACACAAAGTAATAGCTCCTAGACTTGTTTAAATGACATGAGATATTACACTTTTTACTGTGAATTGTATATATGACAACTGAAAAAAATAGAATAATATTAAAAAACTTCCACTTTTTTTCAATGATGATCGTTAACTGCCACTTGGTACTTTTAATGTCTTGATTATACAGATAGTGTGTCTTACTCCGCTGTGAGCAGGTTTGTTTTGGTGGGGCAACAATATTGAAAAACAACAAACTTAAATCCTTAATAACTCAGTAACCGGGGGAGTAAAATTAAAAATTAAAACACCAACCTGCATGGATTATTATTTTTATTGAAATAAGCAAAACAGTTATGCAGCTTTAAACTGAATCTGAAAACGGACTTTTTTATTCCCTCACCTCGGCCCGCATAATTTCATGGGCCAGTTTCATACTTAAGTAAAAAGTGTTAAATTTGTACCTAAGTATGTTACAGAAACCGGCCCCTGCGGCCGGTTTCTGTAACGTACTTACGTACAAAATTAAGTGGGCTGGTTTACTTAAGTAAAAAGTTTACTTTTTTTTTAAGTAACGTTAGGCCCTACGTTATACAAATCGACCGCAGGGGCCAGTTTCTGTAACATATTTAAGTACAAATTTAACACTTTTTACATAAGTATGATACAGAAACTGGCCCCTGTATAATACGAAAATTGTCAGTTGGTCCATAATCCCAAAAGTGTACTTTCTACAAGGTCATTTGTCCGTTATTGAGGTCAAAACACAAAATGCGGGTAGAATATAGTTGAACAACACACAAACATTATTTGAATTCAACCTATCCGTTTTGACTAAATTCCACAAATTAAGATACTATTTGATTTGTTGATTTTCTTTTCGTGCCAAGTAAATGTCTGGTGTAGTGGAGCAGTCCGCTACACAATTGGAGGCAAATGCTACAGAATAATATATGTTCGTGTAGCGGTTTTTTTTTTAAATGGGGGACAGTAGGCCTACCTTGGCACATGCACAGCTTCTAAACCGCTACATATTTTTCGTGAACAAATTATTCCCTGTGTTCATACATTATTAAGTCAGTTATTACAAAATCACATAGTATTTATATATGTAGGGCCTATGCTTTTTAACAATCAAATGTTAAAAATTATATTGATCTAAAATATTTCAAATATTTATGAGAGTTTTTTGGCATAGAATTATTAAGATAAAGCGTTAAGACTAGTATTTTTTCCAGGCAGCTTAGGTTGTCTTTTTAGTGGAGGCATCGCTGGTGTATGTTATTGGCTGTCCGTCTATCCAGTTGACGTCATCAAATGTCGTGTACAAATAGCATCTCTGAGTGGTTCCACACCTAGCTTCATCTTCATGCTCAGGAACACAGTGAAAAAGGAAGGTGAGTATTTGCATATTTCTACATTTTTTCTACATACATGCATACCGGTATTGGCTTAAAACTTTTTTGATTTGATTCCGTATAGGCTTAGAACAAAAAGATTCCCCAGCATTTCAATCTCTCACATAATTATGTTTATAAATATTATCTGCAGACTGAAGCATTCTTATTAGTTTTTAGTTTTATTAAATTTTAGTATTGTATATTAAACCCACTTGTGATTGATAAAAAGTCGCCCGCAAATCTATACATTAAGCTAGTGTTGTTATTAAGTATGCACTAAATGAAACGCGAATGTAATGTGGAACTAAATTTTAAAGAGTATGCATGATACATGTTCCCCACACCAAAACCAGCGATAAACCACTATAATCATAATATTAACGTACATTATGGTAATAATATTTAATGAAAGACCCTCTGGCAAGAGTTGAAAATCTATAGAATGGATCTATACTTACTATAATCATGATAATAGAATAAGGTACTCAACCTTCATTGTATTCTCACCCTGGGGACATCGTTATTTCGGGCCACCTGATATATAGCCTACCTCCCGCACAACATTAATATTAAATCTGGAATACACACTATATATGCCTGTTACAATTTCCTACGAAATGTTTTTGTGTCGTAACTTGCATTTTATTAACTGTGCATTAAAAAATATGTAAACTGTTTAACCTGATGACATGTGGGAGAAAACGGCATGCAGTAGGCTACACGGATAGCCCAGCCAATGAATATGACATATTGCGTGTGAGAGTTGTTTGAGAGTGAATCAAATAAAAAAGGTTGTATAACTTGGTTTCAGCAAGTAAACTAGTTCTATGTGTAGCGAAAGATGAACAACTAATTTAAAAGTGGATTTTGTCATCGATATATAGACTATAATTATGAGGGATTCTATAATTTTAGGCACCAGTGATGATATTTCCCATATGATATTCCCTGAATACTGTCAAAAATTGAAACATATCAACTTTGCTTTGTTTATTGACATGGCGTTGTCAGCAGAGCTTAATTTTAATTTAAAATTCATATTTAAAATCCTCAGTATCCCTTTTACAAAAGTAAAATATATTTAACAGGTAGTTAAACTTCGATATTATACAAAAGTAAAATATATTTAACAGGTAGTTAAACTTCGATATTATGATGTTGATCACTTAATTTAGAAAGAATCACTTTATGACAATAACCCTTAAATAATGAAATAAGAATTACCCTCCGTTACGATTATTGTCGTTATGGAGAGTAATAATAACGAACAGTGTCTCTCCATGCCATATTATCCTACTTGACCATTTTAGCCTAGATACGATTTTATGTTTAATTTTAAATGATTATGGAAATAATTTGTTTCAGGAATTAGACCTCTACACACTGGTATTGCTTTTTGCATCGCAAGAGCATTCCTGGTTAGCGGAGTTCATTTTGTGGTGTATGAAGCATTCAAGAAAATTCTTCTCTCAAGAGTGGGAAGGTGAAAGTCATTCTCTCCCCAAGCTGAGGATGATCGTGTATGTCCAATTTGAAACGTGTAGGCAAAACCAGTGTATTACTGTGCAGAGTAACAGTACTTACTCTTTATACTAAACAATTGTGTATGAGAATATTCTCCATGTGTACGAGAACAATTAATCTTATCCACGTTAATAGATTGAACGAACATCCACATACACATGTAAGGTTTTACGAAAAACATATATAAAACCTATAGGCCTATAGCTACCAGTATATAGGCTATGATATAGCTTGATTAGGACTATCGATTTCTCATATTGTTATGTAGACTCCTCTTGAAAGCTAGTGTTACAAGATGTATAGATGCATAGAATGAAACCGATCTATTAAACAAAGGCCTAGTTAATAAGTATCAGGCGCGGATCCCTTCTTCTCCGACGCCCCTTCCTTTTTCAAATCCTGAATTCGCCCCTGACTATCTAGGCCCTATATATATAATAATTTATTGGTACTCACATTTAAATAATGTGCTGCAAATCGCCAAAATATAAAACACGTCTATACATGATAAACCAGTGACGAGGTAGACAATCTACGCAGCATTTAAATAAACTTTTAGAAAGATTTGTCAAACAATGGCGTTCACAAGGTAAAATTAACTTTTAGTTTTAGATGTACGCCTTGGTCTTGTTTGATATAGCTTGCATTTTTCCAGTGTTAACAATAACCAATATCGGCCTATATATAGACTTCCAGTCATTGTTAGGCTCAACCAAAATCCGGGAGCCTATTAGGTTTTTTGCAAAAATGTGTGTCCTAATTTGCGGAAAGAGGGATGCCGTGTGTGGGAAACGGTTGACATTTCTGAGTCCTTATGAAATTGTCTAATATAACATTTGATGTCGCTAGGTCAAGTAGTTGTGTGTTTAAAAAGTGCTAAGAAAATAAATATATTCACGATTATATTCGTGATTAGGGCTTAAAGGCATAAGGTTGGAATAATGTTGGCCCAGCATCAAAGGCGGTGTCTCAGCATTACATCAGCATTGGACCAATGTATCGTGTTATCTGGGTAGTGACTTTTCTGGGGACGGGAGGATATTGAAACAGTATCGGGCAAATGGCACATGTTTGCTGGGGTGCTGCTGATAAGTATACAGCAGACCCAGTGTTGGAGTAGTGTTGGGACAGCGTCGTAGACAATTTGTCGGCATTGAACCAGCGATGGGCTGCGACAATGGCCCAACATTGAACCGAAATTGGGTGGGCAGGCCTACATCGTGTGTATCGTAGAGACACACGCAGCACGATTCACTGGCAAGTATTGAGTGGATGTTGGCCAGCACCGGCGATTGTGGTGGAGTAAATAAGCGTTAAAGATATATATTTTAACTCGTCTCCTTGGTTCTTTCCCTAATTATATCCTGGATATTTAGGATTCTGGTCCATGAGGAAGAACTATACAGTTATGTTTGCAAAATATTAGGCCGAATAGCACTCATACAGCCTGAAGCCGGGTTTCGGGAGTTCGGGAACTCCTTTCCTAGTTTATCAATGAGTGGCTTGTATTTGATGGGAGGCACTATCACTAACACCTACATTTTACCTCTGCCAAAGCAGGCTATGTTTTTGGACGTGTTGGATTGTTTGTTTGTATCTTTTTTGTCTGTCCGTCCGCAGGATTACTTAAAAAGTGATGAGCGGATTTTCATGACACGTTTACCAGAAGTGTGTCGCGAGCCAAGGAACAATCCTTTAAATTTTGTGGATGTTCCGGATTGTGCGATAAGAGGTTCGCAGTCTCTGACTGACCGTCTAGTTTATTAAATGTACCGGGTACTCCAAATGATTTGTAAGCCATTTTTGGTTGGGCATTGCAAGGATTTATATCTATATAGACCTATTACTTTTTCACATTCTTGGCGTTAGACCCCTTATATATATGTGAAATCATATCATTGTTTACATTATTAGAACTCGTTCCAATGATGTATAAACATCAAGACGGATTTCAACGTGTGTCCGTATGTCCACAACTTTTGAGAGTACTAAAATCGTGACTTCAGCTGTACTGTAACTTAAACCCTGGCCCAATATGTAATACATCCTAACATTTTTGTTATGTTTGGGGGGATTTAAGGAGCAAAAAACGTGGTCTCAGACTGTCCTGGTGGAGGGGTGCACTGACTAGTGTATATAATTATTTAGTGCTAGATTTGTAGGATCCCTGCCTCGCTCGATTACCGTGACAGTCGCCCCCGGTCTCCCCGGACGCGGAGAGACAGTGGGATGACTGACTGCCTCGTTTTAGTACTCCAGTGCCGTGTGCATAAATCCGATTGCCATGCGGTCGTAGCTTTTTCCCGCACTTGTAGTCTAGCTCTTGACGACTGCAGACGTGTTGCAGGTCGTCCGCTTGGAGTTAGCCTAGGGACGTGTCGTGCGCGGGGTTGTGCATTGCCAATGTTTTGTGTCTAGAACAATAAATACAATGAACTGAAGAAGAGTTTTGTGAAGTCAATCGGAACCGTCGACCTGACGGGGAAAGAATGAAGTTATTAATAAGATGGTGAATGATAGGCGGGTCTCGCCGTTCACCCTACCGGTGGACCCACTTAACATTCCCACAGATTTACATGGATTTGAGTTGTTTGTTGAATCGCCAAAATGACCCACTAAAAGCTGAATATTTCAGCTTGGCACACATCTACACACCCGAAAATGATTAAAAACGTTGAAAAAAAATTGTGTATGGTTCCTACAATACATTGGGTCAGTATTTTCTTCAAACGCAACCACTCTATAGGTCAAAGTCCATAACCCCCGAAATGCACATCTACACCCCCTAAGGGGTGTGTGTGTGTGCAATAGCAAAGAAATCCCCCGAAAGACGGAAAAGATGGGGGACCGGACAGCTGGCCGGGCGGACATCCGAGGCGACGCCAATACCCCCGCCCCAACGGCGGGGGATAAAAAATGCAGCGTTAACATAGCTGGTGATCAACGCGCACTTTAGATTATGGTTAGTTTGTCTATGATTGCGGGGAGTCTTGTCCGTGATTGTGGGCTTCTTGGCTGCAAGAGGCTCCAGTTGTTTGAGATTCTGGGAAACATTGTCCAATACTATGGGCTACCTGGCTGCATAAGCCTCTAGCCTGTGCAACAGTCATATCATGGCTCTTTCACTGACAGACAGAATTTCTGTCTGATAAGCCTCTGGATTGTTATTTTTTTTAATCTTTGATCTGTTCAAAGATATGGGGCACTTTGCCTATGATTCTATGGAGCCCTGCTAATGACTGTGGGCTAGTAATGGTTTCTAGGAGCCCCTGCTATTTATCAAATATCTGACCTGTCCAAAATATCTGGGGTGTTTTGTCTAAGATTTTGGAGAACATTGTCCATGCTATGGGTTACTTGGCTGCAAGATCCTCCGGACTGATATTTGTTAAAACATTCACTTGTTTAAAAATCTGGGGTACTTTGTCTATGATTCTGGGGAACCTCGTCAATGACTACATGTATGGGCTACCTAAACCTTAGGGCTGCTATTTCTTAAATCATTTATCTGGACCTGTCTAAATGTAAGGCGCTTTGTCTATGATTGCGAGGAGCTTTTTCCATCCCTGTAGGCTACTTGACTGCAAGAGCCCCCGTTATTAAGGCTTTCCTACCAGGTGAGGATTTCAGTGTTAGTGCGGTTTCGTCCCCCACCGTATTTATACACTGTCACCCTAATATCTAAGAAACCGCTAGTCTGATTTACGTGGTGTTTAATGTACTAAGCACCAGGATTAACTCCTTATAAACTGCATCGACTTACTTTTCAGAAAATACTAAAAGTGGCGGCGCATGACGGAATCATGGCTCAAATAAGTGTCCCCTTCACCTACAAGCAGGGGATAAAAAAGGGGTTAAAACTGAATAGAATAATTTTACCGCCATTTTCAAACTATCAATCTCTAAGATACATGAGCGAAAGAAAAAATTTCAACCATATACAATTTTACATAGGCTTATATGTGAAAATTGACATTATGTTAGGACAAGATAATGAACAAAACAGAGTGAAAATGGCCCCAGTTGGCTGTTTCGATTTTTCCCAAAATATTTGTCAATGAGTTAAAACTATTTACCCATAGGTATGTAATGACCCTGCAAAATAAAAAATGCAGGACTTTCAAAACAAATAACTCCAGCGGCGGACTGTGTGAAATAATACGGTGAGGGCTGCTTTATTAACTCATAGCAGTCTGGCCGTTTTGACATTGGATGTCTGTGTGGTCTGGCCATTTTTGTGATTTTACAACATATTCTGATACTCCTAATCGACATTTAGAATTATGGCATTTGTATTTCCCATACACCACGGGAACACACATACAACATATAATCAGAATACACTTCATATAATATGCCAATGTGATGTTGCCATGGTAACCGACAGCTATTTTGAATATGCTAATTAGGTAATCAAATTTTCAGAAATTTTGTTTAAAAATGATATTTTTGTAATCCACGTAGATTCACGAGTACAACATTATATCAATTCACATAAAATATATTAAAATACATCACAGACGGCTCGAAGAAGCATTCAATAGGTCTATGTACATAAATTAATGGGGTAATTCAGTTATTACCATGTATTATATTAGTCTGTCTAAATTCCCTGAGGGGCATACCAGATTTCATATTTTGAGATAACATTTTAAACTTATCTGGGAAATACCGAAAGCCTCGTATTCATCAGAGCCTGGAGTACTATTTTTAGTTCAGAAACGGTTGTGACGCAGATATTTTATTTTATTTATGTTCTAGGATGCCCATGATGTGCTCATAGTTGCGAAAGGTGAATCTATTAGCATTATTGCCAGGTCCGAGGCCTTGACTGCAACGTCATAAATTACAGGTCCGAGCTGGGCTCGGACTTAGACTGCGAGGAGTTAATATGCCTAAAGAGTTATCTTACCCTCCCCTTTGCTGTTGTGTCTCGCTAAAGATATATCACAAATTGAACTAGATGTTACATTAGCAAGTTTCCACCTTCCACAACTAAAAATGTATTGCCAATGCGGTAACAATGTGCCCAGGGTAAATATAATATATAATTGCCGTGTCAGCTATCTTGGATATGCAAATTAGTTAAAAAAAATTAAATTAACAAGGGTAGTCCATCGGTGTTAAAAAAAATTGTAAATATTGGATGAATATTGGTGACTGAGGAAGAGCCATCTTCCGAATTCAACCAGGGTAATATGTCAGAGAGTACAGAAAACATTTTGTTAAGATCAGATGAATATTGGCGACTGAAGAGCATAAACGTCAATTTTTAACAAAAGAGCAAATTAGTTTTATATGCATGGATATGCACATTAACTGATTTTCGAATTCAACCAGGGTACCGTAATCACCGGACGATACCGGTAATTTTTTTACCGCCCGCGCTATATATAGCGAGTGCGCAATATATGAGACTGGAGCACTGATTAACATGTCTGACATGTCTGATCCCCATCAGACGGGGTACAGAAAAAATGTTGTTAAGATTGGATGAATATTGGTGACTGGAGAGCGTTTCCGTTGATTTATAAGAAAGAGCCATCGTGGATGTGCAAATTAGCTGATTTTCCAAATTCAACCAGGGTAATACATCAGAGGGTGTTCAGAAAAAAGTGGGAACTTGCTACTAGCACTTTATTTGCTTTGAAAAATGCATGTTTCAAACCAAATAAAGTGTCACTGATTATAAAACAATTGTTATATTAACAATCTGGTTTGGTGTGCATGTAATAACACAACAGTCATGGATACAGTCACAGTCACTATCTGGATATTAAATATAATACAGTATTTATGTACACAGTTATCATTATTTTTAAATCATTTTATTTTATAAACTGGTGTAAATATAGTGTGATACATGTATAATTTCACCAGAACTATTGTGATAAAGTAGTGGCTACCTATATATACAAAACAACTAGTACATGTATTAAAAAAATAGATCAACAAACAAGAGCACACTCGACAATAGCCCGCCGCCATTATTGAACTTAAAGTCATTATTGCGGCCACAAGGTCAAATTATCGACGTAAAATGCGAAAAATGACAATAAATCGGCCATTTTAAATTTTTTCCAACCATTATTGAACTTGTCCGAGAACTGGTTATTGGTAACATGCATAACAGATTTGAAGATGATACATTTATATAAAAAACTTTTCAAGTTATCGCGCTCACAAGGTCAAATTATAGACGTAAAATGTGGAAAATTGCAATAAATCGGCCATTTTGAAATTTTTTTCAGCCATTATGGAACTTGTCCAAGAACTACTTATTAGTGACATGCATAACAATTTGAAGAGGATACGTGAAAAACTTTTCAAGTTATCGCGCCCACAAGGTCAAATTATTGACGTAAAAGGCGAAAAATCGCGATAAGTCGGCCATTTTGAATTTTTTTTCAGCCATTATTAAACTTGTCCGAGAACTGGTCTTTAGTAACATGCATAACAAATTTGGGTAGGATACATGAAAAACTTTTAAAGTTATCGCGCCCACAAGTAAATGTTAACGCCGACGCCGACGAACTTCAATTCCAATAGCCCACCCTTTTTAATTAAAATTAAAAGGCGGGCTAAAAATCACTGTTCCATCTATTTCCAAAATAGAAAATAAAGATCTTCGCAAATAACAGTAACAAAAAAATACTGACTTAACATTAACAGTCACTCATCACATTAACGTCAATCATCGAGCATAAAATAGTGATTATTTATACTCTATAAATAAATGTTTATATGTTATAATATATCATTTAACATAAGCAGAAGATACATAATTTACAAGAACACGCTATATCATTTGATAATTATGTATCGTTTTAAATCCATGTCAATCTCTCTTAATCCAGATAACATTTTCAGGGGAGTGGATTTTTATTAAAATATGGGCCTTTATTAGAAAAAATACGGTACTTGAAAAATCTGATCAAAAGCTGTTGTATTAACCAAGCAGCTCGGCACTGTGTTAGCTAGAGAGGCGTGTGGGCGTGTTTTGCACACCCAAAACCGTCGCAACACGCCCTAGAATTTACTACCACGCCCTGTCAAAACTCTCCTTCTTATAGTAAAGGGGTTGTTACACACCCTGTTACACACACTGACATTTTTTTACACACCTTGTCAGCCCAATCCTGGCCAACACTGTGCAGCTCAGTGCTGTCTCACAAAATAGAAGAACAATTTCAGAGGTGGCAAGTGGTCGCCACATGCACATGTAGCGACAGAAGCAAAATATCTGTAATGTAAATATTTCAAAATGACTATTCAGAGCCCCTAAAAATAGCCCTTTGTGGCGACAGGAACTCTTTTTGCCTGCCCACCCCTTAATTTTCTAAATTTGTCTAAAATACTTACCGACTGGTGTGCAATTTAAATGCTTATGACTAAGGCAGACACATTAAGTAAGAAGGAATAAGCTCTTAATGTCTTTTTTTTCAAAAATAGAGCTATTCCTTTGTTATAATTTATTCACAACAGGAAATAACATTTCACCTCAAAATGAATGAAAGTAATAAAGTTCTGACAATATAGTTCAACAACTTGGGTTAACTTACCCTGTTGACATTGCAAATTAAGCTCTTACACAGATACGTCCATTTTTAAATATATTAGTTCTAATACAATCATTAGATTTCGACAGCTGAAAAAGGCCTAGTTTAATAGGCACTGTACATAAAATGGCCGATGGCGGTTAGCACTGGTTAGTGTGGCTGAGTCTGCGGCGATCGTGTTTGGCAGACTGGTCATGCCGGGAAGGTTAAATGGAGCATGAACTGGATTTAATGGCAGACGGTGGAAAATGACTTAAATCAGCTACCGTTTTCCACCAAAAATATTTTGCCACTTGTGGAGGGTGGTGTTGGCTCTCTTCATGTTTTAACACAAGTGCTGCTGATACTTTATACGGTTTCAAGCAAGTCGTTATTTCTAACCAAATATAAAGTGCCACAGGAATCGACAAAAAAATTGGAGATAGATGCTGAGTAAATTAAATAATTAGATTTTGCCATGTTTTCATAAATATTTCGATAAATAGCAAATCCAGCCTTTAAACAAATGAATGGAAAAAAACATCTTAGCAGGACAGGGTTAAAAATTATATACCCACTGTGATGTGATGAAAAATCTTTGTTATTGCCAATTAGTTTGCAGCTTTCCAATTGTGGAAGGGTATATCTTTGAATTAAAAAACAAAAACTTGAGTCTAAAAGAATACACAGATACGTAAGACATGTTTTTATGTATTCTCGGCACAGAATAAAAATATATGTAATCATGGTAATACTGTAAAATATTCACATACATGCATAAACGCCAAGTAATCTTATGTCCCTTTCTGATTAACCCATAGAGCTACGTGTACATGTATGCGAGGTAATTCCATTGACAGTTTTGGTCACTTTAAGTTGCGTTTTGCTACCGCCATCAACAACCTCAGGTGCCTGAGAATTAGTTGGATGGCAAAAATCAGTTTCAAAGACATTATGATTTTGTTCAGTTCTAACAAATGTTCGCACACAGTTAGTGTGAGAAGTCACAGAAACACTACCATAGGTAGTCAACATCAGTGAATTTTCAGTCACTTGATGTTGTGGATCGCGGCAGCGAGACACAACGTCAAGTGACTGAAAATTTAATCTGAGGGTTAAAAAGCCTTCTCTTGTCACCGTAAAAGGTTGAAGATATCATACAAATTTCATTGAACACATACGTGTCATGTTAAATGCAGTGTAGATAACATACAATATGTTTATTATAATATTAGGTCCCTACTAATAAATAATTGAGACTTAATCTACTAAATAAATAATACTTCATCGAGTAATCTTGCATGCATAGTTTGATAACAATCTGATGATTTATAACAATACTGAATGAGTACAATAAACAAATAACAGTTTTGCATAGTCTGATCATGCTTATAGCAGTTAATAACATAATATACTTTTTAATAAACATTGTATTATCCTATGCAGTATTAGCAGAATCCCAGCCAGCACGGGATATTAGGTATCTAAACCATGATGCAATGTTGGAAAATGCCTCCCATGGTTAATTTACAAATCAAATGTACTAATTACATGTGTTTCAAAATGTAGGTGGTTTAGGTTATTGTAATATAACGTATATACATGTATGTGCATGAGAGCTGATATTTTATTATTAATATACCGATTATGTGTGACTATATTTTACTAAAATCATTCAGTGCAAAAGGAGAATTGTAATTTATTGATTAGCGATTTTCTCCTTATAAGCTTTGACCAAAGATCTTGTAGAATGAAATGGTCGACTCTTTGAAAAATATGAAAAAACACAGTGCTACAGTGCTGCCACCTGGTGTTGAGGGTTGGAACCACAGCTTCGCAACGATATCCAGTATGATTTACCATATTACTATGTGTGATTATGACATTGATGCTATGAAAGACAATACCTGTACATATTTTACCTCATGTACATGGGAAAAATAAATAATGACTTTTATTTTGTATCCAATAATTTGTTGTTTAGTTATTATAATTTTGTAAGTCAAGATTTTTAAGTTAAGATGCCCTATAAAGCTAACACACAACAGGGGCCATCCAGCTAACATGAGATGTTGACCCGATCCTGAGTTGACGGCGGTCATGACGCTGGACTAACATGCACCAACATTGGTTGATCATCTGATGTTTGATGGACAAGAGACTAAATAGTACAATCTACATGATATAGGGGGATGTATACATGTCACAGCAAACACGAGACGTTCAGCCAATGTTGGTACATCATTGGGCCAGCGTCGAAGACGACGGGCCAGCATAGTATCAACATTGGCAGAACGTTTCGTGTTTGCTGGAGTACTATGCTTGATGCCATACAGTCACATACAGTCACTATATGTGGCGATTGTAGGATAGAAAGTAACAGGATAAAAAGTAACAGTCAAAAAGTAACACGGACAAAAAGAAAAAGGGATAAAAAGTAACAGTTGATTAAAATTAGTATAATAAGGGTATATTTCAGTTCGAATATTATATATTATGTCCGTGGGCATCCAATAAAAGTTATAATGTGGATAAAATTGAAAAAATGTATATATTACTGGAACATTTATCTATATTGATATATTCTGCTTTTAGAAAGGTAACAGTTGCTCTAAAGTACTAAAATAATGGTTAAATTTAATTATAGCTATATATTATATTCCAGAACATGCGCTAAAAATGATGCATGTGGATAAAATATGAAATATACTATTAGAGGAAAATTTAAATGCATATTTATATATTTTGTTTTAAAAGGTAACAGTCGCTTCCACATGTTCAACCTACTAAACTAATTATATAGCTTAATTGTAATAGTAAATATCACATGAACGTATATTAAATGAAGTTGTATTTATATTCACATTTCTATGCAATTAATTTGAGTAACAGTTTTGTTTCATGACTAATACTAACTTTAATTTATATGAATTCAGCAAAAGAATTTATCTATATAATGTCTCTTAGATCGTTTTAAAAATAAAAAATATATATATTATACACCTTTGAATTATATAGTAGTATGCAGTACGTTTTATCAGCCTTTTAACCTTGACTCGTCGTGATTAACTCCATTAAAAAGGTGTTAACCAGAAAAACAACTTAGCTGTCTTAGCTGTTGATTCACCGTAGCTGTTATACCTTTGAACCAAAAAAAAATTAAAGCCAAAATGTGTGATCTATGAAGTCAGGACCCTTCAAGTGTAATCTCCAGGTAACTGGTTTCATATAATTAAATTTTATTCAGCTGAATATCTCTCAAACAAAGAGAAAGCGATACTTTTGTTATATCGCTAAAGGACGCTTTTATAGCGCATCAAGTCAATAAACATGAGCTATCATTTTTCTTTAAATGTGTGTGATTTCCCGTGGCAAAAGGAAAGTGCTTAAACTGCTCTATTTTTAATAAAGCATGTTATAACTAACCAATTTACATCATTTGCAGGCCTACCGAAATACTTTTCAGACAACAAAAGTGGGTTTTTTCGCGATCTTGTCAATATTGTTAGCTTTGAAAAAGTGTTAGTTTGAAAAAAGTGTTGCTTAGTGATCTCACCAATACTGTTACCTTCGAAAAAATGTTATTTTGAAAGAAGTGTTGAAAAAGTGTTACTTTTAACAAGTGTTGTTTAGTTCTCCCGTCAATACTGTTGACTTTGAAAAAGTGATACTTTGTCAAAGTGTTACTTTGTAATTCCGCTAATGCTGTTGCCTTTAAAAAAGTGTTACTTTGAACAAGTGTTACTTTGTGATCCCGCCAATACTGTTGACTTTTAAAAAGTGATACTTTGTCAAGGTGTTCCTTTGTCAAAGTCAACAGTATAGGCGGGATCACAAAGTAACACTTTGTCATTTTTACACCACAAATAACCACCAAATAGAGTGAAAAAAAAAATATTAATCTTCAATTATTTTTACTTGTAGAAATAGTTGGTTACATTATGTAGCAAACGCCGGCCTTATATTAATGCAACAAAAATAAAAGCAGAAAACCGTTTTTTCAAGTTCAATTTTGACATTTTTATATTTTATCTTATTGATCATTATTAAACAGTCGTCAATAAATGAGAAATCGATAAATTAAACATCATATTTTAGCATTAATTATCAACTGTTACTTTTTATCCCTGTTACTTTTTGTCCTAGTGAAAACTGTTTCTTTCTGTCCGTTACTTTTTATCCCTGTTAGTTTCTGTCCGCACACCATTATATACCACCTCCTCCAGGTCTGTGGCCACATATTTCTGTACTTTATGCACATTGCACGTAACTCTTTTGTTATTGTCATGAAATGAAGGTATTTTAATCTCTAAAATTGTATCTTAATATTTAAAATGACTCATCTGTTGTATTGCGGTTAATTTCTTTCCCAAAATAAACATTCCAAGGATATCGGTGGCACCACTACATAGTAATGTATTGTGAACACATTTGTATCTAGTGAAATTTGAAAGTCGAGCATCCTATTGTAAAAGATCTTTGCTTGAAAAAAACAATAATCACTGTTAGATCTATGACTAGGCTTATATACTAGTGTAGTGACATAAACAATTCATGCAGTCCAATTGTCCAGACCCTCTCAGGATTACTGAGGGGGGGGGGGACAAATCTGAACTACAATCTTGCTAGATCAATGTGCATCAATATAAATACTGTCCGGTTAAACATGTTAAACAAACAATTTTTGACATTTTTCCTGGCGCACTTCCATAAATCAGTGTGATGGCAGGCGAAACGGGGAGAAGTCGCATCGTATCCCCTCCCTGTGAGCCCAGCGTGCTCCGGATCATCCACCCCCCCCCCCCCGCTCCAAAAAAGAAAAAACCTGACTATAACATAATATTTCCACAACATGTACCTCTGTATGAAATACGATATATATCTTTCCCCAAATGGAAAGCATTTTTTCAGTGAGAAAGAAAGCTCAAAGAACTGCTGGACATAATTCTAAAGCAGGACAAGTTGCTTTTTGCTTCTTATATGTCAACAAACCGTTCATAGCGACAACCTCCTCTGCAAAATGTGATTTTTCAACAAAATCAGCTATGACAATATTGATACCTGCTTTTCCGGCTAACTTTGTTTTCAACCACTTCACAAGCAGTGGATTTACTTTTTCAGCCAAGTCTGTTTTTATGTTACCATGAATATGCTCTAGAATGTAGACAAAGTTAGGAGTAAGCACACCCTGGGTGACATAAAATCTATCCTGCTGTCTACCTGCAGCATAGTTTTTGTCAAGAAAATTCAATAATTTTTTTGCGTCTGTGGTGTCAGGCCAAGGAGATGGTAGATAGTCTCCTGGCCAAAACATGTAATTCTCTTTTGCAATATCTGCTTGATAGAATATTAGAAGTTGCTGTTGTTTATCCCTTAGATTCTGTAGCGTTACTTCTGTGATATCAGCAAATGGGCACATAACATTGCCAAACTTTTCCAGCAACATTGACATACATTGTTTATTATGAAAATCGTCCATATCGTAAATGTGATTGAAATCCAAAATCACTACTTCCATGGTGTTATGTGCCAAAAAATCTTTGATTTGATCCAAACACAGCTCAAGTTTGTCTCCATAGTAACCATGTAAGAGGTAAACATCATCTGTACCTGGTTTGAGTGCAATACGCAAATCAAAGTATCGAATCCCCAGGCACAGCTGTTCATTGAAGTCTTGGGATTGGGTCACTGACCAGCGATAGATCGCATTACCAACATATTTGTGGATAATTTTTTCCAACTCCCGCAACCACCAGTTAAAGGCTGGACCCAGGTGACCGTGCTTATTCAAATAGAATGCAAATGAATCATGAGATCCTGCAACAAATAAGCAAACTGACAAAGTAAGCACAATATATCAACCCAATTGCTGGCTTAATGTCACCATCACATCACATCAACTGACCTTATGCTGTGGTCAGAAATCACTTTAGATATTGGATTTTGGTAAAATCCAAGATGGCCAACTTTTGCCAAAGGTTAAATAGTAAATTGATACAATTTTCTAAGATAATACTAATAGAGGTATCAAATCATATTTATTTAAAATCGTTTTTGTGAAAAATACAAACATTAGCCAAAACAAAAGTTAAATATTCTCCTGATTTGTAATTTAAAACTCAACAATAACACACATTCAAGTACTTATACATGTATTTTAAAATATAGTTAACATGGTAAAGGAAGTTATTGTTATTATAATTAATAGTATATATTATTTACAAGTATATAGTTATAAAATATTGTATAATAAAACATTCATATATATTACAGTATTCAAAGCTTGAAATAAGTTATCACAGCATTAAATATTCATGTTTTCAGTGTCTATCATGGGGTTTTCCGGTATGCCCGGCATCGTGGTGTTGTCAGAAAATATTTCAGACATTGCAATGTGGGTGAAAGACCAACATGGCCACCATATTTGCCCAAGGTCAAACAGTAAAGTGATATATCTTTTGAACTCGATAGGAGCAGGTTTGCGATGTTGGTGTCTACCAGTGTGGTTAAAATCTAAAATGACTGACATTTGTCTGAGGTCAAACAATAAATTGGTATTATTTGTTCTAAATTCTGTTTGTTTTAATACTGTAAGAAATAATAATTCGTAAAATTGCAATATCCCGGTATATAACTACAATGTAGCCTATAAATATGTTTTCGAATGCAGTACATGTACATGTATAAGTATAAAATGAGAAAATGTCTCAACAATACGATGTCTTTACAGGGGAAAAAATTCGTCATTTTTATCCACTCGCCAGCCGGGCTAGTGGAACTAAAAATCCACTAGCCCTTATGATTTTTTAATCGCCCTTACTAGTTTAATATTTTTTATGAAAAAAAATTGATGCGATATGGCTGAATCACTGGTTATTGATTTTTCCCCTCCTGACCCATCTTCCGTAGGCTTAGCCTGAGCATTTTTGCTGCAGGTGGGCATTTTAGCTTTAATTAGCACATCTACAGCTGTTTGAGCTCTAGTGATGTCAGAGTAAATGGGCCAGTGAAATATGTCCAGCCACCCCACTTGAAAATGTCTCTGTCAGCCTTTATCTTCAAATAGAGTTACGTTATTGAACCAGCATTTCTTCTCCAGTTTTCTTTATTTTCTTAGCTGGTGGCGACCCCACCTTCCAGAATTCATATAGATTTAATTGGCTATTCATAATTATTACATGTACAGACATTTAATTCAATCCGACATTGGCTCACTAGAGTTCATTTCAACTTGGAGAAAGAAGGGGCTATGTTGCCCACTTCAGTGAAAAAAGGGGGGCCATCTCAAAAAAACATAAACCGTTCTGCAAATATAATAAAGTCTGTCATTTTAAACATAAAAATGATATATATATATGTATTTTAGGCCTTTTCTAGGGTGTAATTTAGTTTGTGTTAGGCCTATTAGCATGGTTAAACCTTCTTAGTCTCAACACCCCTATGTCCAGTTATTCACATCGTTTCTGCGCCGACATACATGCGCCAGCGGCAGCCCTATGTGTGACCGAAACTGTAGTATTAGCCACAGCTTGTATATACACAAAATTGCAAGACGTTTTTGCAGACGTTTTTATGTAAGATTAGGCACAATGCTTGATTTATCAGGCCAATAATGCATGAGTCTTTTAGAATCAACAACAATTCAAAACTGCATCTATTCACCCACAGCTCGTTGGGCAATGAAATGTTGTCAGCATGCATGTATATATCAGCTTACTAGATAAATGATCTTCTTGATCAGCGCCATTTTGAACTGTGAAATATCGGGTGAAACGAATGTTGGGAACCACGACGCAATAAGTGACGCTGTGGGCTGCCATGGCTACCGCAGATCGGGCCACATGCGATACACGCGCCCACGCACCGCTGATTGACCAGGCGGTAGGCCTACTGGTCAGTAGTTTGTTTTTTATGTCTACGTGTGTCGGCATCAGACTTGATTCAGTTGCTCACTTTTTAGTGTACCAAATCTTCAATTATGTGAGCTTCTGTGCTCCTCAAACGTAAAGGTCTCTGATACACACAACTACGTGTGAGCCGAAACAACGCTCTGTAGCGCGCCACGACGACGACGCCTGTGCATGCTGTGCGGCGCTCTGCAGTTATGAGTAAATAGCCACACATGATCTGCGGATCGCACAGGGGAGCAGTCGCCAGCAGGGCTAGTGAAATGCTCATTTACAATCGCCCTTACATAATTCTTGTCGCCCGTATGTGAATTTGCATCCCTGCTTTAGATGGGTGACCAGAAGAAAGACCACCAGTCACCACAAATGGTTACTTTGAGCACAAACATTGACCTAATAGGGTTTTAATGCTGGGCCAGCATTACAGATCTTTACCCATTGTTGTTCTAAGTTTGTGACAGCGTCGCAGACGGTGGGCCAACATTAACTAGACCATAATTGGATGGACAGGTCATGATGTTTACTGTGTCAGCTGGGGATTATAACCACTGATAACTGCCTTCCAGACAGATCTAGACAGCATATGACCACAGCCCGGAGTCGTGCCAGTGCTGGGCGACATTCTCTTATATCATCTCAACACTGACACGGCGCCTTGCCGATTTTGACAAAAAACCCTCCCCAACACACTTGTCTTGTCCCAGCAAACACAAGACTCAACGTTGATTTGATCGGCTGACCGTCTACGACGCTGGCCCAAAACAGGCCTTCAGATTTGAAAATTGGTGGCGAGTGAAAAAATCTCACCTCAAAGCACTTGGTGAGGTGAGTGATCACTCATCGTAGTTAAATGCATGGCTAACAGGTTGATGAAAATTGAGAAAAAAACAACAATAAATTTTCAACTTAAAAAAAAATAACAATACTGAGGTGAGCTGTATTTCTGTATTTTGCTCACGTGAGTTCAAACTTACGTTATGGTGTTCGTGAGCAATCACTCACCCCAAATCTAAAGGCCTGCCAACATCTAATTAATTTTCGGTCAACAGCTTGTGTTAGTTGGGGTACAAGTACGGAGACAACGACCGCGGTATTCTTAACCCTTTAACCGCCAAATTATTCAATTTGAATTTTCATCCACTTGAAGTTGTGTCTCGCTAACGCGATCCACAACTTCAAGTGAGTGAAAATTATTCAGATTTGACAAAATGTAGGTCAACAAATTACAAATTTTGCTGATTACTGTCATTTTTTATCTTTAATATGGTGAAAAGCTGAGTTAGCAAATATACCACATATGCACATAACAATCAGAAATTTGGGCATAGCCTCCGGGGGTCATGGAAGAAGAAAAATTTTGATGGATTCTTATCCTTATAGCTATGAAACTTCCATTTTTACCCTTGCTGCGCCCCATGAGGAAGTGCAGGGCAGGCAAACAAAACCTCACCCAGGTTTTACCCTGGGTAATCTAGTGCAGCCTTCCCTAGGTATCTCATTTCTTTGAGATTCCCACATTGTTCTGTCTAAACGGTCTTAATGATGTCCTCCAGAACTTCCTCATAGGGCAGTGGACATAGTCTATTTTCATTCTTTTTACAAAAACTAAAAAAATGGCACATGTGTAAACAAATTATCAGAAGGAGCCACACCATGCCTGTTCCACTTACCTCTTCAAGCATTTGTTGCAGCTATCATGAAATTAAAGGCGAGAGCTTGCATCATTTTTCGTAATTGCGAGAAATCTAACGACGGGAGCCCCCAGATCAGGTGATAAAAGTGCCATTCAAAACAAATAACTCTTTTAATTCTACAATGATGGCTTCATTTCTACCAGAAATATCAACATTTGACGTTTCAGCTGAGGTTATTCTAGATACTACAGGTGAACATCGTTATAACACGATCGTTGGGGTCTAATGAGACAAATCGTGTTATAAGTGAATCGTGTTATACAAAAAAATCAACCAGAAAACGATACCAAAAACGGATGAGTGATACACAGGTGTAACGTGTTATGTCACAACTATAACTTATAATAATAACAACAATATTATAAAAAAATTAGCATAATTTTTGCGGCGTAACAATTGTAACGTTTTACAACTATTCTATCGTACAAATGTATACAGAATGAACACTATAAAAAGAACAATAAATTACACATCTTTATGCAGCAGAGACTAGCAAATTTGCCATATTTTAGTACTTTATTAAATGCTTATACATATTATTGTGCGCAGTGTGTAACACGATGTATTTGATACCTTGATTATCATTTGCATGTAATACTACGCGAGCATCATTATTATTTAATTGCACACAATATAATAAATGTGAATAATATATCAGAAGCGCTGTCACTGCTATCACCTCTGCAGTTGATGATTGACATCACTGTCCTCACGCTGATTGGTTCAGATACCTTCTCTCTTTCTGACTCCTCCCACGTCAAGAGGTCAGGTGCGGTGATTGACAGCTTATGCACTCTCTTCAGCTTATGCACTCTACTTCACGAGAGCTTGTGAGATTTGCTCCAGTCGATAGGCGCAAGTCTCGACAACTCTGGCGGTGTCTACACTTTATCACGTGACGTTTGTTCAACACTCAGTACGTAGTCTCTGTGGAGGGGGGGGGAGATTACCCTTTCCTTAGATTTGCAGGCCTAACAAGACGTATTAAGTCGACAAACTTATATATAAATATAATACATTTTTTCTTAGATATATAATACGATACCATCGTTATAAAATATATAGCACGATCTTCGGAAATTTAAAACACGATCTACAGAAATTTATAACACGATCATTGGACTAATAATTATCTATTCGAATACAATACGTTCTTTACAATTTTATGACACGATTTTTATGAGTGAATTATATTATGCCGTATTATAATATAGCCTACGAAGATATCAAAGCGTCTCCAGCGGGCCACTTATTCTCGCCTCACTGCCCGGTGTTATGACATAACACGGCACACTGTTCCGCGTTCATATGTGTAGACTCAGCGTTGGCCAAACATTGTTTCAATGCTGGGCGTAACGTTTAGCATTAGCTCAGTTAACATGATGAGTGTTAGCGTTGTCGGCGATAGCGATTAGTGTACGCGATGCACATACTGTTTACTCTTTCAATAAATCTTGTAGATTTGGAAATTATAACACGGTATTCTGTAAAAAAGCCAGAAAAGGGGTCCTAAATTTTGGGGTCCATGACCTTATCGTGTTATAACCGATCCGTGTTGTAACGATTCGTGTTATATCTTTGTTCACCTGTATTATATTATCAAGTCAAAACTGGGTTTATTTTCCTGCAAAACATATGACAGTAAAGTATAGATAGTATGCTGCCAAAACATGTGCTAATATCAATATCTTAAAGATTCTGACCTTCATTGACCTTCAGGACTTATGAATTATCATAATGTTTTTCTGCATAAATATAAACCATTAAAAACCTCACGCTTTGGTGCCAAACTTTTACAAATTGATAAAATATTCAAAAAGATAATGCCAATTATGTAGGCCCTCACTCATGTTCTAATTGTTTAGGCAATGCCATACAATGTACTCCCTACCTTAAAATGTCCTATAAATATTTGTTGATACCACAATAGGATTGTGAACACTAGCTGGGGTTGTTTTTGAAGGTCCATACTATCATCCTATCTGGTCAAACTTGGTTATTTTGGTGTTGAACGAAATTGTGCTCCTGAATTACTAAAACCACACTGAAATAAATTAGTTTAAACTTACCTGAGTATGAATATTCTTAACTATTTTAGATTAATTTCTTGGAAATCTTCACTTAACATCTTTCCCATCTTTGAATAGACTGACAACACAAAGAATCGGTAATAATATGCACAAAATACACAGGTTTTGAAACAAAACACGCCATTGATTATAGTGGAAAACAGCGTTTTTAGATGCCATTTTGAATTGTTGTTTTTTGCTATTTTAACAAATAGAAAACGATGTCAGCCACCCTACTGACCCTAGTGACAATAAGTAGTATATGTGACGTGCCACATCGGCACCCAACCTATGTCTGAGCCTCAGATTTTGAGTTATTGCCATGTTTTGTTAAAATAATATTTTTTGGCCAATTTTCTTTTTTAACGTTGATCGAAAATGTAACTTCAAAGCAATATAAGTACAAAATATTGAAGATACCCTAGTTTTATTTCTTTGTGATATTTTGGGCTTAAGTTTCCAAATCTTGTTTTATCAATGATTTCCTAAATAATTGAGATATATTTATAATTTTTGGTGCATTTGAAACCTGAGCGCTGGCTCTTCAAACGTCACTTACTAACTCATTTTCTATATTTTGCAACATAGAACTGGTTTTGCTATGGCACGTCACATATATACAATGATCTTCTTCTTCCTCGCGTGGACAGCGTTCGCTCCTCTCTTGGAGCATTACACGCCATGATGTCTGTGCACAAATTACGTGTCGGAAACTGGTGTTAGAGTGCTAGAACTTGCAACCCAAAAAGAAAACAGAAGGTTACAGCAAAACAAAAATTGTGCAGTGAAAACAAAGGTAAATTAAAAAAACCTGCGGTTTACATAGTGTTTAGTCATTGGCGGAAGGAGTCCAGTGTCGGAGAGGAGACAACATGGAGTGATGCCAGCAAGTTAGTTTGTTTCTAGCAAATTCACATACGCCCGGTCGCCCGTGGCGACAAGAATTATGTAAGGGCGATTGTAAATGAGCATTTCACTAGCCCTGCTGGCGACTGCTCCCCTGTGCGATCCGCAAAACATGTGTGGCTATTTACGCATAACTGCAGAGCGCCGCACAGCATGCACAGGCGTCGTCGTCGTGGCGCGCTACAGAGCGTTGTTTCAGCTCACACGTGGTTGTGTGTATCAGAGACCTTTACGTTTGAGGAGCACAGAAGCTCACAAAATTGAAGATTTGGTACACTAAAAAGTGAGCAACTGAATCAAGTCTGATGCTGACACACGTGGACATAAAAAACAAACTACTGACCAGTAGGCCTACTGCCTGGTCAATCAGCGGTGCGTTGGCGCGTGTATTGCATGTGGCCCGATCTGTGGTAGCCATGACAGCCCACAGCGTCACTTATTGCGTCGTGGTTCCCAACATTCGTTTCACCCGATATTTCACAGTTCAAAATGGCGCTGATCAAGAAGATCATTTATCTAGTAAGCTGATATACATGCATGCTGACAACATTGCATTGCCCAACGAGCTGTGGGTGAATAGATGCAGTTTTGAATTGTTGTTGATTCTAAAAGACTCATGCATTATTGGCCTGATAAATCAAGCATTGTGCCTAATCTTACATAAAAACGTCTGCAAAAACGTCTTGCAATTTTGTGTATATACAAGCTGTGGCTAATACTACAGTTTCGGTCACACATAGGGCTGCCGTTGGCGCATGTATGTCGGCGCAGAAACGATGTGAATAACTGGACATAGGGGTGTTGAGACTAAGAAGGTCTAACCATGCTAATAGGCCTAACACAAACTAAATTACACCCCGGAAAAGGCCTAAAATACATATAGGCCCTATATATATATATTCAAGTACGCTTATTTGACATCATTTTTATGTTTAAAATGACAGACTTTATTATATTTGCAGAACGGTTTACGTTTTTTTGAGATGGCCCCCCTTTTTTCACTGAAGTGGGCAACATAGCCCCTTCTTTCTCCAAGTTGAAATGAACTCTAGTGAGCCAATGTCGGATTGAATTAAATGTCCGTACATGTAATAATTATGAATAGCCAATTAAATCTATATTAATTATGGAAGGTGGGGTCGCCACCAGCTAAGAAAATAAAGGGAACTGGAGAAGAAATGCTGGTTCAATAACGTAACTTTATTTGAAGATAAAGGCTGACAGAGACATTTTCAGGTGGGGTGGCGGGACATATTTCACTGGCCCATTTACTCTGACTTCACTAGAGCTCAAACAGCTGCAGATGTGCTAATTAAAGCTAAAATGCCCACCTGCAGCAAAAATGCTCAGGCTAAGCCTACGGAAGATGGGTCAGAAGGGGAAAAATCAATAACCAGTGATTCAGCCATATCGCTTCAATTTTTTTTCATAAAAAATATTAAACTATAGTGGCATTCACATTTAAAATCGCATTTTAGGGGGATCATATGGTGTTACTGATTCACTATTTACGTGGAAAGTACTCACAATATCGACCTAAAACTGTGAGTCAGTATAAAACATATGTTCTACCTTAACACTAACTTATTTTAATTTGATTAGCTGAAATAATGCCACAGATTGAACGGGTTAAAATATTACTTGATATAGTTACGGTCCGCCACTCAACCAAATAAACAACTTATGTTCGCTGCACGTGTACACGTGGACAAGTCAATTAAGTCTGACGGGTTGAGCAGGTTGTTTTAATTGTTAGTTGTGCAGGTGCGTTGTATATCAATCAGGCTCTGTTATCCACTTAGCTTATTGTGTATGCAGGTACCCGCATGACACTGCATGAGCTGATCAGCACGCCCGCCTTGCAGGTGAGGGGTGGCTGGGGCTCCTGATGGGTGGGAAACATTGCCATCATGTGCAATTTCATTACGCAATTTATTTTCAATTATCAGTTTTGAATGTTGTTGTAAAATAACATAACTATTTAGCGTCAATCACAGATGTATTATTACTCAATGTAGCCTAAACACGGTAAATGGGAAGTGAACATGAACATTGATTTCATTTCACTTCCTTTTAAACAATAATTTCATGCCAATATAATGTAAGGTGCCTTACTTTATGTACTTTTAATATCACTGTATACGTTGATATGTTTGTATTTTGTTTGAATAAATTATATTGATTTGATTAGATTTAATATAGTACATAACTGGTAAGCAACAATAAGGACAAGACTACATAAGTCCAGGAGCTCCCGCGACGAATTAGAATTTGATTTAAGCAATTTTGTGTAGGGTTTTTAATGTAGTACTAGGCTAGGTCAAAAATCAAGACGCAAGACAACTAGGTCTAAGAAGCTCAGTCTAAGAGTAAGATAAGAACTAGACAATTTTTGTCAGAGATTGCAAACCTCCATTAAAATTAATGATCCTAATCAGTATCCCAGTAATGGTCTACCTATCTGGCATGGTTTACCCGATATCAGGCCAATCGAGGTAACTAATAGCTGATTTACGGTCATTTTGAATTCGATATAAACTAGTTAAAAACTTAGGGTGCATCCCTCCCCCGAAACCTCATATTTTGTTTTATAGTAATAGACTAACATCTAACACAGTTTGCAAAATATTGGGCATGTGAAAGTAAATAATGGCCGATAGGGGGCCATTTTGAATTTGATCGAGTCGGAATTTTTCAAGATGCATCCTCAGCTGAAATGTCACATTTCATTCTATAGTAATGGTCTAGCCATCTAGCACGGTTTACCAAATATCGCCCATGTGAAAGTGAATAATGGCCGATAGGAGGCCATTTTGAATTTGATCAAGTCAAAATTTTTCAAGATGCATCCTCTCCTGAAATCTCACATTTTGTTTTATAGTAATGGTCTAGCCATCTAGTACGGTTACTAAAAACCGGCTATGTGAAAGTAAATAATGGCCGATAGGCGGCCATTTTGAATTTGATCAAGTCAATTTTTTTCAAGATGCAACCTCTCTTGTAATCTCACATTTTGTTTTATAGTAATCGCCCAGCTATCTAACACGGTTTACCAAATATCAGCAATGTGAAAGTAAATAGTGGCCGATAGGCGGCCATTTTGAATTCGATTGAGTCGAAAGTTTTTTAAAGGCATCCTCTCTCTAAACGTCACATTTTGTTTTATAGTAATGGTCTAGCTATCTAGCACGGTTTACCTGATATCAGGCCTATCGAGGTAAATAATGCTGATTGTCTGCCATTTTGAATTCGTAAATTAAAAATTTTCAGGGTGCATCCTCCCCCGAAAACTCACACTTTGTTTTATAGTAATCAGGTAATGGTCTAGCCATCTAGCACGGTTTACCAAATATCAGCCATGTGAAAATGAATAATGGCCGAAAAGGCGGCCATTTTAAATTTGATCAAGTCAATTTTTTTCAAGATGCATCCTCATCTGAAATCTCACATTTCGTTTTACAGTAATGGTCTAGCCATCTAGCACGGTTGACCAAATAACGGCCATGTGAAAGTGAACAATGGCCGATAAGCGGCCATTTTGAATTTTATCGAGTCTAATTTTTTCAAGATGCATCCTCTCCTGAAATCACACATTTTGTTTTATAGTAATGGTCTAGCCATCTAGCACGGTTTACCAAATAACGGCCATGTGAAAGTGAATAATGGCCGATAAGCGGCCATTTTGAATTTTATAGAGTCGAATTTTTTCAAGATGCATCCTCTCCTGAAATCACACATTTTGTTTTATAGTAATGGTCTAGCCATCTAGCACGGTTTACCAAATAACGGCCATGTGAAAGTGAATAATGACCGATAAGCGGCCATTTTGAATTTTATCGAGTCAAATTTTTTCAAGATGCATCCTCTCCTGAAATCACACATTTTGTTTTATAGTAATGGTCTAGCCATCTAGCACGGTTTACCAAATAACGGCCATGTGAAAGTGAATAATGGCCGATTGGCGGCCATTTTGAACTTTGACAAAATGAATTTTTTCAAAATACATCCTCTCCTGAAGCCTTACAATTTGTTTTATAGTAATGGTTTAGATATCTTGAGCGGTTTTCATGATATTCCACAATATCAGGCCTGTCGAGGTGAATAATGGCTGATAGGCGGCCATTTTGAATTTTATCAACTTCAAATTTTTCAGGATGCATCCTCTCCTGAAACCTTACAATTTATTTGATATTAATGGTGTAGCTATCTTGAGCGGTTTTCATGATATTCCGCAATATCAGGCCTGTCAAGGTAAATAATGGCCGATAGGCGGCCATTTTTAATTTTATCGACTTGAAATTTTTCAAGATGCATCCTCTCCTGAAACCTCACAATTTGTTTTATAGTAATGGTGTAGCTATCTGGAGCGGTTTTCATGATATTCCGCAAAATCTTTCAGTCGGATTTACCGATGTTATAAATTAGGTCAAAGTGCTGGGTCAACTTCAAGGTCAAGGTCCAAAAACCTGAAAAGGCACAACTAGGGACCTTAGAGAACATGTATGTGCAATATGACTGTCATCGGCCCAGTACTTTTCGAGATCTGCTCCGGAAACGAAGTGCGCGTCAAAACGTCTAAATAGGTCATAGTTCTGAACCAGAAGTAGGTCAAAGTTCAAATACCCCAAAAGGCACAACTAGACCACCTAGGGGTGTTGTGTGTAAAATTTGAAGACAATCGGACAAGTACGGACGGCCCAACGGCCCAACACCGTCACATCATCATTTTCTCCTCTGCAACCTTGCGTATTGAATTCAGATTAAAAATATTTTAACCCGTCCATTAGCCACCTGGAAGTAACCCACATACCAAAAATTGTTATCCTAGCTTATTTTCTACGGTGACGGCGGGAGCTAAAAATGTTGAACAAGATAAGTGAATAGAATGAAATAGAATTTTCTACAACGGTGCAATATAGGCTATATGGGCACTGGTAATGAAGAATTTCAGCAGTAGACCTATTCAGGCCTACATCATGAACATAACAAAATAGCTCTAAACCAATAGAATTAAGATATCTAACCTACTTATAAATGTTGAATTAAAAAGCTTTTATAGAAATATAAAAAACATGAGACGTTACCCAACGTTGGTTTACTGTTTGCAACGGTAAATCAGCGTTGCAAATTAGTCCAACGTCTCAAAGGTTTGCTGGGCATATATCGCTAGAAAATCACTTAATAAGTGACTGACATAGCCTATATGAGGGATTCTATAATTTTAGGCACCAGTGATGATATTTTCCTTGATATATGAGATTGTCTGAATATTGTCAATAATTTAAACACATGTCAACTTAGCTTTGTTTATTGACATGGCGTTGTCAGCAGAGCTCAGTTTCAATTTTAAATGCTTATTTTTATCAATTTAAATTTTTCTTACCGTTATGGAGAGACTAATTTACCGTTATGGAGAGACCAATTTAAGTTAAGGAGTAATCTTCAAACCTAAATTTCTTAGTCACCCTTCTAAAAAAGTATACCATATTTAACAAGTAGTTGAACATGGTTATTATAATGTTGATCACTTAATTTAGAAAGAATCACTTTATAACAATAACCCTTAAATATGAATTAAGAATTACTCTCCGTTAGGATTATTGTCGTTATGGAGAGTAATAATAACGAACATTATCTCTCCATAACGACAATTATTTCTGTTATGGAGTGACAATAAACAAATACTAAATATCGATGCTAACACAATTTAAAAGACAAAAAGAAAAGTTACTCATCAACAAGTATCACTTGTTGGTTAAAATACCAAATTCATAAAGGTTTATAGCTATTTTTAAATGAGTAAGAGGGTAATTTGTGACTACTTTTTCTCTCCATATCGTTTTTATTCTTGTTATGGAGAGACAGAAAATACGCGTTTTGGAGAGACGTTTTTTTTACTAATTCGTGCATAGCATCTATGTATTATGCTATACTATGATAATTTTTGTTTTTTTTCAAATTAGGTTGTAGTAGGCTTGGAGGTTGTAGGGTGCTTAAAAGGTTTATTGCAGTATTTATGTGTAAAAAATCGCGTTATGGGGAAACGTTGAATTAAAATACTCACCCAAAGACTTGCACAAACCTTACATTATTTCTAAACAAAAACACATTTATTATACTTTTTTTCACGATTCACTGCATGAAGGTCTCGCGCAACTGTTTTGCACCAGACAAGTGATATTTTGGTCAGAAAAAGTATAGAAATTACCTGAAAACTATAAGCGTTACGGAGAGTCGCTGCAACGTGGGACTGACATAAATTGCATAAAAAGTGGTAAAATAATGAAAATTATTTTAAAAAAACTTGTATATAATCTTTTAGATAGTGTTTTACACTAACATTATATCAGAAACAAATATAATATAGAATACAGGAAGTCTAGAATAAATCGCCTGTTTATGTGTGATTTAGAATGTGGGACAAGGCTTTTTGGCTAAAATTGGCTAAATTTACATCATATTTCTTTCAAAAAACACATTTATGTTAGAATTTTTTAAGTTATAATATTGCTATATTGTAAAATAAAGGTCATCCATTACATTTATGTAATCAAATTAAATCAAGATATTCAATAATAAATATTACAAGGTGCGGAAAGTGCTGGTGCCTAAAGTTATAGAATCCATCATATAGGCCTAATATGAGTGATTGATTGATGTTGACAATAAAAATTATTTAAATATTGTGGCGCCAGGTTGGCTCATTGGCTAACTCAGGGGGTATCGGACTCGAGTCCCACGACGGCCGATATCTTTCCTTGGTACACAAATATGCAGTGACCCGAACTGTTTAAATTTTTGGGATAATGACGAGAGAAACATATTCATAACCGACTTGCGCCGCATCGAAAAACATATAAAGAAAACAATATGTCACAGTTGACATGTAGTCTGAACGGTCAATAATAATAAAAAATATATATAATGTCTTTGATTTTTGATGACCAAGCATAAATGGATATAAGCACAATAACTGATCATGCGAGCATTATAATTTTACCCCACATGGTTCACATCCTCTTTACTTCAGATAAAGAGGGCGATAATTTGGCTACGCAATTTTTTTCAGTCACAAAGGGCTGGAAAACGAAATAGTGAGTGAAAAAAACAAGAGAGCCAAGAAAAGTATCTCTTTTAGATAGCAATTGACGATCACAATTTGCTAATACAGTCACTGCTGATGATATGCTGTTGCACCTTCACCACGTCCAGGTATGGTCAGACATCGGAATGACAACTAAAGTGACCTATAATGAGTAGACCTATACTACAATACATTAGGCCTATATAAAATATAAAGGCTTGAATTAGTGATTGATATCATTTTGGCTATTACTTTTGTATCTGTTCCTAGATAATTCCGTCTCGCTTGTCAGTCATTGTGTCTCTTATTTTTCGTCATCTGGGTTTCTGGAGTCTCTCTTGCAGGCCTACAGTGTCGCATCTTCAAGTGTCTCGCGCTTTCCAACACAGTGGTATTTTTAGTCACTCTGAGTCTGATATCTTGCTGTTTATCACGCTCGGACAACCATATGTACATGGTAAAATTTGTGTTTATATGAAGGGAGTGTATGAGATTAGATTAGTGTACAGTCATGATTGAATTTCTTAGTGATTTTTTGAAGGTTTAATTATACCGTATTCAATCGAATAATGCCCATAATCAAATAAACGCCTACACCCCTGATTTGAAAATTAAACCCACGATATAGCATGTACACTATAGATCTACATGATAATTAAATAATAGCCTACTCTAATACTCCCCCCCCCCCCGCCTCTAAACACAGGGGGTGTTCTAATTAATATGACAAATAAAATGTAGGTAGGGGCCTAATAATTTACATAGGCCTAGGCCTATATTATAATTCATATTTTCTCCTTAGGGCCTATAATTTTTTTATAAAAAATGTCAACCCAAAAATTGTTTTATACATAGGGCCTCATACCGGTAATGTTGTTATTCATGTAGACTTTAACAGTTTCTGATAGTTTCCATATATTTACAGAAATATGAATTAAATTCTGCTACTTTTCTCATAATCATAAAATGAGCTACATAAAAAGCTACAACCTATTATAAAGGCACATAGCTGATACCTGATAGGCCTTAGTCCGAAAATGTGCCTGAACGTTTACAACGGGAACATTCACATTTTGGTGAGTGCATCACGGCAAATATGCCTAGATGTCTTTATCTGATAAATCTCAACATGTGTTACCATTGAAATATATATAGGCCTATATATATTCTGTGTGTGCTACCATGCGTGCAAAACAAGCATTGATTGTCATAGTCTGTTTACTTTACATTAAATGGTTCTCCAAACTATTTCCATTTAGCTGCTAGCGTAGCATGTACGTGGCCCGTTTAGTGCAAGAGCATTAGGGTTGAACCTGGAATAAAATTGCAGAAAGCTGATTTTTTCAGGAATGATACATGGACATCTCCCCAGACGAATTCCGAAGATGCCCCAAAAATCCCCCTTGTGCATTTTTTTTAATTCAAGATGGCCGCCACCATGTAACGCCATTTTCGAAAAAAACAGGGGTGTACCATAATTCCTCACTTTTGCAGTTCGAAAAAATATTTAGGTGTCTCTACTTATGTTTGAGGACACAACGAGTTCATCCAGATGATCTGAAATGATATCAGTACTTTTCTCAATACCAAAAATCCAAGATGGCCGCCATATTGATATACTGAGTATGTTGAGCGATCTCTTAATTAAAAAAACGAAAATATGAGGTAACTATATCGTTGTTGATCCTAAAATGTATTTTTTGTCTAAACCCATGGAGTCTAGCACTTATTTAGATCACCAATATTTTATTATATTGAATTTATCAACATAAATCCCACATACCGGTAGTTTAATGTTATGTAGCACTATATAACGGCATTTTTCCAAAAAAAACAGGAATATACCACAATTCCTCATTTTTGCAGGTAAAAAAAAATATTTTGGTGCCTCTACACAAAAAGCTCATCAACATGATCAGAAATGATATCATTCCTTTTCTTATCTCCACAAATCCAAGATGGCGACCATTATGTGAAGGGTCCCTCCCCCCTCCCTCAGAAAATCACGTACATGCCATAATCATCATGTTGTTGAAACTCTTTTTTCAGGGCCATGGAATCTAGAATATATTTCCATCACCAATTTTTTAAATAGAATGTGCTTATCAACACAAAATACAACATGGCTGCCATATTGGTTAGCTCTTTTAGCGCAGATGCCACGATTAAGCGATGTCCAACTGCTTTTTCATATGGGAATATAGATATAGATTGATCAAATTTACAAAATATCATATGTCAGAATCATTGATTAAAAATTCTAACATCTCTCATCTTTAAATATAAGGGTATTTTTCATTCATTTGAAGCTTGAGATAGCGTAAGAAATTCCAGTTTCAAACACAGCGACTAATTCCAATGTAGGTATTTTATATAGTAGGCCTATATAAAATGTTTTTCGATTTTGGTTAAGTATTAGTTGTGATTATTATTGTGAATGTACATAATAACAGAGCTAAGTACAATATTACACCAGATTGAACACGTTTAACGTCAGGATATGATAGTTTTATGTCAGGATATATGAATATGATATCAGGATATGACACTTTAATATCATGATATGTAATATAATGTCCAAACATTGGTGTTTAATATAGCAAAATCACGTTATGATGGCTCAATACAGCTTTATAAAGGCAGTATATAGTGGCTAAACATCACGTTGCTGTATTAAAATGAAAAGATATACATCATATTATCACAAAATGCATTACAGTTTCGTGATATATCATTTTAACATAACTATGACATTTTAATGTCAGGATATGACATTTGAATATTAGGATATGGTACTTGAATATTATGATGTGACTTTATACATTGATGAAATGACACATTGAGGTCACAATATAGCATTGTAATGTGATGGTGTGTCATTATAATGACAAACATGCTATTTAATATCAAATATTGTATAATAAACAGTTCGAAGTCAGGATCTGGCATATTTATGCCAGGATATTGGATTGTAATTTATCAGAATATGACACTTTAACGTCATGATATTATAATGTCCAAATTTTGTCCTTTTATATCACACAGTAAGATTTGAATGTCAAGATATTCAATTTTTTATGATAGGATATGACATTATCAAATCAAGATATGGCGGGCTTGGCGGCATTCTAATGTGACATTATAAGGACTGAATATGACACTACAATATTTTATTGGGACCATAGAATGGCAGGCTTTGTCACTTTGAAGTCTGGATATGGCATTTTAATGTCAGGATATTATATTGTCATGTCAAGGTATAACATTTCAATAACATTATATTGACAGACGCACGTTACCATATGGTAATACAGAATCGACATAGAACATTCCAATATCAGGCTGGCACATGTCAGTTCAACATATATATCGCAATATAATTCAGTAAGTAAAGGCCTGTACATTGCTCAAATACCGGTACTCCCAAAACAGCCAACAACAAAAGCACTTCAGAAGATTCAATAAAATGGAAAGTAATTAGATAGCGTTAAGACACATGCTCTTTGAACAGCATGTGGCCTTGCCCTCTTTTACTTTCATTTCCTCTTACACTAAAATGTCATATTGTGATGTTAATATGCTATATCATGATATTTAATATCGTGACAGTACACTAAAATATCCTGTCACTCTAATACCATACCGTGATGCTTAACCACCATATCCTGCATTTATAAAGCTGTATCCAGACATCATAACGTCATTTTACTATAATAAAGAGCAATATTTGGACATTACAAAACCATATCATGACGCTAATGTTTCTTGTCCTCATATTATCGTGACATAAAGAGATCATATCCTGACGATAAACTGTGCAACAATTAATTTAATGTCATATTCCGATATTCTGATGTAAAATCATCTCATTACAACACCATACAATGCCATAACTTCATTACGAAATATATATATCCTAATATTCAAAATGTAATATCTTGATATTTAAATGATATATTTCATGATATTAAACATATTGCCATTCGCAGATAAAGGACAAAAGTAAGTATTTAAAAGAGCATTGTTACAGGACGATTATCAAAGATGTCATGTACATGTAACGTGTGAGGCGCAAGTCCTTATCTTGTAATTGATTTTTGCTAGAAAGCCTCCCTTCAACGTCACCTACTGCCCCAGCCAACACGGGGCATTAATCCAATTCTGTTTAATTTTTGTGCCAGACGGTCAGCCCATATTAAGCATTGGATGAATGCCCCGTGTTTAAACTCCATTATGATACAGAGCATATTTTGCTGTACAGGAGGGTGTGGAATCTACAGTCTGGGAACGGATTTTATATCATGGTCGTTTGTAACCAACGCAAACTGAAAGAGCAGTCGCCCCAGAAAGAGTTAAAAAAAGAGTGAGTTGCGGGTGCAGAGTGGCTTGTTCAAAGGGGGGGGGGAAGATCTCACAAATCTAGACTATATTGTACAACGATGTGCTCTTTTTGTATTGGCCAAACATGTAGAAACTGTGACAGCTCGGATGATTGAAACGCAATAATTTCATTATTTACCTGAGATTAATTTGTTAACTTGACAAATCTTAATCTACATTTCTAGTGGGGAAGCAGTTCGAAAACACCCCAAAGCGTCACCCACCATGGTAGAATTAACTACCATGTGGGATTCATGTCGATAAACACAATATAATAAAATATGGTCATCTGAATAAGTTCCAGACTCCATGGGTTCGGCTAAAAAATACATTTTAGTTTCAACAACGAGATAGGTATCGCATATTTTCGGGTTTTTTAAGAGATCGCTTAACAAAATATTATGGCGGCCATCTTGAATTTGTACTTGAAAGTACTGATATTATTTCTGATCATCTGGATAACCTCCTTGTACTTTAAAACATAGGTAGATACACGAAAATCATTGTTTTAACTTAAAAAGTGGGGGATTGGGGTATAACCTTTTTTTTTTTAAATGGCGTTACCTGGTGTTATTTTTAATTAACTACTATGTGGGATTTATGTTGATAAACTCAACATAATAAAATAATGGTGATCTAAATAAGTGTTATATTCCATGGGTTTGGCCAAAAAATACATTTTAGGTTCAACAACGAGATAGATATCTCATATTTTCGTGTGTTTTTAAGAGATCGCTTAACATAATCAGAACAATATGGCGGCCATCTTGGATTTTTAGTATTGAGACAAGTGCTGATATCATTCCTGATCATCTGTATCAACTCTTTGTGCCTTAAAACATAAGTAGAGACACAAAAATATTTTTTTCCTAACTACAAAGGTGAAGAATTAGGGTATACCCCTGTTTTTCGAAAATGGCGTTACATGGTGGCGGCCATCTTGAATTAAAAAAAATGCACAAGGGGGATTTTTGGGGCATCTTCGGAATTCGTCTGGGGAGATGTCCAGGTATCATTCCTGAAAAAATCAGCTTTCTGCAATTTTATTCCAGGTTCCTGTGTTTCTTTCACTAATGCTCTTGCACTAGTTCGTTTAATACGCCAACAGTGGCCAATGTTATAGAATTTGAGAGTGTAGACCCCCGCGCCACCCAGCCGGGAGATAACCCCCATCACCTTTTCCAATGAGTGGGCTGAGCCAAAGTGCCAGGATGACAGACACCTGGACAAGAGGAAAGATCAACAAACATGATTGGCGGAATTTTGTGGAGATGTTTTTTTATTTTCTAACTTCACAGCCAGTAACCTCACTCAATTCAATAATCGTCTGAAAATAAAATCGCCCCATCATACAAAGTAAGTGAATATGTAAAAAAAATCGACCAAAAATGGTCAATATCGATATGAGAGCGAAAAAGTATCCACCACGGTGAAAGGTGAATCCGGGTATAGTAAGGGCGATTAAAAAATCATAAGGGCTAGTGGATTTTTAGTTCCACTAGCCCGGCTGGCGAGTGGATAAAAATGACGATTTTTTTCCCCTGCTGGGAGGGGTATGGTGAGACGATAACTAGTCTAGATTCATCTAATATCGCTCACCTCGACAATCTACTTTCAAGTCAATAGATCTATTGCATTATATATAAATACGGGCCTACCAGGTATAGCTAGCTGATTCAAAGGTAACTGTAGCACCTCAGTTGGGAGTTTTGTCATCCATCTTGACAACTTAAATTCTTGACTGTCCAAAATTATCATTTTGTACGTCGCAAAAGAAGTTTTCACTTTTCCCAATTTCCTAAAAGCAATGAAGTGACCGACTGTCCACATTGAGACGTGGTCGATAGGACAACGATTTTTTAACCAGATCCTGATTTGTGAGGATTGCGCAGCTCGTGGACACGCGCGAAATTCACATCGATACACTGGTCATCGAATCGATACACACGATACATCGGAACGTGATCGCCCAGTCATATTAAGAAGGGAAAAAACAAATATATTTCTGAAAACCCGACACAGATCAGCGTACTTAGCAAATACCGTGTCGGAACATAGTGGAGGGCGAGATCCTTAATCTTAGAGCTAGACTGGCGAGGCAGGCAGGCGGTCTACCAATTGCGACACGTCCCCATCTCTCGCAGATCGTGATTTTCTTAATGTAAAAGTAATATATATACAAAAAATCTAGCGACATGTACAGCCAATCACCCGCGTAGATTAAACATGATTTCAAATTGTGGTGCCCTCTTTAAAATATGGCAAAACCGTTATAATATATCAAACAATGTTTTATGCAGATAATCATATAGGCCTACATGCAGTAGGCCTACATTTCAAAAGAAAATGTTTTTCGTCTTCAATATATATTACAAAATTCATATATGTGACGCGCCACAGCAAAACCAGGCGCTTCTCGCACAGTGTTGATTTGCATAAAACAGATTTGAAACTGCCAAATACTGAATAATTTTTTGTCTATGCTTTTTTCAAATTAAGTGTTTTGACGTTGAATAATATGTTTTTAACACATTATTGAAGTTATTTCCACCTTTTTTATCTGATTCGAAGGTTTTTAGGACGATTTTTGCCGGCAACCTTTGACATGACTGACAACGACTCTACCGGAAACAGTTCACTGGTCGATTGTTTACATTTTTTTCCGCGCCATTTCTAGGACTACGTCCACGTTTTGGGTAATTTCACAAGAAAATGTGTTTGAAAGTTCACTTGCTAAACCTGAAAACAGAATATATCATCGTTGATGCACATTTCCTGAAACTAATTCTGCCGATGAGAAAAATGACACAGTCACAGGTAAGCATTCGTTAGTCCACTCAAATATCGCCCGTGCCAAGCCAAAATTGAAAATCCAAATTGTCGGGGGATGATTCCGGCTCGGCAGTGAGTCACTCACTGACTGACAGTCACAGTGACACTTGATTCGTGGACACTTCCAGCCACTGCACTGGCTCACAGTCGAACACACTGACACAGTCTAAAGATTTATATCTAGTAAAGACTGTAAAGGCCTAAACTTCTAAAGCTCGCACTTGCAGTTTTTTCGGTGTCACTGTCACGTCAGTAATTGAGTGTCAGTGAGTGAGTGACTCTCACTGTATCAGACTCAGTCTGACAGTGACTGTCCCTGCTATCTCAGAGACGCTGAGTGTGAGTGAAAATAGAATTTCAGATTCACATCAGCTATAATAGGCTAGTGATTAGGCCCTAACCACGTCAAGTTTGAATGAATTTCACTGTTTTCTCACTCAAAGTCTGTCAATTAGGCCTAGACCTAGGCCTACACCTATCAGTAGGCCTATCAACCAATGCGGGGGGGGGGCAATGGCAATGGCACCATGTTTCTGAGATTTTACATTTTAGGCCAATGCCTACGTTTCACACAATATTTATTCAAATGTTCTACTTCTAGTTATGAATGTGGCGACTAATGATACTTTGAATATTGTGCGATTTTTTTTTTTAGTATATAATAAGCCAGTTGGCCTTCTAGACTATAGTTCATACCTGATCGCGAACCATGTGTTTTGATATTTAAAAAATATTTATTGACTAAAAGTTTTTTTTTCATTGAAGTTATGCTGCGACTAGTATTAGCCTAGGCCTATAATTTCTGACATTTTTCTTAGGGTAGTCACTGCATCACTGAAAATAGTAGGCCCTAGGCCTACTGAATAAAAATTAGTTGAGAGTTGACTGAGACATCAGCGAAATACATTCACTCTTCCTTGGTTAATATGAACCCGAGTATCATAGGTATCTGGGCATAATTAATTATGTTAGCCTAGTCTAGAGGTCTAAACTTATAGACTGATCATTCATGTCATTGTCTGTCCAACAGTAGGCTACTATCGATGGATTTTGTCTAAAAATGAAAATTGAAAAATAACTTCCATTTTTGATTTTCAGTTTAAAAACATATTTCTTTTATCATAACTTGAATATGGATTACTGTGCGCAAATTATAAATAAAATAAAATTATCTTGAAATTACTTTTTGCTATTTTTCATTTTTTGCTACTTATCATTTTCAGGTTGAAACAGCTTTGCAAGTTGATACAGCAACTTCAATTGAGTTGAGGCTGCATGCGGAAATTGTCACTGGAAGTGCTCCTTAAATCTTGGCAACTCTTGCTTGACTCAATTTGACGAAGAAGACTAGTTAGGTATTTATTGTTTTAAACCTTTTTTAACAGACATGTAATTCTCAAACTTTCACCCATTCATAAAATATATTTCTACTGACAGCAAAACACTACCGGTAATATGTAAGTCATTTCACAATATAATTTAATTTAAGTCACATGTAATGCTTCATTATTCTAATAGATACATTTTAGTAGAATTATTATAGCACATTTATGATATGAACTTCATTTGAGCTAAGTAAAATATTTAAAATTCATATGATTTGTAAGGATATAGACTACTGTATAATATGTATGCCTATAATATAAGATATGAATTAACAGGTGGATAAAAATGATGGTTCAAAATGTCAAATGTCTTTTGTTTTTACATTTGACAGGTACCAAAGAATATAGTGATTTTGTTCAGAAAAGATCAAATTCTCACTGCAAAATTGCATGATAGTAAATATGTGCAGCTGCTAGCAATCTGACATTCCAGACTAGAAAACAAAAAAGTCACTAAATATGTACAGTATGAGTAAGGTTAGTATCATTAGCGCAGGTTTAATTGTAAACTTAACCATATTCCCATTTCATAGCCCACCACAAAAAATATCTGATTTTTGTCATACTCTCTTGTTAAATTGTCTGAGATATCCTGCAAGTTGGAATCATGAAATAATCACTATATAAAAAACAAGCAAATCACATTTTTTTTTTTTTTTGTTATTCACTGACCTTCCCTTGTTTAAAATAGACACTACAAACATTACCAGAATAATGGTCTTTATACATGTTATGCAGTTATATTGTTCCATAATTTGTATTTCTGTCATATCCCAGCAGACACAAGATGTTGAATCAATGTTGGTCTACTGTATACAACATCGGACCAGCGTTGAACCAACATTCTTTGTAACCTTAATATATTTATTCAGTGAGATAAGTAAGTGAATTGTTCAGTCTCAACAGTAGCTATGTAAATTTTTAAAATTTGTATCCTCATCCTGTGTGATCATCAGTTGTATCTTAAAGTTACAGGCTAGTATTGGAGTATTCGTTTCAAATAGCTATATCAGCAGATTTACAAGTTATTAACTATCACTATTAACAACTGATTAGAATTTCTCAGCATTAAAAAAAAGTTAAATATTTTTAATATCTGAAATTATTATGTTGGATGTAATAGCCTTTTCATTATTGTGTGTAATGTATGTTTCAGAAAATGATACCTGGAGTTGTAGATATTGTAGAAGAAAAGAATGGATGGTGTCTATTTGGATGACCAGATCTACATGACTTCTATTTGTTGCAGTGCACAGGAGTGTAAAATTGTGGACAGACTATAGTATAATTTTGTGGTCACTGGCGTATGATATAACTTTGTACATCAAATCACAGAATAATCAGAGGCTGAATGAAGGAAGATCTTCTAAGTCTCAGTACACTTGTATCCTGAATAATTCATTGAAATGGATGAGGTCAATTTTGGATGGCTATATGACTATTTGTTAAAGTGCACAACTGTGACATTGTGGGGAGAAGCTTGTCCATCCTCTGGGCTATGCTAGACTATAGTATAATGTTGTGGTCACTGGTGTATAATGAAACATTTGATACCTTAAATCACTGAATAATCAGATGCTGAATAATTGTATTCTTAATTTGTGTACAAATGTTTCTTGAATAATTCTACTTAACATATTTTAGCAAAAATTGACCTTCATGTGACCTTGGTGTGATCAACAATAAATACCTAAATTGTCAAATATTATCTCATAAATGTGATCTTGTGTTGATTGGCATAGGACTATATTTTTATTCAAATTATAAGCAATTTTATCCGCTTGAAGTTGTAGATCGCGGTAGCCTGCCAGACACAAGTTGGTAAAAATAAAATTAGCGCTATCCTGGGTCAAATTTCCACCAGTATAATATAAGCCTATCAGTGCACCTTTATGCTAGCCAATGTTACTTTTCAGTTTTCTTGGATTTGACCTTGAAATTACCTTGAGATGACCTTGCCATGACCTTGGGGTAACACCCATGAAGCCTAATTCCAACCCAGTTAATCATGTGTAAGCCTACTTGGGTTGGACTTCATAACATACATGTATTAAATTAAAGTAAAGACCCTCAGTCTAAATCAGGCAATTATTGTGTTACTTGGTCCTTTTCTTCCATTTCAAACAGGGGACACATCAGGGTGATTCAATGGGATATTACCCCTATAACCCCTTTATTACCCTTTTAACATCTTGGGGTATGCTTGATATGTATGTTAGGGTCCAGGTGGGTTTTCTATTTCTTAGGCATCTCAAGTGTACAAAATTGTAGCAAAAACAACTCAATTATGCTATTTCCCCCTCTTTTGTGTTGATTTGACCTGCTGTGACCTTGAGATGACCTTGCCATGACCTTGGGGTAACAGCTTTATAAAGCCCAACCTCAACCCTTTGGACCATGTGTGTACACGGTTTGGATTTTTTCACATGAAATTGAAGTATTGACCATTGGTCTAAGCACGGCCATCATTTTGTTATTTGGCCCATTTCAGACAGGGATGACATAAGCATGATTCGACAGGGTATGACCTCTTTAACTCAAAAATACCCATGTAACCTCTTGGGTATGCTTGGTATACATCCATGCTGGGGTCCGGCTGGGTTTTAGCTGTCATTGGCATCTCAAGTGAACAAAATTGGAGCAGAAACAACAAAAATATGCTTTATTCAACACTTTTGTATTGATTTGACTTTGCTGTGACCTTGCCGTGACCTTGAGATGACCTTGCCATGACCTTGGGGTAACAGCTTTATAAAGCCCAACCTCAACCCTTTGGACCATGTGTGTACACGGTTTGGACTTCATCACATAAAATTGAAGTATTTACCATTGGTCTAAACATGGCAATCGTTTTGTTATTTGGTCAACTTCTGCTATTTCAGACAGGGTTGACATATGCGTGATTTGCTGGGGTATAACCTCTCCAAACCCTATATCACCTCTGTAACCTATTAGGGTATGTTTGGTATAACTCATTGTTGGTGTCTAGTTGGGTTTCAACAATCATAGATATCTCAATTGAACTAAATTTAAACAAAAACAGCAAAAATAAGCTATTTTCACCCCTTTGTGTTGATTTGACCTTGATGTGACCTTGAGATGACCTTGCCATGACCTTGGGGTAACAGCTCTATGAAGCTCAACCCCAACCCATGTCATCATGCATATTTGGATTGGGCTTTATCAGATTAAATTAAAGTACCGACCATTAGTCCAAACATGACAATCATTGTGTTTTTGGTCCACTTATGCCATTTCAGACAGGGGTGACATCAAAGTGATTTAATATGGTATCACCCCTCCAACCCCTATATTTCCCCTTTAACCTCTTGTTTATGTCCAGTATAACTCCATGTTGGGGTCTAGGCGGGGTTCTACCATCACATACACTCCAAGTTAACAGAACTGGTAAAAAAAACCCTATATTTTGCTCTTTTTAGTTGATTTGACCTTGCTGTGACCTTGAGATGACCTTGGGATGACCTTGAGATGACCTTGGGGTAACACCCCTCTTAAGCCCAACTCCAACCCATGTCACCATGTGTAGTTGGGTTGGGCTCCATCCGATTTCATTTTTTATGTTCTATGAAACTGTTTTTCTTATATAAAAATTTGACAAATTTTGTGATCTCTTGTACAAGTTTACAAGTTATCTTATTTTTAATGGTTACCTTTAAAGACAGTTTTCTCAATAGTACTATGCCAGAAAATTCGGTTGGACTTTTTTGTTTTGAGGAGCGGTATCTTTGGAAATACTCGTCCGATTTTCATACAATTTGTTTTAAAATGCACAGAACATAAAGCGCTATCAGATGGTGGATTTTTTAAAAAAACCTTTATTTTGGCATGGTTTTGGCATGCTGCGTCACATATGTGTGATTAGGATAATTTAGTAGGCTTTGTACGTCTTTCAACCTCAATGTTCAGTTTATAAATGGTCGCTTACGCTTAATTTTGGAGCGCATTTCTGTGGTTAAAGTTCAATGCAATTTGTAGATAGTTTTCCATAGTCATGACAGTTGTGTAATTAAGTGTATGTTCTCTATACGTAGGCCTACGAAGTTTATTTGCAGTGCCCATCTTGACATTATCGTCGAATAGTGTGTTATGAATGTTATATATGCGATGGTTTAGTTCATCGGTCTGTCCCTATCCAAACTGCTCAATATTTAGCATATTTGAATTTAAACGCCAAGCATTTTCCCAGCCATCACTTTCTAATGTGGTTCTAATGCAAGTTGACCACGTTCTTTTATTATATTAATTCAACTCGATTTATTCAATGTAAACAATGTTTGATATGTTACGGAGATACGCTGCCTATACTTAACGATGTGCATTTGTATGTCTATTTCCATTGTAGATCCTCCTGGTTCTGGACGAGACGCAATATTACTACAGGTCTCGGATAGTCCCAATATGTACATGTGTATAAATTTAAAAAAAATAGTAGAGGGCCTATGAATTAATGCCTTCTGTTTTGTCCAGATTTATAAGATTTAAAATGTAATTATCACGTGTAATTGAATTTAGCCATCCAGCCGGAGCACAAAATTCGCAATTAGCCTATATATGGCCCCTCATATATTTTTTAGACCTATAATAAATGGGTTTGAGGTAAGCGTCAAAAAGTTTTAGAGCTGTTGTAGGTTTAATTGAAAAATCTACTACTGTCTTTAAGTTGATATTATTATATATGTAAAAGTCTCAGATAATAAATCTCCTAGCTTTGTTAACAATTACCGGTATTAACTACCAATCCTCACTGCAAACTAAATGCTGCCACCCCATTGATGAAATGCTTATAAAACAAACTGTTCGCCAGCTTTAGGTGTAGGCGTAGTAATTATAATAAATATTTGTTGAAGTTTTTTTTTGTCTTGAGACATTACATTGTCACCTCGTCGTAACGTTTGCCATCACCCTTCCCGACTAGTAATCACTAGGACACAAGGTCGTTATTAAACATAACTGTATTATTTGTGTGTGTGTGTGTGTGGGGGGGGGGGGGGTGGTGGCTGACCATTCTGACTGATCGTTCTGATACGCGTGGCCCACTAACCCTATCTGACAATCCTGCAATTAATCATTAGTAAGTAAATTGAAACAAAACCAGACTGTAGGCCTATTATCAAGGACTTTGTTCACGCAGGTTTGAAATAATTGCGCATACAATAAAATAAAAATTACTGGTATTTTAAATTGATGTTAGTATTTTTTTGTTATATTAAAAATATATTTCTTATGTTGTTATTCTGTTACCTATCTCAGAACCCAACTCAGAACCACCCTGTCAGAAATGCCTACAATATGCTACTGGAGCTAGATGGCACTGGATTCACAAACTGGTGCTCGCGTATTCGGTCTGTCCTTGAACTAACCGGGCTAGACCAAGCTTGAAAGACGCAGCACATTGGCAAAACAAATAAATTCATGCTTTCCTTTAATGATTCAATTGTTGAAATATTTACACAGCGGTGGAAACAAGATATCGAGAGTTCAAGTAAGCTGCACACATATTCATTAGTGAAAAAATCTTTGTGTGTGGAGCCATACATCTTAAACATAAAGGGGAACCACCTCATAACAGCAATTGCGAGATATAGAATGAGCTCACATGATTTAAAAATAGAGGACGAAACAATAATTCAATAACTCCAATAAACCAACGAATATGCACAAGGTGTGAATCAAACGAAATTGACGACGAAATACACCTTCTTCTCCACTGTATTGCCATGAACAATGAACGCGAAATCTTGCTTAATTCTATAGCCGGAATTATCGATATGCAACCAACAAATGATATTTTTCTACGAATTATGACATCTAGAGACATAACAGTGGTGAAGTCGCTAGCAAAATGTATCTATGGTTGTTTTAAACAAATTAAGGGTTAAAAATATTGAGTATGATAAATGTAACTTCATATTCAAGCTGAAATATTTCGTATGTGTGTCGTGCCGTGCGTGACTAGCATGATTATTTAATATCATCATGATTATGATTATGTGTCATTATTATCGTTTTAACGTTACATTTTTATGTAGAACAATCACAAGTCACCTGTCGCTATATTATCAATATTATCATGCCTTCATGACTTGGGTATTACCACATATCAGGATGGCTGTTGCTCTCGGATCTTATTATTTGGCTTTTTAGGGCGGGTTAGGGACGTTTCCGTCGCCTTTGTTATCAGACGAGGTGGGGCCTTATGGAGGATTTCTAGTTGCTAAGTCAACTGATTTACTCTAGGAGGTCGGGAATGTTTTTCTTCGATTGTAACTCCAAGTATGTGGTACTAACTAGGTCGTGAGTGAAATGGTATGAGCTAAACAATATAATGATTTAAAATAAGCTGTAATGTTTTTGTGCGAGGGCCATATAGATAATAAATCACTAGTTAATTAAACAAACTTTATTGCTATTGTGTGAGTGCCATGTCCTGCGTGAATGGCACGCATTATTATTATCCGTAATTTTTATTGTTATTACATCACTAAGTCTCCAACACTCGATAATATGGATGGTTCTGATGCTATTTTTTGTTGGCAGTCGACTAACCACCATGTCCGACTTTTATTAGTATGTATATATTGTGTTTCGGTAGTATTACTGTTATTACGTTGTTAAATTTGCATCACTAGTCTATATCAGGGAATCGCCGAGCTCATAGCGACTGTGCTTGCATGGTCACATGCCTCAGAGCTACCTGTGTCGCGGATTGTCACATTGATTGTACTTGCATGATATAAGATATAGTGTAATTTTTAACATTGTCTTTTAACATTGTCTGTCTGTCTGTCTGTCTGTCTGTCTGTCTGTCTGTCTGTCTGTCTGTCTGTCTGTCTGTCTGTCTGTCTGTCTGTCTGTCTGTCTGTCTGTCTGTCTGTCTGTCTGTCTGTCTGTCTGTCTGTCTGTCTGTCTGTCTGTCTGTCTGTCTGTCTGTCTGTCTGTCTGTCTGTCTGTCTGTCTGTCTGTCTGTCTGTCTGTCTGTCTGTCTGTCTGTCTGTCTGTCTGTCTGTCTGTCTGTCTGTCTGTCTGTCTGTCTGTCTGTCTGTCTGTCTGTCTGTCTGTCTGTCTGTCTGTCTGTCTGTCTGTCTGTCTGTCTGTCTGTCTGTCTGTCTGTCTGTCTGTCTGTCTGTCTGTCTGTCTGTCTGTCTGTCTGTCTGTCTGTCTGTCTGTCTGTCTGTCTGTCTGTCTGTCTGTCTGTCTGTCTGTCTGTCTGTCTGTCTGTCTGTCTGTCTGTCTGTCTGTCTGTCTGTCTGTCTGTCTGTCTGTCTGTCTGTCTGTCTGTCTGTCTGTCTGTCTGTCTGTCTGTCTGTCTGTCTGTCTGTCTGTCTGTCTGTCTGTCTGTCTGTCTGTCTGTCTGTCTGTCTGTCTGTCTGTCTGTCTGTCTGTCTGTCTGTCTGTCTGTCTGTCTGTCTGTCTGTCTGTCTGTCTGTCTGTCTGTCTGTCTGTCTGTCTGTCTGTCTGTCTGTCTGTCTGTCTGTCTGTCTGTCTGTCTGTCTGTCTGTCTGTCTGTCTGTCTGTCTGTCTGTCTGTCTGTCTGTCTGTCTGTCTGTCTGTCTGTCTGTCTGTCTGTCTGTCTGTCTGTCTGTCTGTCTGTCTGTCTGTCTGTCTGTCTGTCTGTCTGTCTGTCTGTCTGTCTGTCTGTCTGTCTGTCTGTCTGTCTGTCTGTCTGTCTGTCTGTCTGTCTGTCTGTCTGTCTGTCTGTCTGTCTGTCTGTCTGTCTGTCTGTCTGTCTGTCTGTCTGTCTGTCTGTCTGTAACACCAACAGAAATAGATATAGTGTATCACACTTTCACTGCTGGGGTTCACCTTTTTCAGGTGAATGTTACATGGCATTTGAGTGACAAAAGGGTACTTCGGTAGTGAAAGCTGAAATAACATTTATATTGAAAATATCCAACAATGGTTGATTATGGTCAACAACTATTATTTATAATACTCATGTGAAGTATTTAAAATATTAGCAGTACATACATGCGAATTATATGCACGTCTTTTTGTATTATATACATTTACTTAAACATGTGTGTATTTTTTGTCAAATAAATCATTTATCAATCAATCTATCATGCGTTAATTTTACATGACCCCTAAAACTAAGGACAAAGGTACTATTTATGAATGAAATGAACCTGTATAATTAGTGTTATGAATGGAGTGACGTCACTTTACGGAACAAATATCAGGTCCAGCCAAATGTAATAACGTGGCTCGGGCACAGCCCCAACCACAATAACAAACAAGCAGTTAACGTGGTCGTCTACTGTTTACTAATATCAGGTTATGAATATGCAAAGTATCCTTGGATATACCTGGAAAGCTTTGCGTGCGGGTTACAGAGATAGGCAAGTTAATATTTTATTCACCAGGTGGCTTTCATCCTGAGTGACCACTTTAACACAATCACATGCGACATAAATGCGCAAGACGAGATTCACCATCATGCTTTGCATAGTACATGTAGTAATATCACAAAGATGCCAATCAATCTACGAGAAAATATAGAATAGTTCTGAGGCACGTAAAATTAAATATAGAGGTGCAAAAAGACAGTATGGGAAAATATATTACAATATATTAAAAAATGTAAATAAATATGGATTATAAATTAACGAAACATATAGTGCATAAATTATAAATAGGTCTGAAATTGAATTTTAAAATTCAAAACAGAGCATTTTGTTGTCGATTTACTGTGATGTATCATTATCTTTCCACTTCATGTTCAGCATCAACTGTATCTGGCTTTAAATAATTGAGCTCAATAATAATGTCGATGTAATTAAACTTTTCCACAAAATCGACAATGCAAATGTTAATTTTTCCACTGCCTGCGTTCTTTTTGGCGACCCAATCAACAAATGCTCTGCTTGCTCTTGATGCACATGTTGACTTCAGACTTTGGAAAATATGTTTTCCAATGTATTTTAAATCTGGCGTTAAAATACCTTGCGTCACATGAAAACGATCCATTGGAAGTCGTTGTGTGTACTGTTTTTCCAGAATGTCAATCATCCTGGATGAGCTTGTTGTATTAGGCCAAGGAGATATTATTTTAGTTGCCGGCCATAATGAATCTTTTTTATGAGCAATTTTATCATGGTATAATACAATTACTTGCCAACCGTTGTTGTGACAATTGTGCAATGTTACCGTGCTGATGTCTGTAAGTGGACATATTTTATCTCCAAAATTAGAAAGCATCATATCCACGCAGCGTTCATGCTGTTGATTATCCATTGAGTACACATGATTAATATCCAATATTACCACCTCATATGTATTTTCTTTCAAAAATAAACTGATCTCTTCAAGCCAAATTTCTAATCTTCCTGAGAATAATGCGTGTAGTACATATATATCAGGTTTTCCAGGTTTCGGTGAAATGCGCAAGTCAAAATACCTTATACCAGCAACAAGTTGTTCTGCAAAATTAAGAGTTTGAGTTTTTGCCCATTTGCGTACAACAACAGGCATAAGAGGTTTCAAACATTTGTTCAAATCTCGCATGTCTTCTGAAACATCTGGGCCAAGATTTCCAGATTTCTGCAATCTTGATGTAAAAGAGTCGTGTGATCCTGTAAACACAAGCAAGTAACATTTTTAGTATTTAAAGCACATCAATTTCCCATTATTTGTATCTGAAATAAAATAAAAAGTTGGTCAGTACAGTTAAAATGTTTGAAGGAACTCTCCTTTTTATTGTTTCGATTTAAAACTTTAAAGACTGCCTATGTAATTTCTTTTCATAAAAAAATAAAAATGATTTATTTCAATTTCGATTCAAATATATTCGCTTTATTGTCATAAAACCAAACAAAACAACAGTTACACGTGTTACATGCTGTACAATACAAAAATAAAATTTCATGACAAAGAGGGCTGAACACCTACTGGCGTATATACCTTCTCATACAATACACAAATCAAGTGGCTAATATAGCATTAGAGTAAACAACATGACACAAAATGACATGACAATTATTGAAAATTGATCAAAATTACAATCTCATCATTAACAATATCTCAATAAAACAAACAAGTCAGGTCACTAATGTGACGTACAATATGATGAGATACTTCGTGTACATACAAGCGGGCCAACAAAGGCGAGCTTGTAAATACAGTCTTACAGCTCATGCAAAAAATAGTGAAATTGATATATAGTTGGCTGGTTAAGGCGAGCCTGAAGGTACGATGTACATGAATATATCATAGTAAAAATAATTGAAATAACAATAAAATGTTTTTAAAAGTTTACAATTGTCGGGTTATGTGGAATTACACTGTGTGAAATCTAATGTACTATATCTGAATAAGGTATCGTATCATGTTATTTTACAGTAATTATTTGAGAAACAGTTATATAAAATAAGCTTCTATGCCTATTTGAATTATGAAATGTGCATACAGTTCAAATAGATCACGACCTCATAAAATCCGTCATACAACAAAACTTTTATCAAAACCCATCCATGGCTGTTAAATATGATTCAAACAATTATTTCCAATAATAATATAACAACGAGTGTGATACAGTTCAGTGAGACGTTAAGTATACAATAATAAATCTACTCTTGTCACGAATTCAAACCCGATGCTAATATACCCTTACTCTTGCCATTTTAAGGTATACATGTTGTCGTTGTCCTAATACAGTGTTATAGTGACCAACCATATATATCAGTTAGAAATAATTGCAGACCCATTAATATATTTATTATCGCAGATATGTGCTCTATAAAAACAATGTCTTCAACACAGGGTAGAACTATTAAATTACAATATATACAAACATAAAAATACAAAGTACATGTATATTACCAATAAACATAGATTAGCTGATTAGTGACAAAGTCGATATTTCATTGTGCCAGAAGATATTATGGGACTTCACATCTTTTCCCACATCGGTGGTACACCTCTGTCTTAATGCTCAGAAAATACAAATGTTATATTAATATTATTACTATTATTATTATTATTATTATCATGCTCAGAAATCAGTAAGTGGGCGAGCGTGGCATATTTAACCCGTTTGTGACGAGCCCCGGAGATCTCCGTGATTTAGGGAGACCATTCAGATACGAGGCCCGGAGATCTCCGGGTTTGATTACATGAGATAACTATGACGTCATAAAATAATCTTGTATCAGAAGCAGCTCAGTAGCATAATAATCTCGTGTTCAACGGGTTAAAATTTAAATTTGAATCTAACATCAGCGTTATTTTACAAAACAGTATAGTTACCTGTAGTAAGCTCTATCCAGAATCCTATAACATGTCTTTCAGTGTTCTTCATTAAATATAATATTTATAATCTCCTCTTATACTCATAATCTGATTTCTTATTGATAATAACACCGATATTCTCGATATCTATAATACACTTATGTATTTACTTGTTGCATTATACTACGTAGATATAAGTCTTGTGAAGACAATTAAAAAAAAACATACGAGAAATAAAATCAAGCCTAGTTAGACATGTTAAATGAGCGTTTTCTAACCTTAATCTTCTAACCATTGCAATATCCTGATGCAATGACAATAAAACTGCTTTCTTCCCGTAATATGCTCTTATATATCCCATATAATCTGGGTTGTGTCAATCACTATATACCATATATACATAATATACTAAACATAATTATTATACCGCTGTATTATGGTTTCCACAAGAATAAAAGATAAATAAAGCCTGTCTCTAACCATGCTAACTTAAACTGTTTAACTTATAATTATTTCCTGCCAACTCAATATACATTTTCCTATAAAGGACAAGTCTCTATAGAAGCTATGGCCATTATTCACTAGTTTGTACAAACAAGAGATAAATGTTCAGCATTATAACCAGATAACAGATATACTAGCTATTCTTATGTCTGTCTGTGCGCTATCCTTCTCGGTGCGTCACAGTTTGTTCTATTGTCACGGCCAAGAGCCTGGCCGACAGAGGTGAATTTCCTGTGATTATGGGGATACGGTTGACCGGTCCAGTGGTCATCTGGATGTCACCAGGCAGATCACAGCTTCAGATTGAAGCAGTGTGTGTGATTGTATTTGTGTGACGTGTGAAAGCAATGCCATAACCGCGTCTAAAACCCACGCTAAACGTTTTACGATTTATGAAGAAATAAAGTAATATTATGCATGTACTATGTGCTGGTAACCCTTACAATGTGTACGCTGTTTAAGTCTCGACTTCGAATATCTTGTGTCCACAGTCTGAAGGACAGTGTAATCTGATTTATCTTCCCATCATGGTTATCATGGCCCAGTTTGAGGTAATGTAAGGACTCTCCATGCCCTGACCGCTGGGTATTCAACAGGGGCTTCATGTAGTTGTAGATTGGTGAACTACGTCATACGTCTTGCAGGCCCAGCCCGGCAGTGAGAACACCTCCACTGACGCCCTTTGGGTACGAGGAGCCTCTGGATGCAAGCGGCAATTCCCACCCTCAGACGTGCGGAAAATATAATGACTCTTAAAGTTTAACCACCCTAAATGCCAGTCCCCACCCTAGATGCCAGTCCCATTGAAACGCATGTATAATGTCACCATTCTAAGGGCCGACATAACCACTTTCATCCCAACTTACCACCCCCCCCCCCCCCACCCACCACCCCTGTGTGACACACCATATTAAATCCTAAGCTAAAATGGTATGCTAACTTGTAGCGTTTTGAGCTATGCTCCCCTGTGAGTAAAAAGGTAAACTTCGCACGGATCTCCATAAGTATTCTTGAGCATAAGTATTCTTGAGCATGAGCTAATTCCCAGAAAAGTCCAGAAGCGAAAACAACCATATAAAGCAGTAATTTGTGTACGGACCCTCCTTGGATTTCGGCTCATTGGGGTGATGAAAAAATAACGCAACAATAAATTTGGCTTAAAGCTGCATAACTGTTTGGCTTCTTTTATTCCACAGATTAAGTTGAAGAAAGTGGTGATTTATTTTTTATCAATAATAAAAGATTGTAGGGCCTAACCAAAGGTAACACGTACAAACTTATTCTTATTTTTGATACTTTTTACTTTGATATTTATGAGATTTTAGATACATTCCACAGCGCATAGTTTATTGTGTCATATCATTTAGGCATATCTATGAGTTATTACTTTGTGCGATATGGGTGAAGTATGCATAAAAATGTCATGTTTAATTTCGGACCCTGTGTAGAGAATGTTACTAATCCCCCCCCCCCTGCTGACTAGAAGAATAAGACTCTCCTCTTTGTATCCATGGTGCTTTTATTAGCGTGGGTCAGCATCTGAGCCTTTGGCCCACCACTTAAAGATGCTCTCCCCTGACCGCGTGCGAAAATGGAGCCAAAAATAGTCATATGTACAAACTACCACTTTTTCACTCTTTTGCTTTCGTGATTTTCTTGAAAAACATTTCCAGTGTTTTATTCACTAAATTTAAATTAGGATTTAATATGGTATGTTACACAGGGAGGGGGGGGGGGTAAGTTAGGACGAAAGTGATTAAGTCGGCCCTTAGAATGTTGACATTATACATGCGCTTCAATGGGACTAAATTTGATATCTCAAAGGCATTTCAAACTATAGTCAAAATACTCCGAGACAATATCATACTTTGTTTAATTTTTCTGTAAGTCATCACATGCAGTGATATAAGGGGCCGACCATTTAATACCAGGGGGGGGGGGGGGTATGGTTTTTTCGTAAAAAACTAATTTGTTCACAAAATTGGCAAAAAAAATAGCTTACTCTATAGAGTGTGGGAAAAAAATAATTTGTTTATTTATGTGTAAGAAAAAAATAGATTGTTGACAGCCAGCAGATCTTTCCAAATATGCCGGAAACTGCCAAAGAAAGGCAAAAATTCCCTCGCTCCGCTCGGTCAAACGTCTAATGCGTGTAGGTATTATACCTATACCGGCATACTGGAATGAGCATGGGAAATAACACCTGCCTTTTAATTTATGGGATTAACGGTCTAGTCAACTGTTAAAGCTTGCAGGACATGGGTCCCCAAGAATGCAAAATTGCCCGAGGGTAGGCCTAGGCCCTATATCATAAAAATACTAAGATATGCGTTTTATACCCACTGCCGCATCAAGAGCAAGTTTACAAATCATGGCAAGTCCATATATACTTGAGTGACATATGTGAGTTAGTAATTCCACCAAAGCTCAAAGCTCTAAGCTCTTTAATAGCTCTGGCTCTTAGCTGGGTGACTTTATTACTGAGGGGATTGCGAAACAGCTGCCCCAATATGCATTGACAGGACAGCTTTTTCTTAAACATTGTACACTCCTCCAATGTTGGTTCAACGTTGGGCCAGCTTCGCAGACGTTGGTCCAACATTAAAAAAGCATTGGGTCAATGTCTCGTTTGAGTAGTATCTTGTAATCAGTTTAGTTGCTGACATTAATGCCGTCAACCTGTATAGCTATCGGCTATTGTAAGCCTACACGTGACCGTCCCGTGCACGCATGCCCGTTTCGCAGTTGGATGGTTCTTTAAAAATGTCCTGGAAAAAAAAGTTTGTCTGTGACATCTCAGGAAAAAAATGGTTTGTTTTTGCTCAGGGAGAAAAAAAATCTTACGTTCTCTTCTTGGAAGGAAAAAAATAATTTGATTAGGAAGAAAAACCATACCCCCCCTCCCGGTATTAAATGGTCCGCCCCTAAATCGTGAAATGGGGCAAAATAAAAAAATAGGGGGCCCAGTAGGCCTACTGCGCAATCTCAGGCCAGCAACGGGTGGTGTGTGTGGTTTGGTATAATTCCGCTACATATACATAGTTTTCGTGCATTTATAAAGCCTTTGAAAATATGAATGATTGTTTTGTACATTTTAGTTTATTTCTGTCGAAATAAACAAAAACAGTTACGCAGCTTAGATACAAACGGTTAGCAAGATAAGTACAAATCGAGTAAGCCTTTATTTCTATGAATGGATTTATTTGTATTTTAAAGGTTCATTTCCTACCTGGAATAGCCAAACAATTCAGTGGAATACTTTTGAGCTCAGTAGTTAAGCTTTCCATCCAGCGACTATTATCTTGAAGATGATATTTTTCCAAAAAACTCATATTTTTATGGCTATGCTTGAGACAGCCCATTTTCACTACAATACACGAAACATCCGACTGAAAATTAATTTCTATGGCAGACCGCTAGGCCCATAACGTCCCACCACACATAATACCCGTCCCATAGACTTACATGTATTATGACCCATACGCTCAGGCCTCCCAGCACTCCTAAAATGGGGAAATGTTAATAACCCTATATATCATTTTAACCATCCTGCTGTTCTCTTTCAAAATAAAAAATAAAAAAGGTATGTGAATCTGCTTGCTTTCCTGCTATTTTAGCCTAGAATAAGCTCTTGCCCCACTCTCCCCTGGGCGACCTAGAAAAAAATTGACCTCGTTTTTTACAAGAGCCTTGTTACAGCCAGCGCAAGGACTTCCTGTTAGATCTATCTTTTATCATTTCGATGCTTTTGCTACAACAAAACATCACAGAATCGATTTAAATTGGTATCAAAATGATATTTCCGTAATAATCACCACAGGAGCTGCTGCAAAGAGCCACAATTTTTAAAAAGAGACTAACTTTCTTATTCTTAAACTTTATAATGATATGCGCGAATGAATTTGTGTGGTGAGACCATAACGCATGAAGTGATAATAAACAATCATAGGTTGAACAAATAAGCGCAAATATGAATTTTGTTGTCTGTAGGCCTAGAAACTGTCAGACATCAGGTCACAGACGTTCACCTAATGCTGGGGTATTTACTGGTTCATCATAGGCTCTATATGAAACATATATCCATCATGTATAGTATCACTAGCATGTATAATCTAATAATTATTTTGAAGCATTTTATATTTGCACATATTACATACATGTTCACCATTTTCCATTTTATCATATTATGCACTGTTTAATAATATAAGGTATTGTTCATTTTATATGACGCATAAGTCTAGGCCTACACAGACATATTTTGTCAATAAATATATAACTATCTTTAAACCCCAGTCTATTGGGAATTGCCACATTAAAAAAAATGTTGCCAATCCCAATGCCAATCCCATTAAAACCTCCTAATATTTTTTAAATATTTAATAATAACGGAAAAGCTTTTGAGACCAGAAATAAGATTTGTAAATTCATTGCACAGAATATTTCAATATTGTATGGTATTAGGTCTACTATATGCTATATTTATATTGCTCGATGTGACATTGTCTGTACATCAGTATAATTATATAATAACAAATTGTTTCTAATGTATGTAAATTAGTAACTGCCATGCATATGCATTGGGTAATTTCAATATAAGTCGTAAATATAAGAAGAGCTGAGGTTTTGGTTATATATATATATATGCTCTCAATTATGATTATAAGTTGGAAAATCATCATTCTATGTCTCGTGATTAACATTTTTTTATAGACAAAAACATATATCTTTCCTCCATCTGAAACTCTGACTTCTCCTCTCGAGACTCAAAGTTGTCTTCTCATGATAATAATTATATATCCTATAACCTACATCAATACATAGACCTACCGAGTTTCGTACATTATAGACCCTACGTCCAGTGGTGACCTCAACTATTAGACCTAAGGAACAGCCTGCATCTTCGAACTTGTTTGAGCCAGGCGCGTAGCCAGCCGTACGCCAGTACGCACGTGCGTACACATTGTAAGGGAGAGTAAAAAAAAGTAGGACCCATCAAAAAAAGAAGCAACAAGTTAGCAGACTAGCCTAGTCTACATGTACATGCGCACTTAGCAGTCTATTCTTTATGTGGTTTTGCATAAAACGCCGGAAAAGTAGGATACAAATGCAACAGGCCTAAATGTTTCTCTTTTCGATAACAGTCACAAATTCACGACATGTATGACTATAGTGCCGCTAAACTTGCCGTGGACGAGCCCACACCGTAAAGATGTGGGACCGTGGATTACTAGAGTCTACATTCGTTTTACCCGGGGAAATCAATTTTTTTCAACCAGGCAGTCAATGAGATCGATATCCACCCCAAGGTGGAAAAATGCTAAAAACATTATACTGTTTTTTTTACAAATGAACTGAGCGTACGATGTATACAAAATAACCTTTTATTAACCTGTTTAATCGAGGTAAGTCTTAGATATGAGCGTCCAAAGAAATGTCCCACTTTTTTACCTTTGAGTGGGAATTATAATCTGTGGCAGTTCTGTTTCAGCAACGTTATGGGGCTAATTCTAAACGATCTATTTTTGTACCTGCACTGCACTGTGTTAAACAAATGATAGGCTGCACAATGACATGTATACATGCATAAATCCCATGCTACACTGACTAGCTTCTCAGACGTGAAGACACTGGTGACAAGAGTGAAATCCCATGCAGGCATTCAACCAATGTTATACTAATGTTGGTTCATTGTCTACGACACTGGCCCAACATTAAAACAATTTTGTTTCAACATCTCATGTTTGCTCAGGGCTGATTTATGCCTATCACAGCATCATGTTACCAGGTAATAATGATCAAATAACATTTTCGTATAGTGTATATATAGTGTATATATAGTGTATAGTTTTGTTTTCGTGTAAGGTTATCTGTTCTGTATACTGTCTGGCAGCTGGCATAGTAATACAAATCATGGATATTGATCTGTATGCCTAAAAATAATAGTTATTTCATCTTTTAACCCCTCCACATACTCTAGCCTCTAATTATGTATGACTAAAAAAAATTGAGGGCCATTAAATTTTTATTTACAATATGTCCTTCAGACAATTATTTATTTCATGAAAATTCAATCTCAAAATATTTACTTCAAAAACACTCCACCCCCCCCCCCCCCCCCTGGCGATTGAGTGGTGCCCCCCTTATGACCAATCACAGAATGTCCAGCTTAGCTATTATTCGTGCACACAAAGACACTACGTAGACTACTTAGTCAAATGCTGGATCCGCCATGTCTGTTTTTAAAAAAAGTTGAGGCTATCTATGGATAATCGTACTTGATCGAAAATAATCAGTAAATTTCAATATGTAATCACTGAGTAAAATGATTTAAATTATATTATAACTTGATATGATTTTGTTGCTGCATTCCATTTTAAAATTTTACAAAAAATATTTAAAAAAATCAAAATTTATAAATCCATATCTTTACCGAAAATACCATCAGATGCCACCATTTGCGATCTTTTTTTCAAATTTGTCTCGGGGGAGGCCCCCCGGACCCCCCACCGCGTCCGCTGGGCTGCGCGCAGCGGGTATGGGGGTCCCCCCATAAAATAGCAGCCATGAATTAGGAAAATCCACTCCCTCCCCGTTTCGGAAAAGCTATGTAAATCCGTACCCCTAGCGTTGTGCGTACACATGTTCATAACCCTGGCTACAGCTATGGGAGAGGTACAAGCATAAGAAAAAAAACAATTCTAAACGTCCGCGGAAACCCTGATTATTATGAAACAGCTCTCATATTCCAACTTGATCGAGTTATGGGGGAGGTTTACAAGGAATTGTGCCCAGACGCACGGCTAGACAGACACATGGACGGACAGACACAGACGAATGTAATAAGTTGTAATTCATACGAATGTAATTCTCACGCTTCGCCAAAAGGGTGAGGATAAAAATAATATAGGCCTACACACCATTTTTAAGTTAGTTCAGTCAAACAACTTTATAGTATGCTATCGAGTCTGAGGACCCTTGAGCTGCCTTTGTCCCCTCTTCACGGGACTTGTTCATTCATGTGCCATTTCAAATACTCGGGGAGCATAACGACCCTGCAATTGTTAAAGGGACTGGCGCGCCCAGGCTAAAATCATAAAAAAATCGGTGATTTTATTTTGGGTTCTTAACATGACCATATGATGTAAACATTTTAAATTTTTGTGCTGCGCATTCACCAGTTAGGCTAGATATATAATTATTTAAATTTCAAATTGCGATAAGTTTTACTTTTTGTTGTCTTTGCGTGTATGTTGAATAAATGAAGTTAATTATTGAAAATAACCACTCAATTATCATGATCATGAATCTACAGTTTAGATTTATTTGTAAGATATAGTCATTGACGTAAAGGAGGTCTGGACCATATAGCTTCTGACTATCCAGTTGATCAAGTCCCACCTGGCGAGGAATTAACAGTTTACCACATTTCCACACAATGGTGTATATCCTCCTCCTCAAAACTGTCACACAAAATACACTTCCTGGTTGAGAACATAATGTTGACCTATGTTATCACAATAATTGTAACAATGTTTGACACTGATCAGTATAAATTGTGTACAAAGTGGGAATTGGAAGCGACGACATTCTTTCAGCCAAGTCTGCGTATGTGATCATTTCAATGAGCCATTGACATCATGTGGTACATTTTTTTGTAAATTAACTTTTTCTTTCTTTTTCACAAGCAAGATGTCGATAATTTGTCCACTTTGATATGAAAGGGTGTATCTGCCACTTAACAGAGTGGCATATACACCCTTTTATATCTAACGGGACGAATTGTCCTTAGTCAGGTGATGAAAATATCCATGACATGAGCCAGAAGTTGTAAACCAACCCTACAGCTACACAGCCTGTGTAGCATCACTTTTTGACATACTGGAAACGTGGTGGCTGTTAACACCATAAAGAGATATAATAGCTTCCCTATACTGATTAACAAAGAGTCAATATTGTAAACTATAGCACGACTAGTTTGTTTATGTGATTGCGATTTATAATTGTTCGCAGCTGGTGATGATTGCGTCAACAAGGCCTCTCTTTCTAATGATTAAATACAATCAGAGAGTTAAGAACACAGGGCAAACCTGAGCTGTTGCCATTTCTTCCATCACAACCAACGCTGGGCCAACGTCTCATGTTTGCTCATAAAATAAATCCTTGGTGTACTGATTCTTTATTTGCTGAAATAATAAAGAATAAATAAATAAAGCAGAAATTCTTCAGCTTTATTAAACTTTCGTTAAGCACACTCTCCAGTATTTTTCTAAAGTTTATAGTGCATGCAAGTACTTGCATTGTATGGTATGACTTGCGTCAAATAGAAATGGTATATAGCATTGTAAAATACTGTAGTGAGCTTGCCCTAATCGGAATGATTTTGAGGTTTGTCGGAGTCTAAAATACATAATGTTCAAACACAAATTTACTCATTTATTAAACTTTATATACACCATTTATAATAATTGTACAAATGTGCAATTGTAAATAAAACTGTGTACAAGGATGTCAAATATAGGTGACCACCCTGACTACTTTTGATATCCAATGTATAATATACACGATAATATACACGATAATTGCACTTAAGTTAAGTTAAAGTTTAACAAAATATCAATTAGGCCATATATATGGTTCCCGTGCCAAAACCAAAGACAAAAAAGCTACATATTATTATAAACTGTTAAAAAGACACTCTGGAAAGCGAAGAAACATATACAATAAATACAAGTGGAACACTTTTAAAACAAGCAAAGTTAAAGGACTAATAATCTAACTATTTGCATCTAATCTAATGTAATCGGCTAGCGTTTACTCGTGAAGCCGGGGCGCAGCCGAAGACACACTACAACTTCGAATGGTTAAAAAAAGTATTTCAAATTAAATTAATTAGACTAATTCATTTTTATTCACCTTGAAAGCTCATGTTGAATAAAAATGTTGTTTTTTTCTGAAATAACTGTTTACAATATCTGATATTAAAGCTCACACCGCCCTTATTTGCCTATGGCGGTGGATTAAACAATTGTTTTCAATGTATTTTATTTTAAAATGTCATGTGGTGCTTGAAGGGTTATTTTTGCACAATAAACGAAATTACAGCACTGCTTAAATTTATAAATAAATTAAAAATTGAGCATTGCTTCAAAAAAACTGTATATATTCTACAACATTTGAAAAGTGGACAATGTATATAGGCCTACATCTGGCAAATGATATATTATTATTTTACCAGTATTTCATCATGATAATAGTTTTATCACTTCATATGCAGCCTCCATGTGTTTAGTTCCTTAATTTCTTATCTCTTTATTATCTCTTTATTGTCTCGCTACCGCGACCCACAACTTCAGGGAGTAAAAAATATTCATGATAGTTTATTTTTTGGAAAAGAGTTATTTTATGTCATTAATAAGTATTGAGCACGATCATATATGTGATTGGTACTCAAACGGTTACTTTCAATGTCCCGAGTGATCGACACGTGCACATGAAAATCATTGTTTAAGATTAATTAAACTGTATCACATCCCGTTGTCGCTGACTGTTATCTTTTTAATTTGAATATGGATGTGGTGGGCCACGTTTCACGTGGCTATGCATTTTATTAAATAAGTTTTACGGTCAGAATTAGTGGAAAATACCAGCATAATTAAATATATTTTATGAAAGATTTAGAAATGATAATAAAGGCCTAAATATATTCATTTTAATTACGTTCTCGAGAGAACTAGCATTTCTAGAGATTGAATTTCAATTTATTTCCGGAATATGTAAAAACGAATTGATATTTTAAAAAATGACTGGGATCAAAATCGCAAATGAAAAAAATGTTTCTGTGGGGCTTTTGAATCGTCAGATACTTCATAAAATAAATAAGAACATATTGAGTAAAAATACATTTCAGTACCCCACCTGCACAAATGCAGCGCACAAATGACAGATATTAAACTTCTTTCAATACATGTTTGAAGAGACTACAAGCAAATTTAATCTTTCCAAAAAACACAACGTTGGTGCAACGTTTGGGACGTGGGCAAGTTTTACAAGTTTCCATTAAGAGCAATATAAAAAAACAGTTCAGGGTCAATGCTGGGTATACATGGTATAGGTAAGCCTACTATCCACTGTGCTCAAAATCTCTAATTGCCCATTCTATTTGTTCCAATGATGTATTTGTAACATAAAGCGTGTGGATAATATAATTATACGACTCTGGCAAATTATGTTACAGGAATTGTCGGTTATGCTCATTCATTCATTCATTCATTCATTCATTCATTCATTCATTCATTCATTCATTCATTCATTCATTCATTCATTCATTCATTCATTCATTCATTCATTCATTCATTCATTCATTTATTCATTCATTCATTCATTCATAAATTCATTCATTCATTCATTCATTCATTCATTCATTCATTCATTCATTAATTCATTTATTTATTCATTCATTCATTCATTCATTCATTCATTCATTCATTCATTCATTCATTCATTCATTCATTCATTCATTCATTCATTCATTCATTCATTGGCTCGTTCTTTCATTCATTGGCTCGTTCTTTCATTCATTCATTCATTCATTCATTCATTCATTCATTCATTCATTCATTTATTCATTCATGTACATCTGAAAATGTGGCGTACATTACAACTGAGTATGAAATATCTCTCAAACAGTGTAAAATCTGCCGCTCGAATTAAGTGTAGGCCTGTGTTTGGTTCAGAACTGTATTATAACTGCTAGATGTTAAAGGTAGGCTTGTGTCAATTCATGGAGTATCAGCTGAGAAACCAAAACTTAATTAAGTCTTGTTCTGCTGGTCCCGTATTTTTGTAATCTACAAAATCATTTTACGAAATGAAATGAATGGTGCTTCAGGCCACCTTTGTGCACATATAGGCTAAACTGGGCCGGGAGAGCATCCTGAGGACGGTGAGGTGACACTGCCCTCCAGACACATGATTCGAGACTGGTGACTATTTATCACAGATATTTTTAATCATTTGAAGCTGGAAATTGCGTCAGCAATTTCGGCTTCAAATGAATGAAGAAACCTAATCCAGAATTCGGAAAGACAAGGGTCAAGAATAGGCCTATACACAATTTGTGATTTAAAAAAAATGTAAAAGATAATGTGCATGATGTATGTTTCAGCCGCCGAAACAGGATATAACATAATTACGTTTTATTATAAATAATGGAAAACAAAATACCCTGAAAAGCTCAGAAAACATTATGAACCGTGTAGTATGTCTTCAAGTATATGTCGTAGACGATTGCTCCGTCATATAACCACGACGCCGTTGCGAAGAAAAGGTGACAAGGGTGGCCTGAGCCCCCACACACGTACAGTTTATTATTCAATCTAATAAAAATAATATCAAATATTACAATAATAATAGAATAATACAACACATATTTTATTAATTAATCATGTAATGTTGTAGTTTGGTCAATTATAATTATTACGTATATTATTTATATAATGTGATAATTTAGTTATTTATAATTTTGTTTAATTGCATCATTAATTAAAAGAATAAATTATCATGATTTTTTCGTCTGTTGGTCAAACCCGCAATATTCTCAATTTTAAGAGGAGGGGGACCTCCATACACCCCACTCGCGAAACTGGCACGAAAAAGCTGCGGAACACCCCAACATTAAAACAACATTGACTCAGGGTCTGGTGACGGTTTACAAAGAGTGGCATGTAAGCATACGTTATTTTTGCATTTTGCTTTTGCCGCAATCACGTCAATTATTGTGATAAACATTTTTAATTTGAATCTAGACAAGGAAGTAAAGTCACATTACTTTTTTCTTTTTACATGGCGGACACGACGTTTTTAGCAAATTGTTGTTGCCAATTTGGTTTTGTTCGCAGCATCCACACCGCATCCCCTCACGACACCACAATGTTATCCATAATGTCCAGCAAAGGGAGACAGCAGTAACTGCTTACTTTTCAAGTAAGCAGTTACTACTGTCTCCCTTTGCAGTACAGTGTGCAACAGGACACATGATCAAACGGTATAAAGCGCCTCGCGCACGTCCAAAGAGCATCTGTGTTTTGACGAAACGTTCACAATCAACATGGCACGTTTTCTCACTCTGCAAACTATCTTCCTTGCCGCCGTGATCTGCGGCGCTCTTTCCGCGAATGCCTATCGTCAATATCGACATGAATCGGACGAAGATGATTTTGACGAGCGCGCACTGAAATCCCAGCGAGCGCAGGAAGAACGCCAAATTGAAAGAGAACTAAACGACGAGGCAGACCCCGTGCCAGAGAATGAAGAAGAAGTTGAAGAAGAAGAGGAAGAAATTGACATCATTGAAAGGGAACTGGAGGATCTGGTTAAAGAGAGGTCGGGTATTATCAAGCAGCTGAAGAAAGCGGTTGCATCTTGCTCTAAAACAGCTAAAGAAAAATTGGAAGATGAAGAGATATTCGTGAAGTTTTTGTCGTACATATTCGACCACATGGAAGAATTGAAGGGGAAAGTCTCGGCTCTCGAAGGTAAAAACTATTTTGTAATATAACAAGAGTTCCACAGGGCTTACTGTCCCATTGGTTTGATGAGATATTTGTAATTTAAAAATTATATATCTCTTAAAGCGACACAATAAGGCCATAATGATGATTTTATTTTGGCTCCTTGAAATGATCATAATATATCAACAAGTCCATAGACTAGAATTGCGTAAGTTTTTTTTAATTTTGGGCTGCGAATTTACCAGTTGAAAGAGAAATAATTTCAGACATGCATGTCCGAAATAAGAAAAACAAGAGTAACTCTGATAAATTAATAAATGCGTTTTCGATACACTTCGCCACAGCAATTCTAGTCTATATGGACATGTTGATATATTATGGACATATTAAGAATCCGAAATAATATCTACCCATTATTATAATGAGAAATATAGGTAGGTATAAAAGGGTGTATCTGCCATTTTGCAAAGTGCCGGATACACCCGTTCATATCTAAGGGGACAAACTTATCTGTTACAATAAAACAAGATTGGTTCAACGTATCATTATGTGCTTTGTAGGCAATATTGTCGAATATGAAATATATAGTTTATCTTTTTGTTTCGTATGAAAGTAAATAATAAACGTTAAATTTGTATTCACTTGAAGTTTTGGATCGCGGTAGCGAGACACAACTTCAAGTGACTAAATTAGTACTCATGCTGAATATATAATACTGTTTCCTCTCAAAATAGAAATGATGCAATAGTCAGCTGGTGATATTTTAAATATCACTGCAGTGTGAAATATTAAAGCGGCCTCCGAGTCTTGAGACTTTAATGTATCATTTACCCTGAGACATTCTTTGCAATAGATTAGATTGATAATGATAAAAGATAATGTTACATCGACAAATGATGACACTTTTTTGAATCAGTGAAAATTACTTTGGAGACAAGCAGAAATAATCAGAACGATCGCCATCGATGCGAAGGGGTCGACTCAGGCTCGAGTCCCCTCCGCATCAAACGAATTAGTCGTTTCCACATCGGTGTCTGTATGGGATTTGTCGCGATGGAAATATTACCGATTTTTTGGCCGATGATTTTCCCTTGGATAGAAATGAAAACGTTTTCTTTTTACGCTTGCAGCTATTATTGATACCCCAATTCGCACTACAACCGTAACATGAAATTGCGTTTACGTTTTTTGTGAAAAAAATATTGACTGTTATTCTTATCTGAGTGAGCTATAATGGCGGTCAACTCCGAGTGAACATGAAACGTTCAACCTATGATTGTTCAACGTTGGCCCACCGTCTGCGACGCTGACCCAACATTAACCCAGCATTGGGTCAATGTTTTCTGGGCTGGTTACTGAGCTTATATTCATATTTTCAACTGCCGGCATTTGCCTATCAACTGCGTTATTGGAATGTATCTTTATATTTTAAATAAAAATGTCTCGATTTCAGATAAAAAAGTGGATCAGGACTAAAGTGGAAAAGCCTTCAGCCGCTGCCAGCATTTACACCAGGTATGTTCTTGAATCATGATACCGATTTAAACAAAATCGTAGGAAAAAGAACGATATCATCCCATCCACGAAGGAAGTTTTGCGTGCTTAAAGCTTTGCCCTCTAATTTATCTTATTTAAATTTCCACCCACTTGAAGTTGTGTCTCGCTACCGCGAACCACAACTTCAAGTGGGTGAAAATTACTAATATTTGGTTTAATTTGTGACCAAGCATTTGCAAATCTGGATGTTTAAACACACATTTCATTCCTAGTGAGTTAATCTGCGAAAAAAAACAGATTAAAAACGGCTACACTGCCCTGCAAAGCCAAAAGGCACTATCTGCTTACTTTACAAGTGAGCAGATACTGCCTTTTGCGTTTCAGAGCAGTGTGGTTGTGCTTATAGCGCTTAAAGGGTTCACGGGGAAGCAAATGCTCAGCAAACACGAGTCGTTGACCCAACGTTGCTTAATGTCTTCGACGTCGGCCCAACATTAAAACAACATTGGGCCAACGACTCGTGTTTGCTGGGTGGATGCGGAGTGATCGAGAGGATCCCATGCATTTTATGACTGGTCGCGTTCCATTCAATGAACATATTAACTCTTAGAACACTGATGTACTGATATCCCTGCTCTGCAAAGCCAAAGGGTAGTAACTACTTACTCGAAGAACATCGAGTAAGTAGTTACTACCTTTTGGTTCAGCACGGCAGACTAGTGTTTCCTCAGTTTTATTTCACCCTTATTTTTAAGTATTTTTTGTTATGCGTTAAAACATTTTTTCCGTGTATTATAATTATATCAATTTCCTTATTTGATGTTTCCATTCCAGGTGATCGTCGAATGGCGCGGATGGTGGCTTCACAACAGAATCACAACGAGATCTCACTTTACCACCAGACAATCAACTTAACAATATTGTTAACTTTTCTTATATTAACCCTTTAAGTGCGTGGAAAAAACGCATTGTAAATAAGCTTGACGTATTTTATTAAAAATGATGACAGTTTAATTATTAGAAGCAGGAGATCAGGCCAGCTATTCCAGCATGAAAAGAACGAAAAAAACTCCTGAGCAATAAAGAATAAAGCAATAAAAGATTAAAGACTGTTCTCTGTTATTTCTAGGACATTATCAGAGTTTGCTAACACTTTGTCACTGTTGTCATCTATTAAATATGTTCCGTATGCATTTTTTTTCGAAAAACCTTCTGCAGAATAATTTTTTCGTAGCTTATACATGCCTAGTTTATACCACTTAGTTGAAAGGTAGCCAGTGCTTACCTTAATAATTAGAATTATTTAAAAATATCAAGTGTAGCATGCTCGCTCGTTTGTACACGTTGGCCTACGTAATATTTCTTCTCGAGCCACATGTATGTGTGTGACATCTAGTCTCAAGACAATTAGTACTTGTAAGTGTAAAATTACTACGATACAGTTGTTCTTTAATTAAGGATTTTCATTTTCACCTAAAATCTATCTTATTGTATTTGTCAGTGGCATGTGACCATTTAGCTAAGTGAAAAATCTTGAGTAAGCAATACTGCATTAAAGTTATAGAATTTTTTTACCCACTTGAAGTTGTGTCTCTTCAAATGAACAAAACAATTCTTACATATGTCACCTGATCTGTGACAAAATGATTCGTAAGTCGCTGATTTAAATATTGAAGAAATTGACAAATCCAGACTCTACACAAAATCACCTTTAAAACGGTATATCACACAACTCTGTATCCGTGGTTGGCTTACTCACAGACGGGCAGATATTGGAAATTTAAAATTGCGTTTTTTGCGATAAAATGATATTTTAAAAAGGACACACAATTGCATTAAAATTAACTAAACAAGATAAATCTTCATTTCGACCCAATTTTTCAGTAATAAACGCATTTTGACAATTTTAACACTGTCTGCCAGTGGTTTTGAATGTCATGATTTTCACATTACATGCATATTTCCTAACTATTTGCGACTGTTGTGATGGTGTATAGAAGATTGAATACTGAATAAATACTTTCCATCATGTACATCTATGTCTATACAACAAAATTTAATATTAAAAAAACCTATGTAAAAATGGATGGCTTCATGGACAAGTGGGCTAAACCACATTTTGACGATTTTGAGAAAAAATCGCGCAGCAACATGAAGTACAGGATAAAACGAATAAATACAAATTAACACAAAAAGGTAACAAAATCAGTGACCAAAACCCTGAATGTGAAACTCGTATATTGATCAAATTGTTGCTATCAATGACATATATTTTCATTGTTTTTTTTTTAATGTGGGTTAGCCCACTTGTGCACAATGCCATCCAAATGTGAAACTGGTCAAACTAATGTCATTTGGCCTCTTAGAGGCTGAAAAAACCGCGACTTACGATTCATTTCGTGGTGATATCGAGTGACACATGTACAATTTGAATAAAAACAAACCAATCTGGCAAATTGAATTAATGTTCATTTTTCCTCCAAATTTTTCTATTTGAATAAAAAATAAACGTACTAAAACGGCTATAGTAGCACCCCATTTAACACCACACATTTGTATAACATTTGTATAATGTTGGACCAGCGTCGAAGACGTTGGGCTGACGTTGTACAAATGTTATACAAATGTTTTGTGTTTGCTGGGCATCAAGGCATATTTATATAGCGAAAATAATACAATATAACAATGTTTTTCATTTTTTTGTAATAAATCGAAACATCATTCAGTTATCTATACGTATAATGATATAATTTTTTTGATAAAATCGATATTTTGGTGGAGTTGTTTGCATTTTTTTACAGTGTTAAAAACATAAAAAGGATTGTGGGGCTATTTAACCTTTTTATGTGGTACATGTATACATAAATAAACCTATGTAAAGGTTCTCTATATTAACCTTTAAAGCGCTACATTAAATAAAAAAAATTTAATCACTTGAAGGCATACAACTATTCGTACACAAAAATATTTGGCAACATAAGCATGTTTTAATTTGCATGTTCTTTTTTAGCCCGCCTTTTAATTTTAATTAAAAAAGGTGGGCTATTGCAATTGAAGTTCGGCGTCGTCGGCGTCGGCGCCGGCGTTAACATTTACTTGTGGGCGCGATAACTTGAAAAGTTTTCCATGTATCCTTCCCAAATTTGTTATGCATGTTACTAATGACCAGTTCTCGGATAAGTTCAATAATGGCCGAATTTTTTTTTTTTAATTGCTGACTTATTGCGATTTTTCGCCTTTTACGTCAATAATTTGACCTTGTGGGCGCGATAACTTGAAAAGTTTTTCACGTATCCTCTTCAAATTTGTTATGCATGTTACTAGTAAGTAGTTCTTGGACAAGTTCAATAATGGCTAAAAAAAAATCAAAATGGCCGATTTATTGCGATTTTTCGAATTTTACGTCAATAATTTGACCTTGTGGGCGCGATAACTTGAAAAGTTTTTCACGTATCCTCTTTAAATCTGTTATGCATGTTACTAATAACCAGTTCTCGGACAAGTTCAATAATAGCTGGAATAAAAATCAAAATGGCCGATTTATTGTCATTTTTCACATTTTACGTCAATATTTGACCTTGTGGCCGCAATAATGACTTTAAGTTCAATGGCGGCGGGCTATTGTCGAGTGTGCTCTTGTTATTTTTTTACAATTGCTACTCCCGATCTTACACGTGCGACATTGGATTTGTATTATGGAATTCCACAAGAAAAATGAGTATGAAATGATTATTAGTAGGGAATTCAGGAATCAAAGGATTGGAATTATTTTGGAAATGCTATGATTAGTTTTCTGTCAAACAAAGCACATTTTCTAAAATAATTCCTCATTTTATAATTTTAAATTTATGAATAATAATATTAGTTTGATGTCAATTGGAATTTTTAATTGTAAATTAGCAATTTTATCAGTGTCCGTATTGTTTAGGGATTTTGAACGTAAAAACATGTATACTTTAAAACATGTATCAAAACCCTTTCATCCCAAAATGCATCAAGTGAAAGTAAACAATAGGCCTATAACATAATTAATAGTACATTCGTGAATCAAATGTTCTAAATATTTTTTGATAATCATAATATTATATCTTATTGTCCTGGTGACAATTAAACATTTTAGCTTACAACGACACACTCAGGCCAAAATCATCCAGAAATCATCATTTTTATTTTGGCTCCTTGTGAGCATGTGCTTGGAATTGCGGAAGTCTTTTAAATTTTGGGCTGTTGTGGCAACGTAGCAAGTGTGCCGAAAACTCCGTTTATCAGTTATTCGTGTATTTCCTACTATGGACACGTCTGAAATGAAATCTCGTCCTCATTTATCTTTCAACTGATAAATGCGCAACACAAAATGGTTAAAAAAAACTCTAGTATGTTGACATATTACATATCAATGAGCCAAAATAAAAATGATGATTTTGGGATGCTTGTTTAAATAACTATTTTGATGGCTATTTTATTTTGTGGTTTTAGAGATCAAAGGGTCATAATCTAGCTTGACAAAAAGCTTTTGTGAAATCAGCATATCTCCCCCGTTCACCCAGGGCCGAGAGGTCGCGTGCTCGAGCAGAGACCGTCTGGGCTTGAAGCTCGAATCATGGGTCAGGAGGGTGATCTCATCTGACTATATTGTTTCAACATCCTAACAAGTTTGTATTACCCCAGTTTAGTCTGAGCTTGCACAACAGCGGTCTAAATTCAAATTCTTTCATTCCCTCATTCGTATATATATTCATTTTTTGAATATCGGCAGAATACTATGGTCTAACTTTATATGAAAGCACCCAAAGTTGTTTTAATGATGGGTCAGCGTCTCAGACAGTGGGTCAGCATTAAAACAACATTGGTGCAATGCCTCGCGCTTGTTGGGATATATGCTTAGCCCTAAAACGACACTACACGATCTACCTACATAGCCTATCTATCACAATTCGATTTCCTGTGATTTTTTTTTCAAATTGAAACATGACTCAAGACAAGGACAGTTTTATCAAATTATTTTAATTATTATCTGCGTGTGTAACAATTTCTACAGGTTCAGATTTACATTACAGTGACTTTGTCACACAAGTCCCGTAATTAATTAGGAAAGCGACCTGTTGTTTTCTGTGTTGTCTGGATTAATAAGGTTTTCTTCTGGCTGCAAAGATAAAAGATGAAACATAAACTGTAGGTCGCGAAATAATCTAAAACATTTTTATCTAGAATCCCCCCTAAAATTATAAGCAGAATATTTCAATCATGTGAGACGTGAATTATTTTATTTTAAAACGAATGAATACCAAAATAATTAATAAATTATTAATCATGTATATAAATGGAAATATAAAATAAACAATAGCTAAAAAAATTGTTTTTTTTTACATATAACAGATTATGTATGTAAATTAATAGATAGCTCCCAGTCGATTATACTGATATACTTCCATTAGCTTATTATTTTTAGAGTAGGGATACTGCTGAAAACAATCTAATGCAGCTTCCTTGCTGTGAAACGCTTGACACACTTGTTTATTCTGCAGCGCTACAGCAAACAGCAGTAACTTAACCCTTAAAGCGCTGAATTAATTTGTAAAAAACATCGCAACCAAAGGTTTTTTCAATTTGAAATCATCATAAATGTCTCAGTTAGCTCCTTCAGCGTCATTTGAATAACTATATGTTATTGGTATACGGCCATTATAAATAGTTTACTCTCTCAGAGCGGGGATCGACTTTAGACGTCAGAATGTGACGTCTAAAGTCGGTCCCCGCACTATAAAAATTAACGTCTCACCACACATAATACCCCACCATAGACTTACGTGTATTATGAAGTGGACAAATGCTAATAAACCTTATACTTTTTTATCATCACAATACACTCTTTCAAACTACAAAATAAAAACGGTGCCTTAATCATGGAGCTTTTTTCTATTTCTACGTGCAGATGCAGAGTGAACTATGACCTATCTGAAAGTCCCCACATACACGGCATCCATGGAATGCAGCATGTGCCTTGTTACTACCCAGTTGGCACGAGACTTTGAAACAATGTTGGTTGAATGTTGGGCCAGCGTCGCAGACGATGGGCCAACATCCAACCAACATTGTTTCAACGTCTCGTGCCTGCTGGGTACAGGCATATGGACTACATATTATGTATCTCGCTCCTGACTTCGATGCTTTGGAGCAAGAGATTGTGACATGATCTAAATACATTGTTATGAAAATAATATAACTATAATGTTTACACTAAAAGATACTGGCAATTTGCCACATTTTGGAAAAAGCTCGTAGCTGTCTTACTTTTTAATGATATGCGCGTATGAATTTGTGTGGCGAGACCTTAAAGATCAAGTAGTGACTGTGTTTCTATCTTTGCACGGAACAATTATTCAGTATAGCAGTATAGCAGCAGTGAACTTCCAATAGACTGTTTTCGTGGTATTGGACAAAATGTAGGTGTACTTACTTGCCAATTATTATCTTAACGTGTTCACTTCTCCCATCAGCGACCTGCTTGTCCGCCATTCGATTTCCCTCCACTTTTGTCATCTACATCACCACTTCCTTCTTCTGAATTTTCCTGCTCTGAAGATTTTCTCTCACCACTTCTTCCACTACTTTCGTCTGAAAGAGAATCGGAATTAGAAGGAGAATGATTTGGCTTTCTTCTTCTGCCTTTCTTCTGTCTCTTGGCATCCACCAATACCGCGACCAGCAACATCACCACACAGAGAAACACCAACCAAGTGCGAGCAGCCATTTTCAGTTAGCTTCTGGGGATGTCAGCTTGAAAACGATAGATGATTTTGTGGTGTGATGGCTGATGTGGGTCTTTTATATTGGTTTGTTCTAATGATATGCAGCCGAACATTTACAAGTCAGACTACTTAGTAACATATGTCACTCAAGTAGTATTGATTTGATGTAACATTATTCATTCACTTGACATCTCTTCTGACATCATCATCGATTTTGATGTGCTGAAGAGGAGAGTGGTTCAGTGTTTCTGTCTACATATCTATTAAATATCTACACGTTGTCAACAAAACAGTCCTTCTTGTGAAGTATCAACGAATTGATCACATTAATTTTTCCATTGACAATAATAAGCCTTATTTTGTAAAATACAGTTTTCTACGAAAAATGGCGAAGTACAACTTAGCAGTAGAATGTTGACCCTTTGAGTGCCAATCACGACTAAATTTATTTAGTACTTCTATTAACCCTTTAAGTCCGCATTAAAGCATAATTGTACATCCCTGAAAGTAGACCTAATTTTCCTACAACCAAGGGTCTTAGAATGAAAATTTCCGTGAAACTGGTTTATCAATGCAAAGCAATTTTCATCAATGTTTAAACCACATCAAATCATCTTCATCCATTACAAGTCGAGAATTGCGACAGCAATTCGCGGCTTGTAGTGGATGAAGATGACCATGGTAAATTCAGGCTTCAAAGGGTTAACACATCAAATAAGATAGATAAATAATTTCTTTGACAAAAAATACATATTATATACATTTGATTAATACATAGTATGTTTGAAGTATGTCTGAAGACACACATTAAGATACATGTATCGTTATCACGGGGCCACCAACTATGTTTACCGGTATATTGAAATAAATGTATACAAAACAAAAAGACAGGCATATAATTTGCATGTATATACTGATAACAATTGTAATATTTCACTGATAATATTTGTTTAGTATAATCAACCATGATTGTATATGGACGTTTATTCAGCTTAGCACTTTCACCACCAAAGTACCCCTTTGTCACTCGAATGCTATTCCTTTCAGCTGACAAAGGCGGACCCCAGTGGTGAAAGGGTGATTAATAACAGCAGTAAAAACAAAACCAAAATAATATAAAAAATGTACACATGTCTGAAAAACATGAGGATAATTTCTGAAAGAAAACCGGAAAGATGTACTTCCTGAAGAATTGCTGAATGATTTTTGAAGAATTTTTGAAGTACTTCTAAAGAACATCTGAAGAACTTTGGAAATTAATTAATTTTGTTGACAACATTAATAGTTTGAAAGGGAGTATGTGCTGGTTTAATTGTTAATCATGTATCGTTTAATGTAGGGAAGAAGGCCATTGAAACAATGTGTTTTAATTTTATGAATGATTATGCAAGGACTTTCATTAATCAGTTTTGGTATAATGTGTCGAATTGACTTTTTAGCCAATTAGTATTTCACTATGGGAAATACACGATAATGTTTATTCATAGTGTTGTTATGGTGAATGTCACAGAGATGCGTCGGAGATATATATTGAAATATATATAGGTAAAGTGTTGTTTTGTAACCTGTAAATGAACTTGAATTGATTTAGTTTATGTAAGTCATCTATGTTTAGTAGATTTAGCGTTTTGAATAATGGTTCTGTATGTGATTATATACTTAATGATCCTCACTGCTTTTTTTTGGTTTAAATATAACTAAAAACTCTTGGGCGTTAAAATTATATTGATAAGGACAGCTTGTATCTAATTTTTATCTTCGCCATGGTTGAATTAGTTATAAAATATCAACCCTACATTCTCAAGCAAAGACAAGACATTGAGCCAATGCTGGCTAAATTTAGTGCTAACGTCGCAGATAGTGCACCAGCATTAAACCAACGTTTTTGTCCGCTGTGTATACAGAATTAACTTTTACAAAAAAATAGAATCGGAATCATATCACAACTGTACAAATTCCTTCGGATAACAAATCTTTCCTTGGGTTTGAAGGGGTGTATTTACCATTATACATAGTGGAAGACATGTCCCTTTAATAACCGGGGGGGGGGGGACCTTTCGCGCAAAGGCAAACAGCAGTAGTTACCTCCTTTACAATTACGCAGTTACTGCTTTTTACCTTTGCACGGAAGGTATGTTGAGATATGTGGCGATGTTGGATCATTACATAATGAATGCACCATATTGTTTCTTTTCTTCCATAGTATTGCATAGCTTAACCCCCTAACCGCCGGTGCCGCATATATTCGGGTTCTGATTTTTTTATTAGCACATTAAGTGCCACCTTTTAAACATGTTAAATATAAAATGTGACAACAATCAGCAATATTTGAAAACAGTTGACCTCCATTTTGTCAAATCTTAATAATTTTCCCTCACTTGAGGTTGTGGATCGCGTCAGCGAGACACAACTTCAAATGGGTGAAAATTCAGATCGAATAATTTGGCGGTTAAAGGGGTAAGCCACAACGGATATTACCACTGGAAAATGATATTACTGATCATTTTAAATGGTTGTGAATAAAACGCACAAATTTACCCTCCTAAAATACGCCTTGCATTTGAAAGATAGACTCCCAATCGAATGTGAAATAAATAAAAAGAATGATCAAATTCTGGATGAGGCTAGTCGACGCAAATAACTATAAATTGTCAAGCAAAATGTATCAAGTTTTATTAAATATGCAATATGTAGGCTACTCCTCCCCATGGATCTACACCATGTAAAACATTTTATATGCATGCGGACTTACCTATATTTGGTTACAACAGTGTAAGCAGTCAGATATCTGAGACTATTATTTGAAACAAAACATTAAAGATCAAGTCATTCAGAGATGGACGTTCTAGATCAATAATCCTCCTAAATGTTTTAATTATAAATTATATATATAGACATTTGGTTTGAAAAATACTTCGCCATGTTAACGTATCCTAAATATTTCATTTTTGCGAAATTCAGAACTTGTATGTAATCTTATATAAATCTAGTAAGCGTGAATCGCTACAGGGTACGATTGTTAAATCTTTTCTTGGTCTGAGTGAATACTCTCATCACTCCAAGTTGTTGACGGCTATCTGTATTTTACCTATTACAAAAAGTCTTAAATTTTGTCCATAAGCCTGATAAAAATGATTTTTGTAGTGAATTCTCCAGTAGACCTACCGAGTCTGTGCTATTTTTTATGTCAGAGTATTTGTTAACCGGAAAGTGCAGTGAATGCACGCTCTTTGCTAGACTACTTGGCATGTATCACCCCTACTCTCTGCACTTTCAACATTTAAATATTCTCAACAGTATTCTGCTAGAGAAGAGGTGGTAGACTCACTGCAAGACGTGTTGGATAGAGATGACTTTTTAAATAGAAACTCTATCACGCATATTTTAGTTGAATCATTGACCCGTTTTTAATACACATATTGTGATATATCTTATTTGCTTATCAGTGATACTATTGTTTTCCTCACTTATGGGGGTTTTATTGAATAAATAATAATAAATATAATAAAACAATAATCGTCATAAGCTCCCAATAGAAATTGGTAGATATACAAATACTCCCAGACAAGAACGATTTTGTACACCGTGTGATCAAAGATGTACTGGAGGTGAATTTGATTATGTGCTCGAGTGTTCAAATCTACAACCGTTGAGAAACAAAGATTTTCCATCCGTATACAGTTCGCTAATCTTTTAGAATCAGATAATCACAGAACGCTTATTAGTTAGACAATTTTATTGAAAGTCTATGATATACCTTAGGATGTATTGCGATGCAGATGATTAATATAATCTTACTTCTTTTATTATTTAGTCAGTTATCACCTTATTAAATGCATGTACGTATTGTTTCTAATTGTTTGTTCATGAAATCAACACATTTCAACATGACCTTCTCACCCTGTACCAGAATATTGTTCTGGGAAAATAGAATTTATCTTGTCTTGTCTTAAGAACAAGTGGATGTTGAGGTTCTGTGATGTGAAATGGAGAAAGATGGCATATGCATGCACAATATTTCTCCGTTATGCCCTGCTTTTTTATTTAAATCGTATAGCTTTAAGATATATGTACGTTGTTTATAGATAGACTGCTAAACATTGCAGATTTGTTAATGACACCAATTTGTGTGTGTCGTGGGGCATGCAAATTCATTATCTATACTAAATCTGCACTAAGCCTAATTTATAATTACATTTTAATTAAAACCTTAAATCGCCCAAAGTTGCATCGGATCAATAGAGTCCTACTGTCCAATTTATGTTTGGATAGTGGCGTATGTAATATTTTAGCTACGTTAAAGCTGTCGATCGCGGAATGAGACCAACTTCTACCAGCTTGCACTTATATTTCCCTGATTTTGAATTGATAATTTGACAAAATTTATTGCAATTTTAATTTTAAGCTACAAATTAAAATATTGTGAGGAGTAAATTCACGACACTGCACCTCAGTTAGTGAATGGTTCTATTTGTCTAGAGATGAGGTGGCTTTATTTCTTATGTAACAGCCGCATAGGCTTTTGCATCACCCAAGCACTGCTGGTGCACATCCTTACTGTGCGGGCTCAGGCAAGCTGTTACAATTCTCAGATAATATTTGATACCCGATGCTGTTGTGATCTTATTAATAAGCATCTTCATAATATTATAAGCTCCAAATTATGTCAAAACTACAATATGAGACAAGTTAGACATATATTGAATACATTATGGCACATTTTATTTGAGTTCCCTTGGCTCAATGAGCTGGCACAGTACAAAGCGAATGAGCTATCATAACAAATATTGCAATTTTAGTTACGGCATAAGCAAATTATGTTGAGCCAGCACAGGCTTATAGTCAAGCAGATAAGGTGATAGATTGTTAAAAATGTGATAGAAGCACTAAATTTCGCCCATATGCAGAATTTGGTATGAAGATTCATATAAAAGCAAGCCCCAAGACGATTTCAAAAAATTAAAGACTGGAATTTTGGTAATTACTGCCGCCATTAGCGAAAAATGGTTCAAACTCATTATCTCCACCAGAATTTGTGATAACAAAGAAAAAAATGTGTCTGCACCTATGTTTGTATGGTCAAATATTACAATAAAACTGTCAGAAGCATAATCTATTGAAAAAAATTAAAACTTAGAAGAAAAATGATAAAATTATGTATATCCGTCAAAATTAGAGATATCAAAGAAACAATGTGTCTGCACCTATGTTTGTATGGTAAAATATTGCAATTAAACAGTCAGAATCAAAATATAGTGAGCAGATAAAATAATATATAATTTTGAAAAATACTACAACCCCTGATAAATTGATTAAACTCATTTTATCCGTCAAAATTTAAGTTATTAACGAAAAACTACCGTCTACACAATATGATTGTATGTTAAAATATTTAAATATAAAACAAAACATTAAAACAGTAGAAAATTACCCAAATAAATTTAAAGAGCATCAAAATATTTTAAATAACGTTTGTACATGATTTTGATATCAACAGCTTTGTTAATGTATCGCCTACAAAATGTCTGACTATGATTTAAATGAGCAACATTTAACACAATTAGGTGAAGTGAGCAGCAAAATCAAACTACAGTTAATCACTAGAATGCCAGTTACAGAATGCTAATGCTAATACCTTTTAGTGTATATGACAATGTTTAAAAACACACAATGACTCAAATTATCCTAATAATGGTACCTCAAATACTAGAAATTAGCAACGCACATATTGAAATCACGATGCTATAACATGAAATGCAATTATAAAGCCATTGCAACTATGTAATCTGTCTTTGCGAATGCTATTATCATCATGACTAGAACTGTTCAATACTAAGAAAGGTAATCAATATATCTGTGGGGAATAGCAACACATTTATTTAATTGGTCAGAGAAACGTATGCATGCTACAATATGAGTCAATAACTACAAGTCACTCTTGCTTACAATCTCCCCCACGTATAGCAGAGTTATGTGCAGGAAACTGTACCAATTTCCTGGTATGGTACAGTTTTGTAAAACACGTCAACGAACACAGTCGTGCTTCTCTTGTGCTATGCTTGATATTATAAGTTAGATATCTATCTCACATAATGTCAAGTCGCCTGACTGTACTCGCTTGATTTACTATACATATGGGTCATTCCAGCGAAAAGGAGACTGTTTGGGTTGTATTTTGTCCCATTATGATTAAATCTATTTATGTACTGTAGAGTATTTTTTTCATTTCCAATATATAGTATGAACTAGTTTCCAGTGTGTATTTATATATTTACATTATGTATGGTGATAGTTTAATTTATATAGATTTTTTAGAAACAAATATCATTAAATTTTCCACTAAGTTACTGTCCCAGTGCCAGGCCTATGATTGTAATGCTGCAGATGAATCCGGGGGGGGGGGGGACAACTCCCTATGAAGCTGGCGTCCCATCCGTGAATATGCTATTTGCAAACCCCCCCCCCCCTAAACACTGCAAGTGAAATTGAAAAATGACCCCTAAGCAATGCAAGCTCATTTGAAAGAAAACCCTTTTTTATTTGCTGTTGAGTGAGGGTTGAAAAATGACCCCTGATTCTGTATTTCTAAACATTTTCCTCTTTAAAAATACCCCTAATTTGAGGATTAAGGTCGTTTGAACCCAGGGTTCTAACCAAGCCCTTTTAGCGTGTCGGGCCGACACGCTGAGTTTCGCTGCCGCTACGCTACCACTATCGCCGACACGCTGCCGATACGCTGAATAAAGAGCGACACGCTGCCGATACTCTGGAAATAATCCTTCTTTTCTTAATCCATTTGAAAATTACGAGGCTGCCGTATCCCAGCAAACACGAGGCGCTGACGCAATGCTTGCCTGATGATGCGCCGACTTCGCAGAGAGCCGGCCAGCATTAGGCCTAACACATCATTTGTGCAGCGACTCCTGTATGTTGGTTAAGCAGTAGCCGTGACGTCCTCATTGAGGCCGTGGATTGCTGTATTTTTTCACCCGAAAAAATCAACGTTTTTTCAACATGGCGGTGACTGAGAGCGATCTCGACCCCAAACCACAAAAAATGTCCATAATGTTTTATTAACTGTGCGAAAAATAAGCCCAGCATGCGATCTCGTTGCTAAAATGCTACTGATTCTAAAAAACATTATTTTCGACCTGAATATTCAAGGCTAAATCTTAGTTATGACCGTCCAAAGAAATGTCCCACGATTTTGCACGGGGTCATTGCAATCTGTGGCTGAAACCTTTAGCCACGCTGGGGCTGTTTAGCAGCGCTGAATACCGCGACCGCCATTGGCGGATTGCCAAATTTCAGATGCGACATAGGCTCATACCTGGGTTGCAGCGGAGCTGGCATAATATCATCTACGATGCTTTGCCTATTAGGGTTTATATATTGTGTGAACTATTTGCACCATAATAAAATTTATCTACCACCTCCTCTATATGTTACAACCTAGACCTAGAAATAATTTAGACAGTGTATCTCTAATACTGATATGGAGATGTGTAAAAAAATACATGTAGGCATACATGTAGGCCCCTATTACTAGCTTTAAATGCTATAGATTGTATAAGTATAACGAAAGGTGCTTGCACGCACAAGTTATTGCCGTGTATCTGGCGATTATGGATTTCTAATTAATAGCGGCTGTGCCGTGGTTTGTCTGCAAAGTAAGTCTTTAAAAAAACATTGAATCTATATATAGATGAGACAGATGTCAAGCTTTTTCAAGTGTGGCTTTTTCCTTTATTTAATCACTGTTGCTACCGAGTGACGCGATCAACAGCAAAACATCAGGTTGATGTAAAATCCCAGATTATTCATGGTTTATTTATATTTTAACAAAAAAATGAAGGAATTTTCAAGTCCCATATTTCATTTTTTCCTATTCACGGACTTTCCCCGTTTTCAGGGACCCGTGGGAGCCATGTATCAAAGTGTATAGAAATGCTTTAGGATGCATCTCAGAGGAGCTAGTACCTACAAATTTTCCGGGGGCCTAGGCGGCCCCTTGACCCCTCGCCGATTTTTAAAGTCTCCGCTGGCGCCTCGACCGATACGCTGACATTTCAGGCTGGTTAGAACCCTGTTGAACCCCTAAACACATAACACGCGTTACGCACATATTTTATGAAAAACAACCCTATGACGTGTTTTCTTCTTCACGGATGGGACGCCAGCTTTATGAGGAGCAGATCCCCTGGGAGATGAATACATTACGCCAGCAATATAAGTTCGCTTTCCCTAACATATAATTTAGTATTGTGGTTAGTATTAATGTAAACATGTGTTAATTAAAAATGTACAAATAATATTAGTGATGGATCTTTTTCATAAGGTCCCTCTTAACCATGTCCACTATGTTACCATATTATTTCGTCTATGGATGACACCTGGTGAATAGATTCCACTCATTAGTAAATGTTCACTAGGGGCCACTGCATGTATTGTATGTAATATGTAGCAATATGACATTTTTTAAATTATCAAACGCAAACGGGATTTGCTGAAAATTGTGTGAAGATGAGCCAATATTATGTTTATTTCCTGTCTGCAAAGTTACCATTGCACTTGTTGATATGTATGGTATATATATTTATCTATCACGTCATTCTGAAGTGTAATTGTGTCACAACTTAATACAAACAAGTGGGCAGAAATAGAGGGGATTTTTCAGATCCTTGGCACATGTTATTCAAAGAATGTCTACTAAGTTGCTGTATCCTAAATTACTTTAGTTTACTTATATTGTCGACACCGTATGATTGTATGTTAAAATATTGATATAAAACAAAACATTAAAACAGTAGGCCTAGAAAATTACTCAAATAAATTTGAAGAGCATCAATTTTTTTTAATAACGTTTGTACATGATTTTGATATCAGCAGCTGTGTTAAGAATGTAAAAATATTAACTGTTTGTTGACATTAATCAGCAAATAACCAATTTGTTCTACAGTTTTTTTATTTAGATTTTTTCTATATAAATCAATGCATACATAACTTTGAAATATCAGATTATTATGTTTGGGCCCAAACATGTTGAGTTTTTAATGGTTCTAGCTTATTTTTATTACTCTGTGTCCAAATTTCGGAATGTTATTTCTCCTTGAGTTGTTATCCAATCGACTTCAAACCTTGGCATAATGCTCCTTAGGTATTGGGGAGGTATGACTTACATAGTCATTCATCATGTTCTTCCGGATTTATCCATGATTATCTGGATCCCTATGTGGATCAATGTCGGTTCAATAATGTAAATGTCGGAAAAAGACCCATGAATGAATCTTGACCAGTCAACAGGAGCTCTTTGTCAGAGGCGACACCACCGACTTGCATCCATTGTGCACCCTCTACATTTTCTCAATTAAGATACATAGGCCTATATTCAATAATGTTTCAATCATGTAGGGCCAGCGTTGCAGAGAGTTGCTCACCATATTGAGTGTTTTATATAAACAGTAGAACCTTTCAAATGCTACATTGTAACATTGAACTAACAGTTGTAATTGCATCAAACACGAAACGTCGACGCAATGTTGTTTTAATGTTTGGGCAGCGTCTCAGACAGTGATACAGCATTAAACCAACAAAGAAATCAGAATCCGGAAATCTAAAATTCCAATCAATCTCTCATAGAAAACGTAGTCCAAACATTATTGTTACTTGAAAAGTCACAATTCCCCTCTAGTTATGGTTATTATATATCTAACTTGTAATGTTTTAGCTCTTTATTCATTTATCCTTTTATAATTTTGTTATGATCTGCCAGTCATCCAACATTGTCAGCAGTTAATTAGATAGGCAATGCAAATAATTAATTATTGTTTTGTTGTTAGTCTGCACCTTGTCCAGGCATTACAATTGACATCCTTTGACAGTTTTCACATGCATCTCCTCTCGAATATTAATTTAAATTTACATCAGACTAGAAAATGAGTCACCTACATAATTATATGTTTCATATATTTTACATATGCCATTTAAACTTAACACTTATCCAATCCTTCAAAAACTTTTTCTACAACAATTGCTTGGACGTTTTTTAGAAAAGCATCTCTTAAAGTATCTCCTCTACTTAACTTCCCCCAAATAGCATTAGCAGAAAATAGCTAATTTTGGACTTCAGTCACTTTACCTCTGAGCCGTTCAATTTGAAATCAACAATTTACTGATTTACATTACCATATACACCAAACACTCGCAATAAAAACAGCTTTACTTCATCTATCACATGTACTTATGCATCATTCATCTACTGCTGTGTGATTGGGGACGTAAACAACTTTTTTGGAACATTTAAACGTGTCTGTTATTTTCATTTCTTCTGATTAGTAAGTGCATAATCATGTAGTATTTTCCATAATTACATGTAAGTATATAATGTCTGTATATTACCATCCGATAGAAACTAATTTAAAGATATAAAATAGTTCTTAGTTAAAATATTGTGTTTTTCATGTCACCAAAAGCATTACAAAATCTGTCACATCCGGCTCCCACTTACACGAAAACCGTCAAACAGAAATGTTTGTTTTCTCTATTTGATCGCTATACACTCTCCAGGTGGCAAGTCATTTTTAAATTACAGAAACTTGGAATTGATAAATATCAACTCAGATACTGCCAGATAGCCCAAATATAACTTGTCACATCCGTTCCCCACCCTGTTACATCCGATCCCGAAATTATGTAAGGGCACACGCAAGGTTCTAACCAGCCTGAAATGTCAGCGGGTCGGTCGAGGCGCCAGCGGAGACTTTAAAAATCGGCGAGGGGTCAAGGGGCCGCCTAGGCCCCCGGAAAATTTGTAGATACTAGCTCCTCTGAGATGCATCCTAAAGCATTTCTATACTCTTTGATACATGGCTCCCACGGGTCCTTGAAAACGGGGAAAGTCCGTGAATAGGATAAAATGAAATATGGGACTTGAAAATTCCTTCATTTTTTGTTAAAACATAAATAAACCATGAAAAATCTGGGATTTTACATCAACCTGATGTTTTGCTGTTGATCGCGTCACTCGGTAGCAACAGTGATTAAGTAAAGGAAAAAGCCACACTTGAAAAAGCTTGACATCTGTCTCATCTATATATAGATTCAATGTTTTTTTAAAGACTTACTTTGCAGACAAACCACGGCACAGCCGCTATTAATTAGAAATCCATAATCGCCAGATACACGGCAATAACTTGTGCGTGCAAGCACCTTTCGTTATACTTATACATTCTATAGCATTCAAAGCTAGTAATAGGGGCCTACATGTATGCCTACATGTATTTTTTACACATCTCCATATCAGTATTAGAGATACACTGTCTAAATCATTTCTAGGTCTAGGTTGTAACATATAGAGGAGGTGGTAGATAAATTTTATTATGGTGCAAATAGTTCACACAATATATAAACCCTAATAGGCAAAGCATCGTAGATGATATTATGCCAGCTCCGCTGCAACCCAGGTATGAGCCTATGTCGCATCTGAAATTTGGCAATCCGCCAATGGCAGTCGCGGTATTCAGCGCTGCTAAACAGCCCCAGCGTGGCTAAAGGTTTCAGCCACAGATTGCAATGACCCCGTGCAAAAATTCTTTGGACGGTCATAACTAAGATTTAGCCTTGAATATTCAGGTCGAAAATAATGTTTTTTAGAATCAGTAGCATTTTAGCAACGAGATCGCATGCTGGGCTTATTTTTCGCACAGTTAATAAAACATTATGGACATTTTTTGTGGTTTGGGGTCGAGATCGCTCTCAGTCACCGCCATGTTGAAAAAACGTTGATTTTTTCGGGTGAAAAAATACAGCAATCCACGGCCTCAATGAGGACGTCACGGCTACTGCTTAACCAACATACAGGAGTCGCTGCACAAATGATGTGTTAGGCCTAATGCTAGCCGGCTCTCTGCGAAGTCGGCGCATCATCAGGCAAGCATTGCGTCAGCGCCTCGTGTTTGCTGGGATACGGCAGTCTCGTAATTTTCAAATGGATTAAGAAAAGAAGGATTATTTCCAGAGTATCGGCAGCGTGTCGCTCTTTATTCAGCGTATCGGCAGCGTGTCGGCGATACTGGTAGCGTAGCGGCAGCGAAACTCAGCGTGTCGGCCCGACACGCTAAAAGGGCTTGGTTAGAACCCTGCACACGTCGCTGGCCTGCATAATCCAAGCAATTTTTCAGCACTCTTCTTTTGTAGTTCTTCCCTTCAACATGTGTCGCTTACTAAATTGGGAAAGTACATGTCAACCAATTTGACTACTTTTCGTCCAACACACCATATCACTATCTGACAACAATATCACGACTATCACATGTGATGCGTTGCATCCCCTATCTTACTTGTTATTAATTTAGTGTGATTTATTGCCGCGTGTAAGATTTCAAACGACGACCAACAGAAAAATTAGAGAACCCATCAAATGACACTTGTGTTGTTAAAAGAAAGGGTTGTTAACTTGGAAAAGAGACAAACTATTACAGCATAACAGAACGGATGTTACTGTTCACGTATCCCTTGTGTAAATGGTATCCCACTATGGTCAAATCAACCTAAATGGGCTGAAACACAATTTACCGCAAAATATGCAAAATTGAAAGGGCCCTTTGTTATGATACCTCTCTTGTGCATATTTTGTGGTAAATTGCCGCTCGGAAAGTATCTTAATTTTTAGATATTATTATGTTTTAAACGCCATGCATATCAACATAAATCTATGACAAATAAGGTGTTTAACACCAACTAAGCTATACCTAAGACTTAAATGTACGTATTAATTTCAGTCATGTGTCAAGAGTTCCATGACTTCTAGTAATTGTTAACTATGCATCATAACTTCATCTATCAAGTTGTCTGGTACCGGCAGACTCCTTGATATCACGCATAATGTGCTATGAGTATAGGCTATACGACCCCCCCCCCCTCCCCCTCCTCCCTGGCCAACTCGGACAACCCAGACAAGTTGACCTGAGTGTGACCTTCCACACTGCAGACAGTACACCGGTGACGTCATAATGAATATTCATGTTGCTCGCACCCCTCCTTTTCGTACAGATCCAACGCACACCTGTTGTCAAGGTCAGACCAGTAGTCTGACTGTCAGACCTGATGCGGCAAGATGCGGTGTATGCATTCTTTGCAAATGAAGTTATATAATAGCGCTTATTGGGTGGAGCATGGATGTTTTATTTTCATGATTATTTCAAAGTATACTAAATATTTTATATCTGATGAGTATGCATTTATCTAGCCGCCTACTGATGTAGACACACTGTGTGAATACAAATCTTATTTTTCTATTTTTTCTAAAATCTGTATGTATTTTTTGATACATTGGTTTGTTAAAAGCTGCGGTTGCACCCTAGCCTGCTTATAGGAGTATGACTGACATAATTGGCAATATGTTTGTCAAGAGTCTTTGAAATGTAAAGCTCCTACATAATATATAAGAGAAGCAGATAGATCCTGTCAGGCGACTTCTCAAAAACATTAATTGGGATGAAGTTGACCAGCAACAGCAATGCTGGCCAACTTTGTACCTATGTTGGTTAATCACTGGTGTTATCTAATAATAAACACACTATTATAATTATGATTTGCGGTCTGTTAGTTTGTGGACCCATACACAGTATTGATGTATATATCTGTATTGCATGCCAAAATTCGTTTTAAGGCTAAATTTATAGTGTTATTACACGTTGCGTTACGGTGACAAGCTCTCAGGATCAGTAACATTCTGTGTCATCACCCAGAGGTCATCACACGAATACAACAGGAAGTGGATAGAGTTATCGGCAGTAATCGCCAGGTGTCACTCAGAGACAGATAAAATCTACATTACACCCGAGCGGCCATATTTGAACCCGGGTATTTGAATCATTGCGCTATTGTACTCTGGTAACCTTCGAGCTTCCGCATCCCAACTAAAGCAACCACTTTATTGGGCTGTGAAATTCCTAAGGGTACCATGGTGATCACTAACTTTTGAGCGGTACACCATGACAGTGATTTCTGGGATCTGCCATGGTAATATCGCCGATAGATTTCTGGACGCGGACGGCCATCTAGTCCCTCCAGATCACCAAGCCAGGAAAACTTGTTCGTATTTGGTGCAGGTGGCCGTAAGTGTATCGGATCTGTGCTCGCTCTTAACAGAATGCTGGTTTTCACGGCCAACCTGATGCAGGAATTTGATCTTTATCCAGATCCAGAGGAGACTGTGTTCCCAGGACCTACACAATATCTAATGCGCTGAGGCCTAAACCCTACAAAATCAGACTGCTACCAAGACAATAATAATAGTACAGCAGCAGACACCAAGATAAGCCATATTTGAAGAGTTACCTAAACCAGCGGTACAACATCTGTCCACATTATTGCTCCCAGGGGTATCTAGATACAGAATCAGGTTGATGACATTGCCGGAAAAGGGGGCGGGCTGAGAATTTGACATTTTTGTACACCTACCCAATTCTCTATCAAAATGTTTGGCCATTTAAATGAAATATTGGTCTATTTAGTTTTTTTATATCCATCAGGTTATATCCATGGAGATAAAATTAATGGTAAAAAATAATACATTTTTGCTGTACATAGCATCACACCTCGAAGAGCTATTTTGGATATTGTAAATATGTCGCAAAATACAATTTTTCCATTTTTTCAATAATTTTCTTTTTTTTCAAAAAGTTTATGACAACAGGTTCATGTTTGTCTCCATGAGCGATGTCCCTTATGTCTGAATTAGGCTACCAATGCTTGATTCTTCAAGTAATTGGTCGTTATGGACATTTTTAAAATAGCCCCCGTAATAAACATGATTTCTCCTGAAACGTATTATTGTACATGGTTTTTTAAATTGTTTTTGGTCCGCGCATAAAAGTGCATGCACTTATAATTGAAGAACGCATGTTTTAGGGATGCTTTAAAATTGTTTATGTTCGAATATAAGTGCATGCACTTGTTTTCGAAAACTAAGTGCACCCCTCTAAATAGGAATTCTGTCGTCAAATCTGAAGCCTTAAACGACAAGAAGAAATTAGTATAATAAATCACATTATAAGAATCACCCCGGTAACACCGGCCCCCATTTAGCCGAATTATTGTTACGACGTCAGAATTATTGAAATAAACTTTGCAATCATCTATTTAAACAGATTCTGGTGGAGTAGCTTACTAATCCACGAAAAAAATAATGAACAAGTGGGCGACAGCAGTTCACAAACGGTGGGGGAGTGGGGATGCGTCATGTCAGTGGGTAGAGACTCCGTGGCTGGACAAATCTTTAATCTCATTCAATAAGAACGTTATGTTTTTATAACAATGTGGACGCCACTGTCGATAGCTGTGAGGATGCAAACGCACACTATATGGAATGATGGCTGGCTGTTGAAACAGTGAAGATTTTGCGCCTGGCAACTAGATTTATATTTAGATAATAAATGCAAATATTTTGTTTTTTTCTTGATATTATATAATGTACATATAAATGCTAAGATTGTGTATTAATAAGGTTATAGGCCTACGTACTATAAATGTCGTTAGAAAACAAATAAAATTACAAATTTGCATTTTCATGTCAAAATATGTATCCTTTGTTTATTATCAAGGTCATTTCATGTTCGAATATAAGTGCATGTACTCTTCTTAAAATAGTTTTTATGTTCCAATATAAGTGCATGCGAAAACTGAGTGCATCTTCAAATATAAGTGCATACATTTACATTTATGCCCTGAGATACGGTAATATTACAGTTTAATCTTCGGTCAAGTATTTACAAATGCTGAAATGTGATATTTACGATTGAATCCAAAACGGCCGCAAATTAACTCAATGCCGGGTGGTTCCTAAATGCTCGTCGTTACTGAAAGTGTTGGTAGTCGTGGGAACCACCTTATTATATTAGTATGGCGTGGTTGGTGCCATATGCGACGGAACGATGGCCCATAGGCCTACTTATTAAACTAAGCGTGTAAATTATTTTATAGCGATGTATGTAATTTTTTGTATGTATATTTTAAAAAGTTAACAAATACATCATGTATATGTATATGTATGCTCTCCGTGGAGTTGAAATGGCACACGAATGAACAGGTCCAGTGACCAGGGGGTAAGATGTAAAGTCGGATGATAGTTCTTCAGACTTGATATCAGACTATAAACCTGCACCTTTACCTTTATGTTCTTATAACTCATTCTTTAAAACCAGGAAAAATCAATAAAAAGATGATAATGTTATTATAAATCTACATGTTATATTAAAACGTATTCTACTTGTAATTATTCCGTAGGTTGCTATGCCTTCTAAAATAATTTTACCTACTATTCATAAAATAAAGTTTTTTTATCTTTTTTTAATATGTATTTTAACTTTGATTAGTATTATATACTATAGAATTGACTATTTGTTATCACATAACAAATCACTACAGGGCGCATATGAAAAATAGCATGACTGCTAATAATGTCCACCATGTATAAATGTGTCTCAATAAAGAAAATTAATAAATAAGTGTTCAAAATTTTTTATGGTAATGGGTGCCAGAGTCCCAATCAACATCACCACAGGTAAAATCCCCAGCGATTACTAAATTTTGTCCTTGTTGAGATATTTTTTCAATATAATTTTCGATGTCCATGGCAAATTTGTTGGCAGCATAGCCATCTCTAATTGCCATCAGGACCCCCCCCCCCTCCGTGTGACGCTCCGTCCTTGCGGTATGTGTTTGCAACGTATTGTTGGGGTAGGATTTCAGATGTGAAAATGTTAATTTTAATTTTAGTTTCACAGCTAATAATTACATCAGACTGAAGATGATCGCAGGCTGATTGCATTGCCGCTTTTTTCTCCCTGAGTCCATTTATGTTTACTACTAGGGTTTTCCAGTTTTTCTTTTTAGGAGCCGACGGCAAAGATTTATTTGGCGGTGGAGTACCAGTACCGCTATTGTTTCCTGTTTTTATTGAAGCTGGCAAATTATGAAGTCTACAAAAATTTTCAGGTGTGAATAAAGGGTCCACAAATGCCTTGCTTGAATTTGAAGGTTGAAATGAGTTTTACAATTGTAGCTTAGATGATTGAAATAGGGATGATTCTGAATTTGTGAAATTACATCTGTTACATATCCAAGATACGTTTGAATCCTGTAGGTTTTCAAAGGAGCTGTTTCCTAGAGATAACAAAGTTTTGTGGAAACACACTTTTCAATTGTCATTACACTCACCCGCCTGTCCCCAAGTGACTCCAGATTTACAATAAGCACGCAGATAGATAAATTAGTCCTACACTGTAATTTCTTCGGTTTAGGTTGTGCCCTGAGGGCCAGGATTAGCGTGTATATCCCCACTTAGAAGTAGGGCTAACATAACAAGTAGTTGCTTACCACTGACATACTTGCTGCTTGGCTTTATAATTGCAAAAGGTTTTTTTCACACTGGTAAAAATACTCAGTAATTGTTTCGTCTGAACGACATCCTTCAGATCTGTATCAAAGATGGATAGTTTTGTAGGATGAGTCATTTCAGTGTCATTGACAAATCTTGCGTCACGGAAAATGTGATCACTTTTATGTTTAAAAGGAGTCATATGCAGAAACAGATTTAAAAAAATAAATACCATGATACCAAGCATGGTTACAAAGCCTAAAGTGGGTGATGAGGTCATGGTTACCCTTTTGTACGTTTTGCAACTGTTTATCACAGGCCTTGAACTAAAAAAACAGCGGCATAGGCCAGTTTTTGGTGCAATGAGGTGGGAAGTGCAGACACCGTTTTACCTAATTCATGATCTTATAAGCACGGATTTGGTGTATAATTTTATACCTTGATTTTCTATGAACCCATTAAGATATTTAGTAGGGCGAAAAACTTTCATGACTGCTTTCTTGCTAAGACGTTTTGACGGTTGATTTGACTTCCTTGAACCCACCTTCATGGGCTCTTCGTCCATCACCTGATGTTCTTTTCCCGTTTCTCTTTCTTCTCCTCTTCCACCTCTATTGCTGTTCTGAGTACATTAGCTCGTCCTGTCCGGAACAGGTGGTCAGCAAAGGCTCTGTCACTGAATCCCTTCAGATAGCTGACTACTTTCCCCTCCTCACTCATCACCCGTGCTGTGGGGTAGGCAAGCTTGGCATCAGATAAGAATTGCTAGATGTATGCCATGTCATTTTCTTCTGGCCTCTGATTGACCGTATAATATTATAGCTTATTTCGTAGGCACTTAATCTCTACTGCTGACAGGAATGAGTCTGTGAGCTTCTTCATATGCTCTGACTGGCTACTAACCTCATCAAGTGGCTGCGTCCAGTGTCGTACTTCGCCTAGAAGGTCACCATCTGTCGTCTCCTGTGCCAAAGAAAATAGAAACTCGACGGTTGTGGTTTCTTGTTCCAATCTGCTGATGTGTTGCATCCATTCTCTGATCAGGTCGGGACTCTTGCCATCCCAGACGTCTACCTTCTGGCAACTCTGTCCAGATTACTGAATTGGGTTGTCTCAACATGGTTGGCAACAAACATGTTCACCAAGTGCCTTCCAGTCATGCCGTATTATATAGCACAACAGACTTGTTGTTGTCACTTCATGCCAGAGCTGCGGCAATGGGGACCTGAATAGGAAAAGCACAGTCAAGAGTGTTGTCAGACTCTCGGACCGAGCCCCGATCTTACAGCTGGCTATCTTGCCTATAAGACCAAAAAAATATCAACATGACAAATACTCATTGTTACCGGGATATTCAATCGTCAAATCAATCGTCAAATCATCTTAGCCAGAAAGTGGTCATGAAAGTTAGGTTTTTCACCCTTAGTCAGGGCCCATTTTTTCGAAAAAAGGCATTCTTAAAGTTTGTAAGGCATTTCTTAGTAGAATTTGTCATGCAGTTGTTTTTACACAATTCGGATATGCTGATTCTAAATCTGCCCCATACCAAGCTCTATTTTTAGTTTTTCCTTTTCAAAATTGAAAAACAAAATGGGCGCCAAAATAACAGATAAAGTCACAATTATCATGATTATATCATGTCAATTACCATGTCTGGGTGAACAGCGGACACACAAACTTGACTTTCGTGTTCAAAATAAGATTTTTGTTTTGAGGAATTTTCTGTTCTAAGACCTGGTCAACTATCACGCAATTAATGTTTAAAATCCAAGATAGCCGTCAATAATACAGAAAGTACCATATCGTTTTTTTCTAATAGTCATAGAAAGTTGTTTTTGGTGACTAAGTATAGATTTTTAATACTAATAAATCTAGTACAGAACAGTAATAACCTCTAACTTCCTTATTACATGTAGTTTCAGGGGAAATACAAGATGGCCGCCAATTATACAGCAATTACCATATCAATTTTTCTCAATGTCATAGGAAGTTATTTTTGGCGCCTAAATAGTATTCTGATACAAAAAAATATGTTTCTATGTTACATGTAGTTACGGGGAATACAAAAAATATGATTATTTAAAAACAACACAATAACTATGAGGAAATTGTACAAAAATATCCTGCGTTACTTTCATCACTGTAACTACAAAGGATTTATGTATATATCTCAGAATTGCATGAATGCCATCATCTTGCAAAATGATAATACCAGAATACTCACCCTCATCAATATATTGATCACATATTTGTGCAGCTTCGGAATCGATGTAGCGTCTCCTAGATATGACGTCATTGGATACTTTCGCGTGGTCCTAGTTCACACTTAATCAAACTAAATGTGATAGTTCTTCAGGTTGAGCAGGAAGCTTTCACATGAGAACTAGTTGCAGTTGTCCATCGATGAAGCTTCTACCACAATCTCATAGATGTTTATATTATTGTTATCTGGCCAGAGCTGTATTTATTGCTAAACAGGCCTGAAATACAACCGAAATAATATCCACTGTTTTGTGGCAGAGGCTACTGACGAAGAGGACATATTGAAAAACTCCAAGTGGCTTATGTTCTAGTTCTCGATGTTTAGGAATTAATTTAAATGTCTTCTTTTTAGAATTGATGTGCTGACGTTGTGGAAGTCTTTGAGACGGTTGAATAGTACGATAAATATCACTAGTTCTAGGTTTACACAGCTAGGCATTGCTATGATGAGAAAGTTTCGAAAGGAGAATGAGTAAGTTTAGATCAGTTCCTACGACTACCACATTGTCAGTATCTGACAGTTTGATTGCAGTAATAACATTTAACGTCCCAGCATGTACCCCAGTATTTTTCACACTTATACCAGTGTTCATTGAATGGTTGAATGTCACTGTTCTTTACCAAAAGTGGCGAATTTGAACATTGAACTGAAACTGTATTGCCCTCCTCGCTGATTCTGTACTTTATCTGTTATATATTCATTTGAGATAGCATCACAGTATGCATGGAAATGTTTTTTGATGTAGGTTACATGTGTCTTGCATAGATTATTAGATTATCAATGTGTATTACAAAAAAAATATACTCTACAATATATAAGTAATAAGTAAGTAATGATAATTAATCTGCTATGTCTGGAGGAGACATATAGTTATTAGGGACCTAAATATCTTCACGTCCATCATATGATTTCATCACTTTATGGTAAGACTTATTGTCTTTAACATTGATACCTCTTCCTGCAAAATAGGGTGGTCTCTCCCATACCACTTCAAGACACAACTGAACTTGTATATTATGTGAGAGTGAGAGCTTATATCTGATTAGAACTATGCATGACCAGAACCTACTGAATCCTCATACATTCTACCATGTCACGACCACATCTAGAAAGTTTCTGTATTTTATGTTAATCTTCATAAACAGTGTCAATGTATGCGAACGGTATATTGCCCCAATTATCACATATTCTGCATCATATCTTGTTGCAATAATAGTGTACCCAATAATCTTTAGTGACTTGTTTATGACACTCTATAGCATTTAATTGCCAAGACTAGGTTAGTTACAAACATGTTCTGAAGATGGTGTATGGTCATACTATATTTATAAAATAAATTCATCGTCAGTTTTTTCAACATTACCCTAGGAAATGAGCATTACCCTAGGAAATGACATTTGGAGCTCTATTTCACCGCTCTGTGTGGAATTCGGGTGTCCCCAACCATTAATCTTATATGCTCAAAACATATATAAGTCAACTTCTGCACTAAATTACAGATTTCCGATATCGTGTAACTCTATGTTATCATAGTTATTGGCGGTTATATCATCTCATTCAAGTTAGGGGAGTAGAAATATGTGTAGCCTACATTACGGCTTTGTGTGGATCTCTGAGCGGATGGCTGGGACTTTATTCGTTCAATTATGTCTGAAAACTGTGTTATCAGCGCATTACCAGGCTTTTCCTCGGTATCTCTTCAAAAATATAAGAATGAAGATGATATACTATTATCATGATTATGTAAATTGTCAATCCGATTGAGAAACATATTTTTTATGTAATGTGCACGTTTTAACCAGCACAATATACCTACTTACTAGAATAATAAATTGTTAATTTAAACGACCACTTGTCTCAATGGGAGAGGAACATGTATGTGTGTCATTACTGCCATGGTTATGGAGACCACTTGATATGGATCATCTTCATGTTTTGCTTAACCCTAATATAGGGCTTGGCCAGAAGGGTGTCACCCGTGGCTATCGCAAATTTACATTATTGCTTTATTCCTTACTATAAAAGCACGATGCAGGTGGATATCACATAGGCCACATACTAATAGGCCTCGAACGGATATATGGTGAGCGACAGGTTATCTAGTGCCAGACAGTGATCAACAATCTCAAAATATTTTTGTCAATAGTCTAAACATTTTTACAACATACCGGATATTACGATTGTTTCCCTCGGCTTCTAAATGCGAAATAATGGCTTTATTAAATAAAGTATTACACTGGATTACGATGTGTCGTTTTCCTGGCTCAACATTTGTTCCCCCCCCCCCCCGTAACTTTGTGAAATATTGCTAATAGATGTTATCACGGCTCTGAATCGGTTTTCCGTGTGTGAAAAACCTATATGTAAATACCAAAAACACATCTTTACGTTATTTGGAAGCAAAGTTATGGCACATTGCCTTGCAGTGGCGGCCATTTTGGATTTTGTCCTCTAGCGGCAAACGCACAAGGTGAAATTCAGGGGACTTTAAGTATGCTGCCCAGGTGGGTTTTGAGCCACGTAAATGATATTTTTATGTTCATTGTAAGCCAAGCCGTGATGTAAAATTGTGACATTTTCACTAATTTTGGCGGCTATTTTGTTTTTTAAGTTTGGGTAGGAAAAACAGAAAATAGAGCTTGGCATGGGGCAGATTTGGAATCAGCGTTCCCAAATTGTGTAAGAACAACTGCATGCCAAATTCTACTAAAAAATGCCTTAGCAAGTCAAAAAATTTCGAAAATGGGCCCTGACTAAATACACAATCTGTCATAACAGACTCCAAAGTCATAACATACTAGTAATTGTTTTGTAACATTATGTTTCTCCAAGCTAGTTAGTTGTTTGCGCATAAGCTAAATCATAGTTCATATGGTTTACAATATAGTCATCTAATTTGGAATAAAAAAGTAGAAGAACAGACAAATGTGCGATTGTAGGCTGTTATCAGTTACTTATTCGCGTTCACCTGGTAAGCATGACAGTGAATTAATAAAAAACGAGAAAATCATAATACTATTCCATCAGCTAAATTGGCTAATCTCCACATTACTGCCGAAGTATTTCTACTCGCCGGTGGCCATCTTGGACGTCATCTGATATAGCTCATGTGATATGGGCATTTGAGAGCTCTGATAACATTTCTACGTAGAAGATCAACCACTAAAATGTAGGTGTGTACATTTCATTACAATCATATTCTAAGTTGATAATATTGCTTGAAGGGAATTTCTAGTAATGGCTGCTTATTTCCATATGTTGTGCTAATTTGTTATCCTGATCTATATAATACATTTTTTGCTATCGTTGACCATTAAAACGATATAGTAGGTCTATATTTGATCGTATTAAAGCATGTTTTCTTAAATTTTGCTGATCTGAACTAGATTATATTGAGACTCACGATTGATCCATGCCACCTGGCTGGTACGTCCGTCTTGCTGGGCGCCCATATTGTTTAGAACACGACGATTGCAGTGCAGGTCTGGTGAGTGTTGATAACATATAACTAACAGGGTTGCCCAATAGACAGAAAAAAACAGAATAATTTCTTTTCAACTTTAATAGCGCTCAAAATCATCATAATTCGCGACACTTTGATAGCGCGAGAAATCACAATTCATGACGCGAATTAATTTTATTTGATATTATTTTTTTAAGTTTTAATTATGTAATTATTAAAAATGTGTATAGATAATTACAAGATTATTTAATATTAATAAATTAAAAATAACAGACCATAGTATTACTGTATTATATAACATGATATAATAATATTGTGGTATGTTGTTTTTAATTTACAATCTGCACCCCCTTTCCACACCCCCCCCCCCCCTCCACCTTGTCACTATATACCAACTGATTCCAACTTATCATCCATTATGAAATTACGATCAATTGACATCCTTCTTTACCGGTTATGATGCATGTGTCAATATGTTTATTAATTATGTTTTTTTGCGGCAAACAATGCCATTTGAGATATCTCCATATCTGCATATAGATTTCGCGGGGATCATAATTATTCTGTTATTTATAAAACATACCCAGGAAACACGAGATATTCACACAATGTTCGCTTAATGTTAGCCCATCGTTTGCGACGCTGGCCCAACATTGGACCAACATAATTTACATTGGTTGAATATATCGTATTTGCTAGGTAAGGCACCCATTCTTGAGTGACTGTTGTTATACACTACCCTGATGGCATTGCCAGGCTCTGACACAGATACTCCCATTAGATGTAATAGTTCAAAACATGCAAAAATAAAAAAGATCACAAGTTTACGTCTGCTGAAAATGGCCAAGTTTTCATAGGCCCTTGAAATATTCGTTTCAATGTCATGGTATCCGAGTTTTTCGGTAGGCGGCGCGAGTAACAGACAGACAGACAGACAGATATTTTTTTGACATAAAAAAAAGTCATTACAGACTTATTTGTCATAGAAATGAAAGAGATATATGTACATGTATATACAAGATTGTTAATTTGTTAAAATCATATGACAATTTTTCATGGTATGACATACACAACTAATATCATGTTAACAGGTTGGGTGACATTGCCAAAATAAAAACTGGGTATTTCGATAATATAAATGACTACTACTAAAAATGAATTAAAAGGCATTGCCAATATAACATAGGGGTCTATCATTTTGTTTCCCGCACCAAAACCAAAGATAAAATAGCTGCTATGTATGACATACTAATTATATATAGTAGCAAAAAAGACACTCTGGAAAGCGTAGAAACCTAAAATATATACAAGTGCATAATTATGCTACAGTAACTGGAGTATGCAGTAAGACAATGGTAAAAATTAATAGTATTTTTCAAAATTAAATATAATATCATTCGAGTACAATAAATGTGGCATGTGACCATGCAAGCACAGTCACTAACGTATATCTACAGCTGGCTGTGGATATCGGATGGTGGTCAGTGTTACCGGGCCTACTTGTATATAAAATATATACAAGTGCATAATTATGCTACAGTAACTGGAGTATGCAGTAAGACAATGGTGAAAATTATATGGTATTTTTCAAAATTAAATATAATATCATTCGAGTACAATAAATGTGGCATGTGACCATGCAAGCACAGTCGCTAACGTATATCCACAGCTGGCTGTGGATATCGGATGGTGGTCAGTGTTACCGGGCCTACGGCGAAGTTAGGCTGCCCGGTCATGGGTAGTTATACACATTGATAATTCTACAGGAATATAGGGCTTACCTTAATCTTAGATGGTAGGCTTATATAATATATATATTATATTACGGACACTAAACTTATTAATGTGATCTTGATTATTACTATCGCACGAGCGTACGTTATGAAGGCAAGTTTAGCGAGGCTGTTAGATAGCAACAAAAATGTTAATCTGAAAAATATAAACATTTACACTAGGCCCCCTATATGTTGAGAAAAAGGGGGTGCGTGGCGCCAGGATAGCTCATTGGTAGCGTGGTTCAATCAGAGACCGGGGGGTACCGGGTTCGAGTCCCGCTGCGGCCGATATCTTTACTTGGTGCACACAATGCAATGACCCAAACTGTTCAAATTCATGCGATAATGACAACCGAAACGTATAACCGATTCGCGCCGCATAAAAAAAACATATAAAAAAATAAATAACTAAAATTGACCAATATGTCGAAGTTGACATGCAAACGGTTAATAAACCCTTTTTATTTTTAAATATAAAACTAAACAATATAGGCTACTGGTTATTAAAAAAATAATTGGTAAATTTGCATTGCAGCAGACAATGGTTTTTGGACCATTCCTATCACTAGATGGCACTGGGTTAAGTCATCGTGTCCTCACTAGAGGGCACATTCGTCTTCAAAATGTTTAACAGACCATATATATGTTGGTGGCAGTTGTAATATCCAATATCATTATCAAAGGTGAGGCTGATACGTCATGACACGGATTATAGTATCCTTGGTTATGGCAAGAATATATAAATATATATTCTTGGTTATGGACAGTATTTGAAAATATTCGGTACAAGTAGTTTGTAAATTTAGTAGCTTAGGCAAATAGATTGTAGCAAAGCAAAACTATACATTTGAAGCCATCGAAACAAATCATTCGACAGCAGAAAAATGTAGAAGTAAATGTAATTTACGCCATATCATGTACATGTTGTCATTTGGAAATTAAAATAATACCCTTTTATTGGATCTAGTGATCCTGATTACATCATGGCTAGCCCAACAAACACAGTTTGTGGGCCGATATGGTTCAGCGATGCAAATGATGGGCCAGCAGTGGGCTAACGCAGTAACACAAAAAATCACACCTCGTTTCACCGTATTTACCTCGTAAATGAACATAATGATAAACTTTATATTTATTGTATAGACTCTAAGAACTATATCCCAGCAAACACAAAACATTTGTATAACATTTGTACAACGTCGACCCAACGTCGACTGGACGTCTTGGTCCAGCATTGTACAAATGTTATACAAATATCTTGTGTTTACTGGGATATCAGGTTTCAAGCTCTTTCAAGCTGTTGGGATTGTCCCGCGTGTGACAGTTTATGTTTTAGTAATTTATTTTTACCAACGCGTGTTTCAAAACTAAACAGAATTGAATGAGTAACAAAAGAGAAAGAAAATAAATCATAAAACAAGAGTCAAATGTTATACACATGTGACATTTTAACTTTGTGTATTTGGTGTGGCGATCACTGCCGAGCAAACAAAAAACAAGATTTGATGCTGCTGCAATGCCAGTTCATCGTCTCACTCTCTGAATCTTTACTAATATAAGAGCAACATTGTATTAACACCAGTGTTGGCTAGGTGAGTTATTTGTGCACCATGTATAGCTGTATAGCATACGCAACTTTTATTAAAACGAAAAAACTCATGAAAAAATCACATGAAATAATACTGTATTTATTGTTCTGCTGAAATAAATTCGGAAAAATTTCATATGGGCCTACTTTCTAAGAAGAATTATGGCGACTGATAAGAAATGTGTAGTGCAGCGTGAGAAAAGTCAATGCAAGTAATTTTACTTGGCAAAATTGGTGACCATTTAAAGCATTTTCATCCATTCTTTCTTTTGTGTTCGTTTAAATAATCTTATGAGTAATAGTAGTCAAAGGGTCTAATGACCATGATAAGCAGAAACTTCGCCGTTGGTACAACATTGTATAAATGTCATACAAATGTTTTGTGTTTGCTGGGCTAGTTTAACCATTTCAACCCTGAATTTACCATTGTCATCTTCATCCACTACAAGCCGCGAATTGCGGTCGCAATTCACGACTTGTAGTGGATGAAGATGATTTGATGTGGTTTAAAAATTAAAGAAAATTGCCATGTATTGGTAAACCAGTTTCATGGGAATATTTAATCTAAAACCCTTGGTTGTGTTAATTTAAATCTGTTTTCAGAAATGTAAAATGATGCTTTAATGCATCGTGAGGGCTTTAAGGGTTAATGATGGCCCAACGCTAAGCCAGCACTGGCTCAGCGTATCGTGTATCCATCGAGCAATATCGTAGTGGCGAGAAGCTTATGGAACAGCGGTGGGCAGTTTAGTGTCAGTCTGGTGTGCGGGGGGAGGAGAACGGAACAGCGTGCGCCACAGCGAGGCTCCCGTCAAAAGCACTGAGTTCAGTTGAATACATGGACGCGACCACAACAGCTTTGTGTCACCTGTGATAAAATACGTTGAGATAAATAAGGATCTAAGCCTGCATACGGACTGTCTTTACACTGGATTACTACTGGGTATATTCTGAGGCGCTGACGTGAGATCGGCGCGTTATTGTCGATCCAGGGGGTATTTACAGAAGCATAATTAGCCGCGGTGCCGGTGATTTTTTAGTGTTGTGGCCGGGCTGCACACCTGGGCCGGTGTGTACGCAGTGTGTCAAAGCCCGCTATATTGTTTACTGATGGACAGTGCCAGTGGGGTCCGCGTGGATGCCATGCAGCAGATCTGAAGGTATGGATACCATACGGACTATAAAATTGTGGATTTGTGGATGTCCCGTTATTTCCCTTGTTGTCATCTGGCTACAGCTGCTGGTATTGTCGCTGGGCTATAATGTCCATGTGACTGAATATCACCAGCCAGGGAGTGTGCTTTATAATGCCAGCCTGCAGAGTGGTCAAGTCTTATACAGTCTGTCTGCCAGACACAAGGGAAATGGGGTAGCTAGGCAACTGATCCATGTTCACCCCACCACGGGGGTGGTATCCCTGTTAACCTCCCCAGACTGTTCTCAAATAACAAGTAACCCCATCTCAATGCACATAGCAGCCACAATGTCAAAACAGGACAGCCGTGTGGTGGAGTCATTAGAGCCTCATCTAATCAGGGAAGTGTCCCAACCACTGACTGTGTATATCCATGGAAATAAAGACACGTGTTTTAAATTCCGGAGAAAACATCCATTTGCCACGCTGGATTATTCATCGCACAAAAGTCTGCTAATTCAACTAATTTTGAAAAACAAGTCATGTCTGCCAAGAGGCATGACACTTCTGTTTCTCCCTAATTTCATTCCACAAACTATGTCTTCTGAATGTTCTGTCAAATATAAAAGTCATACTCCTGTGGGATTTGAACTCGATCCGGTCACTGGACGTTTATTTGCTACGGATTTCATATGTCTGGATACACCTATTCACGTTCTAAAATTTAAAATACAAACGGTGTGCCATACGGACACTGAGCATCAGCTTTTTCATATTCCAATAAAGATCAGTATTAATTCAGACTTAACTGACCAGGATTTACAGGGATATCGCGGCAGGTCTCGGCGAGGAGCTCCACTGAATCACGCACCCAATTTTGCTGAGTACACGTATACAGTGAGTGTTCCTGAGGAGCAGAGTCCTGGTTATGTGGTAGCCTCCATCCTGGCCACGGACACTGACATAGGGGAAGCAGGGATACTGGAATACTCGCTGGAAGCCATGTCCGACCACCGTAGTCAGAATATGTTCACGATTGATCCCAGTTCTGGCCAGATTTCCACCACCAAGAAGTTAGACCGGGAAACAATGTTTCGTCACTTGTTTCAGATTGTGGCCACAGATAAGGGAAGTCCCCCACAACAGGCCATCACTTATCTCACCATCAACGTACAGGACGTAAACGACCACACACCCGTTTTTGAAGAGAGGGAGTACAGCCAGGCTGTGAGTGAGGACGTACACACGGGTACCACAGTGCTGACGGTACGCGCCAGCGATGGAGATTTTGGCTCCAATAAGGACATAGAGTACACCATTCTGAATCCATCTGGTTTGAACGAAGCTTTCTACATTGAGCGTAGCTCAGGAAGTATTGTGACCAAGCATGCTTTGGATCGGGAGCTGAACGACTTCTACAGTTTGGAAATTCAAGCCACTGATCGTGCTCCAGTGACAGAGAGGAAGAGCTCCACTGCTTTGGTGGAGATCACTGTACTCGATGAGAACGACAACAAACCTCAGTTTGGCATGGACTCATACAGCGTGGAGGTGAAAGAAGATATTGACACAAATGGCGGTCCCGTGATCATGCAGGTTCAGGCCGAAGATGCGGATGCTGGAGGTAATGGGGTGGTCCGCTACAGTATCACAGGAGGTAATCTTATGTCCACCTTCGCCATCGATGACGTCACTGGAAAAATTTCAGTACACAGGCCGTTGGACTACGAGGGTACACGTGTATTCAGTTTGAACATCCGCGCTCAGGATAGCGGCAATCCACCCCGTAGTAATAGTAAGGAAGTGACTATTCATGTGATCGATGTCAACGACAATAACCCTCAATTTTATTCTCCTACCTACAGGGAAGCCGTACTAGAAAATGCCTATGTAGGCTTTACCATCATGCGTGTACAGGCGCTTGATAAAGACAGCGGAGACAATGGTGCTTTAACATACCATTTGATAGATGTTCCTAATCCGGATAGTTTCCCCCTTGAGGTGGCTGAGGATACAGGTGTGATCACCACTAAAGACATACTGGATAGAGAACGAGACGCTCGTTATAGCTTTAAAATGGAGGCCAGGGATCATGGTGATCCTGCTCGAACTGCAACCACCATGGTAGACGTGACAATAAGAGACGTGAACGACAACGCTCCCATCTTCAATCCGAGGATTTACAGTGAGGACGTTGCTGAGGATGAGATCCCGGGTAGTGCCGTGGTCACGGTGACTGCCGTGGACAAGGACGAGGGTGAACATGCTCACGTTACATATGAGATCACATCTGGTAATGATGACGGGGCATTCAGCATCACTAACATGATGGGACAGGGCCTGATAATGGTGGGCAAATATCTGGATTACAATCAGCAGAGTCGTTATGTGCTCACCGTTACTGCTACCGACACGGGGGCCTTGGTCGACACGTGTACCGTGTTCATCAACGTCACCGACGCCAACACGTACAGACCACGGTTTGAGGGTACCCCGTACACGGTGCAGATTTACGAGAACGTCGCCGTAGGCAGCACTGTGCTCCGGGTTCGAGCCTCTGATTTGGATTCTGGAGAGAACGCCAGGGTGACTTATGACCTGCATGATAACAGCGTGTTCAGGATGAACACGGACACTGGTGATCTGGTGGTGAACCAGGCCCTGGACAGGGAAGAAAAGTCAGCTTATATTATCAGTGTGACGGCATCAGATCATGGACGACCTGTGAAGAGTGATACCACAGACATAGAGATAGGCGTACTGGACATCAACGACAACTCACCAGAGTTCCTGAAGACCATCTACATGGGGGAGATAGGAGAAGACGCTGTAGTGGGCACCAGTGTGCTCACTATCTCTGCCATTGATAAGGACCACAGTCGTAATGGCATGATCAGGTACACGTTTGAGGAAGGCGACAGTGGAAACGGGGACTTCAAACTGGACATGACCCTGGGTATAGTGCGTACAGCCAGCGAGATGGACAGGGAACGCATCTCAGACTACCAGCTGGTCGCCTATGCTGTGGACCGAGGCGAAGACGAAAAATCTACATCCGTGCAAATCTTGATTAAAGTAACAGATGTAAATGACAACGCCCCTGTCTTTCAGAACGTGGATCTTGGAGGTGTTATCCGGCTGACCATCAAGGAGAACAGTCCCATAGACTCCTCGGTGGGCATCGTGGAAGCCATAGATCCAGATGAGGGTGTGTTCGCGGAGGTAGAGTACAGTGTGATCGGAGGGCCTGACTTCGACTCTTTTTCTCTGATAACCAGGGCTGGAGAACCCGCCGTTGTCACGTCACTGGTTGAACTGGATTACGAGAGCTCCAAGAAGAACTACTCCATCCAGGTTAGAGCTCGCTCCTTTCATCTCTTTGATGACATAGTCGTGGTGATAGATGTCTTAGATGTAAATGACAATATGCCTCAACTCAAAGATTTCACCATCATATTTAACAATTATAAGAATCACTTCCCCACTGAAGGCATTGGTCGCATCCCAGCCTCTGACCTGGATGTTAATGATACTCTCAAGTACTACTTCACTGGCGGTAACAAGGCAAACCTACTCCATCTGGATCAGGATACAGGAATAATTAAACTGGATTCCAGACTGAATTCTGATGTCCCCACCAACGCTACACTCCATGTCACTGTCAATGGTGAGTACAATAATTCTTTAACAGTTGAACTATTTACCATCATGTATATGATAACTGAATACTATATATTTTTTTAGACAAATGCATCCATTCTGCTCCCAGTGGTTATGTTGACAACCACATAACACATGAAATATAATATGTATGACTATTATAATGCATATTACAGTGTATTATGCGTTCCTACTACAATGCAAAGAGAACAACAGTAACCTGGTGACCATGGTAACGGTTTGCTTGAAATATAATAATTATTACTGATGTTTGTATTTGCACGGCAGTGTACCGTGTGTATACATCAAGTATAATATTATATTTATAATATATATCAGATATATATAATATATTATAGAGTGATGTGTGTGTCTATGACATGTATGTACATCGTCCTCGGCCTTATGTTGAATCAATGTTATGCCAATGCATAAATATTATGTTACAAGTCAACATTTCAATCCTCCAGTAAGCATAATATATTCACCTGATGTTGGTCCATTGTCAACGACGCTGGCCCAACATTGAAACAACAATGGTTCAAAGTCTCGCGTTTGTTGGGCCCCTCGCTCGCTTACATAATCTAGGTACATCTAGGTGTGTCAAGTTTGCATTGATGGGATTTGATCGCGTTTGAAGTTATAAAACTAATCCGCTGTCTGAATGTCAGGACAACATTGTAGTAACCATGGTAACCAGTGCTCACGACAAGTTCAAAGGATCGCAACCTACGGCCACAGTCATGGAAAATTACAGGGCTAGACGCGAAGAGGGTCGTGATCCTCAAAAGCGGGTTTTTCAAAAGATTTCCTGAACCACAGCTGATTAACAGAGTGCGTGGCACGCCGGCTTTTGTGTTAGATCTCCGCCATATGGCGTGTTAAAGTGCGGAGTGTGATACTCGTAAAACGACGCTCATTTACTCCATAAAATTATCGAAATCAAGGTACCGTATCGCAGGAGTGGAACATCAAAACACGTTTGTGACTTTATTACCATGATTACATTAGGAAATATCACACCTCTAGGTCTATCATGTTTATTAACCCATAAACTTCGAATCATAGTGTGCATTTTGTAATAATATATAGTACTGTTACCCAATTTTTGCAATAAATAAAATAATTTTTATCTTCTTTATATTGTATGTCCGCAATCCATGACTTAAGCATGTTAAGCATGTTAAGTGGTTGAAAGTTCCCTAAAATAAAAAACTGAAATATTTAAATAAACATCTTTAAAAAACTTTAGTGTCATTACAAATGTCTGAAAAAAACCACAGTATAATATCATATAGATTTAAAATTTAAATCAGTATAATACATGTAATATAATATAATACATGTAATATAATAGTAAGTCATATTATCAGATTATATTCCAGTAACTTGTTAAACATACCATTATTATATGTTTAACTTACCGTAAGTTTTAGGTCACGGCAGGTGGACACACTGTAAGCAGGTGGACACATCACCTCTAGCGTTATAAGGGTTAATTTAGTTGATTACGGTCAGTAAAACGACAGATGTCAGAGGTAATGTAGTGGGAGGGGGGGGGGGTGTTCTAAGATCAGCTCTATACCTTGACAACTTTGTTGGTACGTTATCTCGTCCAACCAGGTAATAAAAGTGTAGATGAAAAGATGAGGCAAGTTAATTAGGTCTATTCAAGTAGCCTCAGACCCCAGAGTAGACCCAATGCTGGGCTAATGTTGGCCCACCGTCTACGACGCTGGGCCAACATTAGCCCAGCATTGGGTCAACGTGTCGTACATTCTTGAGATTTGGTGCGGCTGATTAAGATTTTCGTTTCACCGTCGCCAAAAGAAACATTTAGTTATCAGGTTATGTATGAATACGGCGGTGTGGTATGTGAGTTTTTCACTTTGTGTTGTAACGTCCTAATCTGTTAATAACCTGATAACCATGATAACAGACTAAGATGTGCTGTCGGCCAGCAGGTTTTTTCGGAATAATTCATTGTGGGATTCGACCCCCCAAGGGGAAAATCAGGTGAAGTTAGGTGCATCAGTCCTCCACCCCCTTATCTACCCCCTCGTGGTACGGGCAATTATTGGGGGCCGCCATCCCACCATACACGAGACGTGGACCCGATGTTGTATTGATATTGGGCCACCGTCGTAGACCATTGCCCAACATTAATACAACATTGTGTCAACAGCGTCCCCTGTTTGCCGGGATGGCACTCCGAACATGTTGAATTGTACAAGCGAATTTGGCAGTCATTTTCTCCTGTTGAAAATCTCGACAGGCGTATTAAGGCTTTCGGGTGTGTATTGTTAAGGCCCCGGGGGTGTTAGGTGCCCCCCACTGTGGACGCCGTACCCCCTCAATAACCAGATACCATCCTCTTACATGCTAACTCTTTATTGTTGAATTGTGGTTGGTTATTTCTTCAGATTTACATAAAAAACCTTGCTACTGTCATTTACCTTACAATATATTTGAACTCCCAACACAAAATATTTATCTTTTTTTCCATATAAAACCGATAAAAATATTTCTTGTTATAAATACATGTTATCAGAAATGCATTTTTGATGTATATCAATACCCTGAATACCAATAGCTAAAGCGTCTGCGCGAATCTCAGAAATGCAAACTGCATTTGTAGCGTGAATGTTGAAATGTTTTGTGTCCTATTTGCCTGCCAACTGCAATATAATTATACATGTTAGATGGGCGTAAAAAATCGTTGTAATTCCTCCTCGCTCTTTGACATGTTAGAAAGAGCACGACATTGAATGAACCTCATCACGATTTCTAGCTTCAACTTGTTAGTGTATTAAAAAGCCCTTTTATATATAACCCTTCAATACCGAGGTCGCTTTTGTCTTCAGTGTTTCTTTATTTTGTTCCCACCACTGCCTGCTGTTATTATGGTTCAATACTGGTTATATAATTATATCTGGCAACAATCATTATTGGGGTACGAAGGGAAATGTTTGTACATGTGTACATGTAAATCGTGGACATCTCTTTATAAAAATACGTGTTTTATTTATCGTAAATATGGTAAAACACCAGATGGAAAATGATGTAATCATCCATCACCTTAGAACTGGCAGGTGTCAAAACGCGACTTGAAGATGGCAGATAATCCTTTTGGAGATCGGATTATGTTAGGTAACAAAGGGAATTACCTGGGGGTTGTTTGAATTAGTGCGTGAATTTTTTATGGGGATACCACTTTGTGTTCAGCTGACATGATGACCTGAAGTTGTTTTAACGCTGGGCCACGCTGGCCCAACATTCAAACAACGTCCGGTCAAATTGTCGCGCCAGCTGAGAAATAAACCGAACCAACACTGGCCCAATGGATCGCCGCTGCCGTGTTGGGGTGGACGCGATGTCACATTGGTAGGGCACGCTTCAGCTGCTGCCGGTCACTGCTGGGTCAATGACCCGGAAATATATCATAGTGACCCGCCGAGCCGAGACTGGTCATTGTCAAGGTGACACGGAAGTCCGCACCCTGGCATTTGCACAACGGTATTGTCCGCTGTCAGGCCAGGCCTCACCAACAACATGGTGTACATCCATCATGTCCATATTAAACAGTCCTCGATTTAAAAGAATCTATTTAAGTTCCTTGATTTGATTCTGACATTTTCTGGATCTTCGGTGATCACGGTGATGCTACAGACTCTTCAACATAACTACCCTGCTTATTTTTTTTACTAGACATACAGACAAACAGATAATATTTTTTTGTTAGCATCATCTAAATTATGACTTATTTGTCTATATTAACTCATAGCAGTCTAGGTCCGAGCCCTGGCATTTATGACGCTGCAGTCTAGGTCCGAGCCCAGCTCGGACCTGGCAATAATGCTTAGCCATTCACCAAATGACATCACTTGCGCAACTATGAACCAAGTATGGGTAGCCTGGAACATAAAGAGTTGACTTATTTGTATCACAACTGTTTCCGAAATAAAAATCGAGCTCCAGGCTCAGATGAATACGAGGCTTTTGTTATTTCCCAGATGAGTTGGGAATGTCAAACTTGGTGCATCTCAAAATTTGAAATTCAGTATGCATCTCAATTTTTTTAGAAAGATTGCTAAATCCCATGGTAATAACTTATTCACCCTATTATTTTGTTTATAAAGACCTATTGAATGTTTCTTCGAACCATTTGTGATGTATTTTAATATATTTTATGTGAATTGATGTAATGTTGTACTCCTGAATCTCCGTGAATTACAAAAAATACCATTTTTAAACAAAATTTCCGAAAATTTGACTACCTAATTAGCATATTCAAATGGCTGTCGGTTGCCATGGCAACATCACATTGGCCGTTTAAATGAAGTGTATTCTGGATATATATTGTATGTGTGTTCCTACGGTGTATGGGAAATACATATGCCATAATTCTAAATTTGTATTAAAAGTAAGACATTATGTCCCAAAATCACAAAAATGGCCAGACCACACAGACGTCCTATGTCAAAACGGCCAGACTGCTATGAGTTAACATGATTAATGCATGTACAACCAGAGATCATTCATATATCATGTATATATTATATGTATATATGGTACAACAACATGTTTAAAAAATGGTTTAGTTTGACAATATACACGATAATTACACTTATTATCCAGTTATCGTCATTGGGAAGTTTATATAATGATAATCAGATAATATGCAAATATTTGTTTCTCGCTCCATCTTCAGATCATGTACACAGGTACATGGTAGTAGTAGAAAAGACAATGTAAAAGCACCATAATAACTAAAACTTCTTTGCCGTATTCACAAATAATTTTGCAGAATACTTTTTTAATTTCTGGGCATAGATATATATCTTTCAAATCTTGTTAAAAGTGCCAGATACGACCTTTTAATTATCATGATTATTTTTACGAATTCTTTTATCTGAATTTGTTTTATAGTATAGAAACAAAATATTTTATCAAATATAATTATGCTGCAGTACAACATGCATGATGCATGTATGATACTTCTCTGCAAAGCCAAAATGCAGCGTTTTGGTTTGAACGGAAAAAGACCAGTATATTGATTTGAAAGGTGTTATAAACCACGTAACGTCATAACATGACACCCTGTCCTATTACCGCGCTGTTAAGAAACAATTTATTAGGTAGAAAGGACATTAGACTAATTTCATGCTTTCACAACTAATTTAGGTTCAAAGAGTCAGTGACTGTCATCTTCCAAACCAGGTCCCGTTACCGCCTACCACGGTCTGGTGAAGATGTAAATTACTGGCTCGCCTAACCAGAATAACACTTCAATTGGCTATAATAATTATAATGCATATAATAAATCAGCTATATGCCTTTGCCATTGAAAATACTTTGTGAACTGGTCTCTTATCATTGTGACATGCACAGTGATGTATAATAATATTATTAGTAATCAAATATTATTTTAAATATACTCTTGAAAAATGTACTAGTACTAGTCATGCCAGTAGTGGGATATTATGCCCGCCGATCTAAATCAAAGAATATGATTTAAATTAAATGGATGCAAATAAATCAATTAATATTATGTTTATTAAATCTCTGTTATAAACTTGCCCTTGTTATGTACATCATGTACGTGATGAATTTAGTTTTAGGCAAATCTTGCAGATTATTGTCCACATGTATAAATATTATGATTAGTTTTTTCAAAGTAAAATAGAATCTGATTCTTTTTTCCTTGGTTTTTCGACCCAGCTTTTTTATACTCAGCAAATAATACAAGACGTTGAGCCAATGTTGGTTTATTGTTGGCCCACCGTCTACGACGCTGGATTGCTGGGTAGTATGAGGTACTGCAGCAAACCGAGATATTGACCCAATGGTGGGTTAATGTTGGCCCAACGTCTTCGACGCTGGCCCAACATTTACCCGCCATTGGGTCATTATCTCGTGTTTGCTGGGTAGATGTACACCTGCCTGGTAGTATCCATACAGTGCGACTGACCCTGTCATCCTCTGGCTGGCGCCATGGCATCAGCCATGCAGGGACGGGTTCAACGGGTCTGCAATGCCAAACACCAGTAACTGCCTACTTGAAAAGTAAGCAGTTACTGTTTGATTTTACACCTTACTGTCAATCACTATGTGAAAGGGTACACTAATGGCTGTAATTTTGTGACACTTTACTCTGGCACAAATCATAAGCTGTGAGATTCTATTAACCCTTTACGTACTACTGCGCTTTACAAGTGAAATTTTGTTTCATTTTATTAGATTTGTTTTTTGTTTTATTAGATTCATTTATAATAATATATTATTGATCAGATATATTAATTTCTGTAATACTTTTATGTGCACAACAAGTTTCGCTCGCTTGAGGTTGTGAACGAGATTTCAAGTGGTATCAAATACGTTGTCTTTCAGCATAATCATGATAATGTTGTCGAATTTTCTCAAACTTCTGTATATATGCGGTCGGGTGGTTTCTGAGACACCCGCGGCGATTTTGACAACGCGGTTCTTTTGCTGTAATTGTGATTGTCAGAAGTTGGGGTATGTTATCTCGCCTGGTTTATCAGTTGTCGTAAACAGGTGAAGATACCATCTTTAGAATTACAAATTACATGTAGCTGCGTGTAATTCATTGTATACTCAGAATGTCGTAATTCAAAGTGAGGGCGTACTCACCATGCTCGCTGTGGTGAGCATTATTGTCCGAGCATGCTGTATCGTCTTTCTTGGAAAAACATGGGATTTTTAACATGTTTAAATCTGGGTTGCCGATGCTCATCATTTTTAAATTGTTCTTCTGAGTTTTATTAGAACAATTAGCTGATTAATAGCATGCTTAACATATCAATTTGCATGCACATGCAAAGATCTTATCTTAACGATGATCAAACCGAAATAATATTTTAATATTTTACAAAATAGTTTAACATTATTTTGTATTGCGCATATTATTTTGAATATTCGACACAAAAGGAAGAACATACAGCTGTCTTAGACTCCATTATAGCCTGATAACATGTATAATAGAATGTATTATTATTACAACGATATGGGTATTAGGAGCAATGCTACACAGCAAAGTAGACCACTTATTATTCAATTTGCAAATTTCACGCAAATTTGAACATTTATAATCCCTGCCTTCAGAACCTGGCTGTATTGAACTTGCCACTTGTCCTTACAGCGTGCATCCCCCCACCGGCCCCCAAGACCAGGCAAATACTTCTTTGTATTCCCGCGCCACACGAACACACCATTATTGTGTACATTACCCGGCGCGACATAAACAGGTTTGTGGATAAATTAAACAAGGCAACACGTGGATAAAATACCAAGGCACTGCGCGGCGGGTAGCGGTTCCGGGGAAGAAAGGGTGGCCGGAGCTTGCTGACACAGCTCAGCTGGATGCCGTGACAATACTGCTACAGTGCTGGGGCAACGTCTACGACGTTGGCCCAGCAATGAAGCAGCATTGTGCCCATGTTTGCCGTACTGGCACCGATCATCCTGGTTTATATCTGACATCGCTATCATGGCCATTTGTATTTGAACGCTCCCCTGGGATTATATCGGAAACCACCGAAATGCTGAAATAGCATAATTTAACAGTTTTAACTTACACGATTCGACTTATTAGTACTTTTTTAAATTTTAATTTCACATCATTGTGATGGCAGTATACACAGATACAGGCCAACATATTGAAATACAATGTATATTTTATACACAAACATACAATGAATCCACTTCACCACTCAAAGCTTGCTATCAAGACAAGAACACGTCTATTCAACATGCATGTTTAAATAGAATGTCCGCAGTTTTTTTTTTCAAGTCTAGGTTTACACAATCTGATGAGGGCTTATTGTGTAGCTGGATGCAAATGTATGATGTATTTGAAAGAAATTCTGTGTAGTTTTGATTATTTAAATCCTGTCTCAACGGTAATTGCCACACATATTGTAATGTAACCACTTCTTAATCATGATAATATTACTATCATAACCGAAGTTGTGCGATTTTGTAAAATTGCCGTCATCATGATCAAAAGCTAAAGGTATATTTACCCTGTTTACAGTTTAAGCGTATCGTGGGTATACAGGTATATAATTTAGGTCAGTGTCTGGCAAGATAAGATCGCCACGGTCATTAAACCTTTACACAAAACCAATTAACACCTTGACCAAGGGGTCACTGCAGCGCTTAATTCCTTATGCACACCTAATCGCCTGGGCATGTTGATCATGTTGATTCAGTGATTGGGAGTTATTTTTTTCACTTTGTTTTCAACGTACGTATTATTCTAGAAGGTCACGTACTACATGGTATAGTTAATTCATTTTTTGATTTTTTTTTTGTAATATAATATACATATCATGACCATTTTAGAGTTTTAGAGTCTATGGTGACACTCGATCTTAACTTCGACACTCGATCCTCACATCTTAAAACACATATTTGTTAGATAGTTATTTCGATATTTTACTGTAGTATGCATATTGTCTATGATTATTATAGTAAAAAGACAAAGCGTTTTTTGTCATAATAAATACTAACCCGTAGCGTTCGTTATCATAATGTAGTAGTCCCATAGATATCCTTTGCCGCCGGTGTCAAGCCAAATGATGCATTGCTTCAAATGATAGATCACGTATAGATTGATCTCCATATATCTTTAGGCCTTCTTAACCCTTAGATCACTGATGTCGACTGCAGTAGACATTCTGTGTTTTTTTAGCACATGTATAACCCCTGATACCGAGCTGTTCACAGTAAAATATGCCTTCAATCAAACACTGATATTATATAGTGGGACTTAAATTTCACAAATAACATAAATTTTTCCAGTCACTTGAAGTGAATGAAAATTTAAATTGAATTGAAATTGCATAGCTCTAGTGATCTAAGGGTTTATCATTGTGAGCAGACAGCACGTTGTATACTTTTCTGGGATGTTTACTTTCCTAGAAATCAACTTTCTTTCATTTTAAAGCTGCAAATTGCGTCAGCAATTGCAGCTTTAAATGAAAGAAAGTTGGATGAAATGAAAATACACCGCGGCACTTAAACGGTTAGAAAGACAACATCTGTGAGGCGATCCTCGAGGGAACCTGTATCTGTCAATGCTCATAATAACATGACTTCAATAGCTATCGATTGATTCCCCATGGCTTGCGGCATGGTGCAGCACGGATAATAATAAAACCTGCAAGTGACTGGTCAACACTGGCTGGTCTTGCGGCGCAGGTAGCGCCCTGGCAGGACACAAAACGATTATATTTCCCTTGGTTCAAGCAAGGAAAGTATAATTCTATTTTCCTTGATCCAACCAAAAAAAATTGTAAAACATTGAACCAACACGAGACAATGTCTCATGTAGGCCTACCAAAGTACACATAAATTTGTACGCACAGTGTTGCCACATTTTATGTGAGGGTTTTACCACATGGTGTTTCGAGTGAATGCAAAAAATGCAACATGTATGGAGTTCGAATTCCATTTTTCCTGATATACTATGCTGAATAAAGCTAAACTCAGCAGTCACGAAATGTTGGACCAATGTCTGTTTAATGTTGGCCCAGCGTCCGCGACGCTGGCCCAACATTAAACCAACATTGGTTCAACGTCCCGTGTATGCTGGGAATAGACTTTGCACACAGATCAAAATGATGTACAAAACGCATGGACTGTCACGAGTGTCAGTGTTTGGTTTCGTGGTTTTCATCAGCGCAGCATTTCGTGATCTTTTGTAGGAGAAGATGGGTAAACTCTTGTCACCTTTGCATGTTTAGTGCTTGATGCATGGGGGGCATTTGTTTTTTTCCATCTCCCATTGCGATCGTCACACTATTCTGCAGTGCAAAGCCAAAAGGTAGTAACTGCTTACTTTTCAAGTTGGCACCTACTACTTTTGTTACTTTGCAGTATTCATCTTCATGCATGCAGACAGTACTTGTGCTGACATAGTCACACCATGGACATTGTAAAGCCTATCTCCATGGTGACACTGGCAAGTCATTACCTGGTGAGGTAGTACTTTTCTAAAGTGACGTTATGACAAGGCAGATAAGCATCGCACTCCCCACATCATGCACATAGGGATGTACACAGCTATGCTACTCTGCAAAACCAAAAGGCAGTATCTGCTTACGTGTAAAGTAAGCAGATACTGCCTTTTGTCTTTGCACGGCAGTACACCTTTATGATTGTATTCAGCCGCGCTGGCGTGTCTCCGCGTTTTACGCCAAGTTGTCTAAATCTTTTGATCGTTTCTGCGTCAGACAAGGTTTCCCATTTCTACCGAGTCAGTGTGGGAAGATTAGAGTGACACACGCAGTGTCTGTAATGTTGGGTTGATACGCAGTGAGTCTTTAAGCATAAGATTTTTTATGTATTGTTTTTTTCACTATCTGACTATGGAGAGAAAAACTATTCTGAGCAGTGTTCATTTTGCATATGAATCATTATCATGATTATTGTGTATTTTTGTGGTGAAATAAACAATTTTTTTTCTTCTTATTATTAAACTTTTGTATGACTGAACGTTAAGTACTAATATTATAAATGAAATGTATACTTGACACTCTTGCAAATGGATTTTAAAATTAAATTCACACTTTTTATCACAACATGAGGCAGAAAATAGCATGACGTTGTCTAGTAAAATGAAGATATTGTTGAAAAAATCGAATTCTAAGTCTAATTAATGCTTAACCATGTTAACACTCTTTTTTAACTATGGAAGATATATTTGTACAGAGCTCAGTGAAGTATATTATACGTTTGTGGGATGTTTTATGAAAATTGCTCTCTATACCTCGATACCACGTAGACTGTTGTATATAGTATAATAATGTGGACTGCATTCCTCCAGTAATTTTCTATATTTCTACTTCAAGAATTAACTCCCTGCACATGTTACATCTCACCTTTTTACACAGAATATTAACCATACTATGCCCAAGAAGAGGTAAACACGGTAAATACACTACACTTTTAGCATGTTCAGTACAATATGTATTCAGCAATCTGTGAACAAAAATAAAATTGTTATAGGCCGACTGGAGCTCGCCGACGGCTAATAGCAGTGAAGAAGTAATGAGTTCATCACAGGGAACATAATACACTGGCTAAATGTCAGGCCAAAGCCACCGGCGTTGGCCCAACCTTCAGCCAGCAGCAGGCTAATGTATTCTTTGATCTTCTCACCTGTGCTGTTGCTCATCAATCCTCCAAAGAAGCCCAATGCTGGCTCAGTGGTGGCCTGATTTATAGTATGTTGTTCCTATATTTGTCCACTATTGACCCAAGGCGTGTTGTCTGCACTTCCATTCGAAGGCAAACAACAGTAACTGCTTATTTGTAAGTAAGCAGTTACTGTTGTTTGTCGTTGCGCTGTAGTATATGTTATTGCTGGTGTCATCTGGCCGGCACTGATTGCCTCAGGGATTTGTAATCAGGGACCTCACAGGGATGTAAAATACAAGCTGCACTTCTCATCTTACCCATCGACCAAGGAAGTTATATAGACATATAACCTCCTTGCATCGACGTACAACAGTATCGACTTACTTTTCAAGTTTGGAGATAATAAAATTGGACTGTACATTTTGTATAATTATATGGTTGTCAGAGGTTCTACACATGCTACAGTTAACATGGTTAACATGTAACCACCAGAAACAGTAACAGCATTGGCTACGTCGGCCCAGCTTTGATCAAACATTACGACAACGTCTGTTATCTGGTTATTTGTTAAATGATAAATCTTGCTTGTCCCTGCCTTATTGATTCTACAAAGACACTACAAATTACAGCTTTACAAAGGATTTTGATCGATGCTGGTGCATTATCGTTTCAACATCTTCAAAGTTTTCTTAACATTGGCCATATACATGATATACGCTGCTTTACCATGTTTAGCGTCCATATTTAGATGTCACAGTGTGGGTTATTATGAATTCAGAGAACGTCTGTGCAGGCACTTGCAGGCCACTCTATTGACCATGTTGACCATGTTGACAGGGCTACTGCCTCTACCGTTATATCATGTGTACACATGCATGTTGTAAATTTTTATTACTGCCATTGTCTTTTTACAATAAGCATGATAAGCCATACCTTAAAAAAATTAAGCTGATGACATTCGAGAAAAGTACACAAATATTCAAATTGATAATGTAAACGGGAAAAATCGCATGACCAGTACCATGAGTACGTGCACTGCACTAAACATAATAATTTTCTCAATATTTCCCGATATTTTCAGTCATTTTAAATTTCATTTTCAGTATATTTGGTTACCATGGTCACCCAATACACCTTCTTACGTCATGTGTTCTGTAAAGTATACGAACAGGGGGTCGGGAAATTGCGACTTTATCATGGTTATGCATGGGTAACAGGAACATCGAACATGTTGTGCCACCGTCTGTGACGATGGCCCAACATTGCAACAACATAGGATCAACGTCTGAGCCAATCTTATGTCAGCAACTAGAATAGTTAATCGATCGACAAGTGATTAAGCATATCAGCGCAATGATTCATCACTCATTCGGCACAATAAAACGTGTACAATATGCAGGCATTATTTATTGGCATTATCTATGTGCACTGTGCTTACCATGTTTAATGTGGATGTATCATGTTTATGGATTGGAATTTTTTTTAAAGTAACTTAGGTTGAACTGGCTTAGACGTTTATAGCTTAATTTCGTATATGACAATACAAGGAACTTTCTCCGAAATATGTTTAAATCTTAAATATATTTGTTAAAAATAATATTACATGCATTTCGAGTAACTCGTACATCCTCAGGGCATGTCTAATAGTTAGGTAATCATTACTTCTATCCCACAACTTACCACTTTTGTCAACTTGAGTAAAATTGCAATAATTAATAATAATAATAATTATCCCTGAAAGGATTGAGATTTAACTAAAATATCTGTAGAAATACAGTGCATTTTTATTCAACGTCTTTGAACGTTTCATATTTAAAGCCTACTTAATCACAAAAAATATCAATATTATAGCCTTTTCAAAGCATGTGGTATTATATCACATATAGTACGTACAGCATATATAGTGAAGTGAGTAGCAGTGCTATTATTAAAGATTTATGTTTTTATTTAGTACTCGTCGCCTCTCTACCTCACCCAGTAGATAAAGGCCGCTGGGTTCAAGTGAAGCGTAATAAAGTCTTATTCAAACAGTTATGTTTTCTATCTGGGTGGTGCGCCAATGAAAAGACGATCAATGTGCTGGGTTAATGTTGGGCCACCGTCGTAGACGGTGGCTCAACATTAACCCAACACACAGTCACAATCTCGTGTTTTGTAGGACAAATCCTAGTATCTGTATCAGGTATGCTACACATTTGTCTTCGTATCAGTTGATTTCCGAATTGAAGGTTGACGTATTCTACAACATGTACAATACAAAGACAAACAGCAGTAACCTGGTAACCATGGTAACTACTTACTTTTCGAGTAAACATTTGCTGCCGTTTGCCTCTGCCTCTGACACTATTGTGAACGTGTTTATGCTATCTCAGGTCTTTAGAACTATATTATGATAACATCTTATCAAGGTATTATATAAGCCATACACACACATGATACAGACACCACCTAATATGTAGTGTGGATTGGTATCATACGTCAAGTACATGATAATGTCTCCATTAGAATTAGTCAGTTCACTTTGAAATGGTGGAGAATCAGACAGCTATACATGGTGTCACCCGTAGAAGTCAAGTTTTTTTTAGATTATACAAATTATATTTTCTCAAATTCTCATACAGCCATCTGGTTTCGAGCCCTGTGGTATCTGGCCCTGTGTGTGCCTGTGTTAGTCAAATGCATACCAATAGAAAGGATTTTGTATCCTAAATAGAATGTACATTTCTGTAAATTATGGCGAAAAGGTGGGAAGATGCTGAACAGAACCTGTGTGTCTGAGAACCCGATTATTCTACAAGTCTTTGATTGATTAAGTTGTCACGAAAAAAAAGAGGGTAATGAATTATTCCACCGTGCATTTTCAAACGACACCTTAAGTTAATCTCGTCGAGGTTTTACTTCTACTTTTGGTTCAACCTTTTCATCATGTTTATTGCTGAAAAGCATGTTTAGTTCGCGTGATTATTTTTTGCTTTTAAAGAATTTATCTTTGGCATTGACTATCGAGAAGATCATTTACCATGTTTACAGTCAGCAATGCTAGACTTTGTTTTTGTTTTGATCGCCACTCGCCAGGACTGGTGCAAATGGGGAGTCCCGAATTTTTTTGAATTTTTAAAATATTAGAAAGTTCGCTTTTAACGTCAAATGTATTAATTGAGTCGTTTACCACAGCACATATATATACGATAGTCTCTTCGTGTTAGTGTTGGTATGTATATTGTATACTCTGATACTAGCGGTGTGAACTGTAAAACGTCGACCCGGCGACGCCGCGCACATAGCGATATCAATCTGCGTTATCATGAATTATTCATAAAGTTCAGGACAACAAACACCGCTGTGCCTGTACATGCCACCAGACAGACATTGGCCCAACGCTGTTAGGATGCTGTGACGTTGGCACAGCATCAAGCCAGCGCTGGGCTAATATCCTACCCACGTTTACAGGGCCGGGCGATCAGAGGTGGGCCTTGTGTGGTCAACACGGCTATAATTGAAATATCCAGAAGTTAACTACCCGTTAATTATTCTCGCCTATTTCTCACGCTGTACAAACATGCCCTTTTGAAGTTTATCAGTCCATAATATAGTTCCTCTTTGTTTCCGCTTCCGGTTGTGCCTAATCAGTTGAGACGGAAGTCCATGCTTGTTTTACAAGCGTGGATTTAATAGGCTCATTTACACCAATCAGTACTGGTTTTATGTTCAATTCAATTCAATTCAATTGTTCATTGGAATATATCACATGACACATATGTTACATAGATCTCCATTTTATTAACCTATGTGTACACAGAATTTTAGCACACTATTAATTTTTACTTTCTTCCCCTGTTTGCCTTTACATGAGAGCAATGTAGGCCGACTGTATAGGGTCTATACACTGATATACACTTCCCCATAGGGTACACGACTTGTGCACTGATATACGTTTGGCAAAGTCTCAAATATAAAGTGCATTAGTGTGTTACAATCTCCCGAATACAAGACTAGTACTCTGCATGTAACGACACGTCGGGCCGCATATTTGTCATTGTGGTTGTGAATATTATACAGTGCCCAAAACTGTTCAAAGGCATGGATTGTACAATGCTGCCTATGGTACTACAGTGTGGACTATAAAGAACGCTTGAAGTCATTCGAAATAAGAATAGGGCATAATCCCGGCTTCGGGCTTCCTTCTGTTGCGATATTGCCATGATTGTGCAGAAAGCGACATAAAGCAATATTCACTCACTCTGGTAACGACACAAGGTAAGTGGAAAAAAATGTCAATATTGCTTTTTAGCATATCAGACCAAAGACGACACTGTTACCAGGTTACATCAGTTTCAAACATGACAGCGCTGATAATAATGATGGAGGGCGCATCGCGTGGCCCTGTCCGAGATCGGCGTCGATACACTGGTTTCAACCTTAACGACGAGACATTAGTTAACCTGTTAATATGAACGCCTAGTCACAATGAGAAGGGAGACACAATGATATTTCTCTGAAAGACCCAAGTAGGATCGGCGGGGTTCGAACCTGGGATGCCTGCATCACTGGCGACTGTGACGAGACAGTCAGGCTCGCTACCAATGCAACACATCTCCCTCTCTTCACGCCGTTGAATTAAGTGGTTACTAATTTAGCCACACTGGTACACGCCTTGGCAGTGGTGATTATGTAGTTTGTTCAGCCTCTGGACAGTGGTCAGTTACCTGCTGTTACATGTCCACGTCTCGTGGTCAGTGCACGGTAACGTGCAGATGGTGTGATTTGACCGGCGGCCTCACCGCTAGACTGACCATGCACCTGACGTCCAGTGAACACAAGACGTATAACCAATGCTGGTCTAATGCTGGGCCACCGTCTGCGACATTAGGCTAAATTTGAGCCGACGACTTTTGTTTGGTGTGAGTCCAGTTGCATGCTAAACCACACTGCCGGTACATACATGCCGTACTGTTTTAGTAATGTGCGAGTGATTGTATGCATATTTATCATGTTTATTGGGCAGGATGACCCAGATTATACTGTTATATGCATCTTTTTTTACAAGAATGCAATCTGAGAACTATAGTTTATGGACAGTAGTAAATAACAGTAGACATACTAGACTAGCCCACCACCTAGCTTTATAGTCATAGCTGTCACAAAGTCAAAACTTGCCAGGTTTACCAATAGTTGGTGAAGGTTTTAATTTTTATCGTTAAAATATTTCAATTTGGTATGATAATCATGATAATCTAATTTAAATCCACCAGCCAATTTTAGACTTTTTGACAGCCATGACTGCAACTAGGCCTGGTGGTGAGTTAGTCCATTTAACATTCTCATGTCGTTACAAAATGACACTTCTGTGTAAGTAATGAGCACTACGAAATGTCGGACGATGTAATTTTCAAGTATACAGTTACTGCTGTTTGCCTTTACATGAGAGCAATGTAGGCCGACTGTATTTGATAGGCCTATGTCAGGATTTGTAAAGTTTATCTCAATCAGATAATAATTGTTTGGGTCAAATTGGTGCAGCCCATGCCATGTAATTGGATAAGGGCATTATCACGATTATCAATTTATCATGATTATGATTTTCTGTTATATTTGCGAATTCAGCATTATTCAGTGTACTTCAGATTTTATGACGTAAGTGTCGTGTTAGCATGGTTAGGTTTGATTATACATTGTTCGTAAACTTGTTCGTGATGAAACAATTTTATTGACAGAATAAAATAGTTGCAAGGCTGCTTCTCACATGATAATGACAAAACGATCGACATATACAACGATTTGTTATCCATTTTCCAACCACTGCACCAAGACAGTTTCTACCCGATTGCCAGCTGCAATTGAATAGAATGGCTTAAAAACAGAAATAAATGATTGGGTGAATAATGGTAAATCTTTCACCACCAAAGCCCACTTTTGTGAGCTAAATGCTATGAAATTAAGATTACATTATACACGTTATATGGTGGATTTTCGTTCGGAAAAGGTTAATTACACGAGGAACATGGCAGGGTGTACCTTTGGCGGTGATGACACCGACTAATTGCGAAATGATGAGCTACAGCGGAGGTAAAAAGTCTCTCCAGGTATGACTCGCGCACCTAGCAAACCGTGTGATTACCCTGTCTCTCTGGCAAATGCTGGCCCAATGCTGGTAATCTGGTGAAATATATCTTTCAGTTTATTGGATGTTTGTTACGCAGCATAGAGTCAGTAGACTCGGCGACATCCTGCTCACTAAGTTGAAACAGACACCACAGTTTTCGAACTTTATGGGTCAAACGAACAGGTGACACTGCTAAAAAGTAGTGTAAGAGTCAGTGGTATCTCATTGTTTTCATATACGTGTTATTATATCATAGGCTGCGTACGCTATGTCATCACGTATTTTCGTACGCACGTAATAATAGCACGTAGTACACGTGTATAATAAAATCGATGTAATGATCAAGTGAATCTCTGCAGTTACTACGTTTTGAAATACTTCACTCTAAACAATATAGGTTCTTTAGACGGAACAATTCAGTACTATTACCATGATTACCTTGCAGGGTTCTCATGGGGTTGCATGGTATAATAGTACTGAAGGGTTCATTTCAAAGAACCTATTTTGTTAGAGTGAATGATATCAGTATATCGCAACTCAATTATATTGCTGTCTGCTTCGCGCACACGTGTTTTATGCTATTGCGCCGCCGGAAGTTACAGGCGAAGATACTAATTACGGTATCTTTTACCTGCGGCAAACATAGATAGCTGAAGGTTGTGATCCAACGTTTGCTGAATCACGAGCCAACGTCGGAGACGTTGGCCCGTGATTCTGCAAACGTCGGCAAACCATCTCCTTGGCAGAGACTGTCATGGGATGATTGCTATCTTCAAACAATCTTCGGTGTATCTCAAAGAACAAAAACAGAATTGTTAGAGGGCTGAAAATGTGCCTTCAGCGCTTTTTATTCTTTAACTACTCCCGTCAGCATGGTAAGAAGCAACTACAAAGTAGAGTCACTGTTTGATATGGAAATAATCTGGTAATTTCCTTTGTCAGTCCCCAGGTTCCCGTGAAATATTTTATAATATTTAACAGGTGATAAATCGTATTTTCAGCCAGAAATGTATCTCACAAGTCGGGGGATCAAGGTATCTACGTATGGAATCATTAGATGTGCTTATATTAACAAGATTATAAATTAAGGAGCTATGACATCATGCTTGTTGTCATTATTCAGACGTCGATATAACTGTCCTCATCGGCATCTGCGGAGACAATATAAGGCAAAGGCAATCGATGACTGCATGGTGTTTGTCATTGTGCGGCAGAACACCCCATTCACACACGAACTTGATCTTTGGAAGCCAAGTTAAATGTGTTTTGTAGTGTACAGTTAGTAACAACGTGTTTGACTTTGGCTTATATTTTTGTGATATCATGGATATGGCGCAGATTTGTTTACAGCTAGGGATCTACAAATTCCTTGACTTCAGCATAGAGTTAGAAGATCTTCCTTAAGTATACATGGTATATGATTTCAGTAAGGAGGTCCACCTGGTAGGGCTACTATTGCATCAAGACCCACATGTAATGTTGTGACAATGTCACTGATTTTTTTAGTGATCACGAAATTTGATGGGATTATCAGGCTGGCTTTTGGTCCATGTGGTCTGATCCATCAACATGATCAAACCACTTGGTTGACAAGTGAATTAAATTACATCTTTATTTTGCAGAGGAGTACAAACCTCGCGATGACTATACTGGAAATATAAGCATGATAAGCATGCTAGCAAGAATACATTGGTTATTGTATTCTTGATGCTGATTAATTTTTCACGCGTATTTACTCTTTTTGTGCAGGCCTACTATCGATATAGTGCACTATCTATTGGTATGCACTTTAGTTTAATATTTTAAACTCATTCTACATGTTATTGTATCTTCACAAACGATCTGATCCTGGAATATGACGTTTATTCTCTCTTGAGTACATCTTCTCATGCTGTCGTGTAAGGGCAAAGAGCAGTAACTGCTTACTTTTTATTTAAGAAGTCACTGCTGTTTGCTTTGGATATTAGCACAGCTGTACATCGGAATGGTTTATTCTTGGTGTCAGTCATTCGTAACGAATCCGTAACTCTTTCAGCCCGGGGACAGTTAGAATCTGACGCTTAAAGACGGTCCCCGCACTGAAAGAACTAAACAAATTTATAATGACCGTAGACCCATAACATAGGTATTCAAATGAAGCAGAATGAGCTAACCAAAACATTTAAGATGATTTCAAAAAGAAAAAAAACACCTTTGCTCTCCATGGTTTATACAAAAAATATTTCATCGTTGTAAGGGTTAAGCCGGTTCTAACTTAGCGTGCTCTGTCGTACAAATGACGGGAAGTTACATTGAAGTGTCTGTCAAAATAAGCCTCAAATAAAGCTCCCGTTGTTCTCCCTGACAAAGCTTAGACTCTGTATGTTAAGGCTTCAGGCCAGCTACAGTTACGTGACTGCGTGAGGTACATCAAGTCCCACGCCAAGAGTAGAAAATAACGCTGTGTGACACGATGAGTTGAGTTATGTGACCTTTTCCATAGAGTTGACCTCTCGTCACGCCCCAACTGCACTCACGTTTTTTGAACAATGAAAAGTACAAATTATAATAATTAGGCAATTAATTTTAATTACAAACCAAATCTAAGTAAAATTATATTTATAAGTGTGTGTTTTCATTCTAAGCAAGACTTCAATGGTTGACATGGTTGAGTGAGATCAGCAATATTCTCGTATAAAAATAAATACAGCTCATTGAAAAATTTGACAAGCTGTTGTAAGGCGTTTCGCACCAGACGATCACTGATCCACCACATCGACAAAAAGGGGTTCTAGAAACCACGTTGAACATTTTTATTCGTTATTCATAATAAGAGCTAGGCACGCAATGCTGAATTTAAAATTGTGTCTCTTTGGTAGATTAGACTGGTGATGTCACTCGAATCTTTTATTACGTGAATCTTTTGTATTATAGATGCTCGTGACATCAATGTAATATGGCAACGCGCGAAAGGTCTTGTTTGATTGTGCTCATGACATTTTGGTTTCAATGGCTGAATTTAACATTTTCGTATCTGCTGCGGCTGTAATTCTGACTGGTTTCGTTTCAGAGATGAACAAATACAAGACTACAGTCTTAAATGTTTTAAAAATGTATTACATCTTTATTTTGTATTACTCATCTTCTATCTGCTTCGCTCTTAGACAGGTTAGAATTCACATTTTGTTTTTTTAGATTTTACCAACTTTTTGACATGTTCGAGGCATGAATTTCATCGATTAAAATACTCAAATTAGCGTATCATGTGAATGTTGATCACTTCTGCCAACAAACGCGGTACGTTGACTCAATGTCATTTTA